>OX411265.1:6393271-6993271 GCA_948150575.1 Tinea pellionella
ACTGAACACAGCTCGAGTTTTTTTGAATGTAAATATCATTAAACTTTCTACTGTAGAAAGTTGAAGAAATTCTACATGAGAATCCCAGAGTCAATGACAATTTAAAATATTTGAAATGCTTTGGCCTGGTGGCTCATTGAAAAGTTGTTAATGACCCTGCAGAGAGGGTAGTTAAAGTTATTCATGATTTCAGCCAAACCCTTACACACCACGAAGATCAAAGACAATATCTCCTCTAGGTGGTATCGGAATGTCGCAGTCTTTATCCCAACACATCTAGGATAACTTCGTCGAGAAGCTTCTTTGAATCTTTAAAGTTTTTTGTACTATTTGCCTGTTTTTTAGGTTTTTCTTTTCTAAGTTAAGTAAAAACAAAATTATTTGGAAATTATTGAACTTATTTGGAAAAGACTGATAAATATAATCATATGGAATACTTTTAATTATTTTGGTACTTTTTTTTAGGTTTTAGGCTAGTAATCAAGTAATAGTAGGGAAAAAAAAATCACCAAAAAAAACATCTTATTTAGCCTACCTGACCTGAAATGAACCTAAAATTTCAGGTATATCCGCTGAAGCTAGAGCAAAAAGTAAGGGCTCATTTTAAAGCTAATATTATCATCTTTAAAATGAGTACTTTCTTTCCTATCTACCTATTACGGTTCTCCTGCAAAAGCGAAAAATTTGAAACTTTTGGGCCAAAACGGCCATTTTTCTCATAAAAGGACTAGACCTGGAATTTCAAGGATATCTCCTCAACTGTAATACCTAGGGTGACAAATGAGTACTTGTTTTAAAGCTAATAATACCATCTTTAAAATGAGCCCTTATTTTCCTTCCTACCTATTATAGTTGTCCCACAAAAGCTAAAAATGTTGAAATTTTGGTCAAAAAATGCCGTTTTTCAAAACTTCAGGTCCAATGCGGGACGGCTAAACCACCTCCGATTGAGCTGAAACTTTTAGGAGATCATTTTTTTACTAATCTGCACACTTTTGGCCCATGGCCCGTTAACATTTCGAACATCGACGATTTTGGACCACCCTAATGTGCAGGCACTACAATGATCTTGCCGGCGAACATGACATTGATATTTTCGATAAGAAATTATCCACCTTAAAAATGTCTCAACAATATAATGGGGAATTAATTGCTTGTTTTTATTTTTTATTTTTAGTTGTTTTTATTTTAATTTTAATTGTTGGTTTTATTCTACTTTTTAATCTTCATTTATTCTTTTTTAAAATTATTATTATTATTATTTTACTATATACATATAAATATTTTTTTCTTCTTCGCTTTTTACTTATCTTGTTTTATCACTTTATCTTGTTTTTATTATTATTATTTTAATTATTTTTAAGGCAGTGTAATATCTATTTTTGTTCTTTATAGTGAGTTGACAATCTCATGTCATATTGCATGTATACGCTCGGGGGTGCAACCAGACATGAAACCATAGATACATTATGTAGCATACCAAATTTGTTGTATCCTGTTGTATATATTATATAAATAAATAAATAAACAATGTAGATATACAACACGAATAGTCTTTCCCACGCGTTTGTGGAGACGGAGTGTGTAGCCGAAGCATTAGCTTAAAATGTCACGTGTACATGCAATAGGTACTGCCACATACAATGTAAATAAAACAAGTTTCCCTTTACGCACTTATTGCATTGCGCCTCCATTGCGACACGAAAGGTTAGGTTAGATCTTTCTAAAGTTGTCGCGTAGTGTTTACACAATATCTGGTTAAGGACCTAATTTAATGTTCTTAGTTAAACCTAACATGTTTGTTTGATATTTAAAGGTATAAAACAAGAATCCTAGATTTATTTTAGTTCAGCATATGACAACACTGATGCTTAGCTAAGCTAGAGTGCGGTCCATGAACAAAAATAACTGCAACTAGAGTTAAATTACCGCAGACAGTAGTTACCTCCGATATGCCGGCTTAAGAGGACGAATGTGCACCGTCAGGTTAACAGTAGCAGATTCAGTAAGGTCCAATTGCACCAAAAGGCCCGTTAAAGTCACTTTGACTATTACATTTTACGATGACTTTAAGGGTCGTTTACACCAGAAGGCCCGTTAAAGTTACTTTAACTATTACTTTTACGGCAACGACGACTGTTAAACATTTACATTTACTCCACACGCGTTGCAATATCGTGTAAATTCATATTGTTATCGTTAAAAAGGTGGCTGATCTTGAAAAAATAATAGAAAAACATATTTGGCTTCTTTTCATACATTTGACGTTAGTGACATTGGTTTGACGATTACTTTAACTTTAACCAGTCAAGATTCGCTGGTTACGGTTAAGGTTAAAGTAAGCAATTTAAGAATCATTGTATTGTTGGTGTCTAAATAAATAGATTTGGAAAAGACGACAAATGATCGTGGAAATCTTGCAACGCGGTTTCTTTAGGTTGTAAATTCGTATAAATTATAACTTTTAAGTACCTACCTTAGATATACAATAAAAACAACTTTTACAAAAGTACTCGTAGTAAATGTAAATTTGGTTAGATTGCAAAAATACATGCTCCTATCTATATATACTTACATAATAAACACACACATTATTGCTTAAAATATATATTATTAACTTGACCGTAACCTCAATTTTTTTGCTTATTTCCTAATGTAGATCAGGCACACCTTAACACGCCTACCTAGTACCTATACGCACGCACACAATCAAAGGTTAGAGGTTCATAATAAATGAAAGGAGTGCCCTGTCAACGCAGACGCTAAATTGTTAATACATTTACTCCTCTCATTATACCTGGCTACTTACAGACTAATCCCGAAACTTGATGGATGTTTTGAGTAATTTACAAATACTAATGCGCCAATCTTACCTTAGCAATTTTTCAACGAGAACTTTTCCCATGAACCCTGTACCTCCAGTTATGAAGAGAGTTAAGCCATTGAAAGACGCGGCGACCCTATCAGGTAGTTGTTCCATTTCTTCATTCATTTTACTGAAAAACAAAAAAGAAATATTTTATTTATTTATTTATACGCGGTTGATTTAGGGTTGCCAAGATTTTTTTCCTGAAACGCGACAAGGTCACTTCACGGGTGTTCCGCCTGAAAGTGGTAGATACCAGACTGGGCTAATAACCATCATTCATCAGCCTACCACTTTTATTATACTACCAAAACTCAGCGACCAAAGTACATATTAACAAAAGTATTTGAACATGAGTCTCTCGATCTTTGAATTTACACCTTCAACCGTTAGGCCACGGCCGTTCTTATTTTCCTAAACTTATGTTTCTTTGAGTATTAATGTGTAATAATGGTAGATTATAATTATCCATTATGTGTTTTTCATACAGGTAACGGAAGCAAATAATTTAAATAAAAACACACGTTTATAATATTATATAATAATGCAATAATAATTATCCAATGTTTAATTTTGTTCCTCAACAATGACCTAATGGAATCGTTAATAAAAATAATTTCAAATTTTCGCATTTTATCAAGCTCGATTCCCGGCTTACAAAAATCTTTGAATTTAGTTTTTTTTAAAATTGTAGTTTAGCATGTGACAAAACTCCGCCTGATGTAAAGCTAGGGTGCGGTCCATGAATGGAAACAACTTCTACTACAGAGAAACCTGTGCGGGCAGCATGTACCATCTAGATTGACAGTGCCCACTCATCTCGTTATACCTGGCTACTTTCAAACTATTCCCGAAACGCGACAAAGTCACTTCACGGGTGTTACATTCGAAAGTGGTGGTACTACCCCAGGACGGCAGACTGGACAAATAACCATCATCAGTCTGCCTACCACTCTTTAATAGTGCATATAGGCACTGAGCGACCAAAGTACATATAACAAAGTTACATTGGTACCGGTCAGAATTAGCGAGGTTCGAACACGGGACTCATCGATCGTAAGTTCACGCGTCTTATCGCTAGACCACGGCCGCTTTTATTTTTTTCTTTTTACTTAATTTTAAAAAATAATCAAATGTTTTCTTTGAGTATCTTCAATAATTAAGATAGTTTCCATCCAGGTACGCTAACTTTCCACCCTGTATTTAGATATTTGCTAGAAGCAACGAATAGATACGAGGGAATGATTTAATGTAAAAATATTTAATTAAATTTCAACAGAGATTTAAAACAAATCGTTTAACTTAACATACAATTGATTTTAATTGAATTATAATGATTGTGTTGCCAAATTGATTTTTATTACAGTTGTATTAAGGACATCCATTGTTTGTTTCAAGGAAATAAGATGAGCAAACCCGACCTTTATATTAATTAGGATTTTTGACGATTTTGGAATAAGTAACAAACGCAGAAGAATGTTCAACGACCAAATAGATAACAAAGCAACCGTGTCGTCTGTCTCGCACGATTTTAAATGTTTGCGTCACGAACTCACAATTAGTTTCGAGGATACAGACAGACTGATGTTCCAGCAAAATGTATAATACAATATGTATTATAGACTTAGTTATATTGATTAACTAGGCCGAATGATGATGGTTATTTGTCCAGTCTGCCGTCCTGGGGTAGTACCACCACTTGCGAATGTAACACCCGTGAAGTGACCTTGTCGCGTTTCGGGAATAGTTTGAAAGTAGCCTACCTGGCTACTAGCGAGAGGAGTGTGCACTGTCAATAGATGGTACATGGTCGTCTCCTCAAGCCGGCATAGTGGAGGCGACTGCTGCCCGCACAGGTTTCTCTGTAGTAGCAGTTGTTTCCATTCATTCTGCTCGCACTCTAGCTTTACATCAGGCGGAGTGTTGTCACATGCCGAGCTACAATAAAAAAAACTAATATGACTGGGTTATCTATACTCATTTACATATATTATATATTTTTTATGATAGCTTAGCTGTTAACCACACCGCCTGACTAGACTAGAGCGCGGTCCATGAACGGAAACAACTGCTACTAAAGAGAAATTTCTACAGGAAGCAGTCGCCTCCGCTATGCCGGTTGAGGTGACAATGCACTATTCACTATCAATTGACAGGGCACAAGCTGATTCCGAAAGGTTTACTCATTTTGAGTGACCAAATTACATACAACAATGTTTCATTGGTACCGACAATAACTTTGCGGGATTTGAACACGGATCTGTCAATCCTGAGTCTAGTCTTTTAACTGCTTAGCAACGACTAAGCTCTAAATGAAAGGAATGTATGAGAGCAACGACAGAGAATAAAATCGTATGTAACAAACTTTGACTGTGGGATTAAAGACTTTAATAATATAGAAAAATAGAAGCGATTTTGGCTTGAATTTTCAGTTGTATTTACACAAGTTTCATATGAACAACGCAACGACTGAACTCATAGACCATGTCGAGTAAAAGTAGGGTAGGTAGGATAATTAGATACGTGTTTTTAATGTAATTAGTGAATCACCTTACGTTACCTAACAAATTTTCTTAGAATAATACATCCTTGATCCCTACTTAGTGTCAACACACAGGTCCATATGCTGTCTGTGATAAGTTTAGATTTTAATTTAAATTTAAAAAAAATTAAAATTTAGAAGAATAAAAAATAATAATAATAATTTAACGGTTTTAATAATTTAATAGTTTAACGGTTTTCTTTTTGTTTAGCTTTTTTTTGTTCATTTTTAGTAAATTTTATTACATATACAAGTATTATAGGTGCCAATTTCTTTTTTATCAAAAAGTATTGCCTAGTTTAAGGTTGTTTATTTTTATCTATTTTTTTAGCAAAATTTTGGAGGGAAAATTTTCTTTTTGGTGTTGTGGATACTTTTTGCCCACGCTCATGCAGGTTCACGAACACTTAAAGGTTAATATCCACTGTTATTACACATCAACACTGGAAGAAACACAACTTTAGGAAAATTCATCTATTTTTTACAGTTATTTCCAGAATTTCTTTTAAACTCCACGTTTAGAGACAAAACATTATTTGTATTAAACCTAGTTCTGTTTGTAGATGATATGATCACATCAATTTGTAGATTACCGAAATTAAATATTTAGTAATAAAATCTTAATTTTGCAAGCTGATCAGCCGAGATTGCTGACAGACATGACTTCAGTCACGCTGGATGGGACGATCTGGTTACAGTTAGTTAATAATTTGTAATAATTTACATTGTAAATATTATTATTATTAAAAATAAGACGTAACATTAGAAATATAAGGCCTGCATACTTTTTAGTCATCTAATGATAAAACTACCCAGCAAGCCAAAAAATAAATAAAAATATAAATCAAATTAAATTAAAAGAAAATGAAGGTAGGTAATACTGTGATCCGATAGCTGCAAAGCTTTCGAAACGCGTGATAGTTGAGCCACATAAAATATTTTAATTTAAATATATTTAAAATAAATTAAATAATTTTCGTAAGTTAAAACAGTTTCTTTTTATCTAAAAAAAATATTTAGACTTTAGATTTGGAATAAATTATAGCGTGCACTTTGAGTTGATAAATTAACTTACATGTATTTATTTATTTAAAAACAATAAATAATTAGATACACTGAAAATTCACAATAATTAATAAATTTTTGGTAAAGCGTTCAAAGAATTAACCGAATCACAAACACGTGTTAACTGGCGTAACATCAAAGAGGCACTGGTTTTAGTTTTACAGCCTCTAAAATTGAGTCTACAGATTGCTGCATTGGTCTTACGTAAAGAATTCATTTTATGCTAGTGGGTCAAAAGTGACCTAATCACGAATTTTGTTTTACAAAGTGTAACCTAGATATTTTTTTAAAAACTTGAGTTTTTTGACTTTTGCAAGTTTTCGTTTACATTTTTGAAGTGAAAGTTTTATAATTGTGTAGAATATCCAGTGACGAGTAAATAACGCTCCCAATGTGACGCGAGAGAAAAGATGACCATAGCCACCTTTAGGTTCTCTGTCAATTCTTATTTGACTTGACGGTAAAATTGTCGAATCGTTTAAAGCGGCCTACGCTTTCTTCATGTCAGATGTATGAAGTTTGCACCTCTAGTATTTACCTCTATGAGTAAAATGATCTTTTGTTGTTTTTCTTTTTGAATTTCATTAGAAAATAGGCGAAAATATGAAGCTTCGCGTACGACGATCGCTAATGCTGCTTGCTTAATTGCGAAAAAAGAGCGCGCGAGGAATGTTTGGCAAAAAAATTCTACGAGGTTTCGGGTTCAATGAAGGTGCCGAAACGCACTCGTTTTTTATAGTAGCTCGGTCTATGACCACATTCCGCTTGATGTTAACAACTGCTACTACAGAGAAAAAAGTGGTAGGCAGACCGATGATGGTTATTAGCCCAGTCTGCCGTCCTGGGGTCACCCCCGTGAAGTGACTTTATCAAGTTTCGGAAGCAGTTTGAAAGTAGCCTGGTATAGCTAGAGGAGTGTGCACTGTGCACTATCAAGGTAGATGGTGCATACTCGTCTCCTCAGGCCGGCATAGCGAAGGCGACTGCTGCCCGTAGAGATTTCAACAAATGTTGTTATATGACAACACTTCGCCTGAGTGCGGTCCATGAACGGAAACAACTGCTACTACAGATAAATTTCTACAGGCAGCAGCCGCCTTCGCTATGCCGGCTTGGAGAGACGATTGTGCGCCTATCCAATTTAAACCTTTCAGTTTTTATAACAGCTTGGTTACTCCGTTGTTAGGAATAACCTTGAACTTGTTATTCTATAATTATTTTAATTTAAACAAAAAAAAAATTAAGTTGGCCTCTTTGGTTATTTTCCCTCCAATTTCAATAAAAACCCACTCGTTTTTATTTTCCAGCATCACACAGCTGTTTTAAAATACCAGATAAACCAGACGATAATTTAATTTCCTAATGGACTTATAGAAATAGTTTGCCTGTCTCGTCTCGCATATAACAACACGATAATGTGTTAAAGTACGGTCCATTAATCGAAATAAGGGTCGTTTGCACCAGAAGGCCGGTTAAAGTAACTATAACTATTACTTTTACAGCGACGACGACCGTTAAACGTTTACATTAATCCACACGCGTTGCAATATCGTGTAAATTCATATTGTTATCGTTAAAAGGGTGGCTGATCTCGAAAAAATAATAGAAAAACATATCTGGCTTCTTTTCATACATTTGACGTTAGTAACATTGGTTTGACGATTACTTTAACTTTAACCAGCCAAGATTCGCTGGTTACGGTTAACATTAAAGTAACCGTCAAAAATGACAGGCGCGACGATGGTGCAACTCGTGTGGAGTAAATGTAAACCATAATGTAAATGTAACGGTTAAAGTAACTTTAACGGGCCTTCTGGTGCAAACCTGGAGAATTTCTGCTTCTGAGAAGACCAATGTATACCATCTAAACTAATCCCGAAACGCGACAAGGTCGCTTCACAAGTGGTGGTGCTACTGGGGTAAAACCACCATCAGTCTGCCTACAATTCGTACAATTCGCCCGTTTTAATAGACTATTTTGTTAGATAAATATAGGCGAAAGAAACGGCTAGTTTATTCAATGAAGTCGTTAACCGAAACAGCCTTTTCCTTTCTTCTGTTCTGATGATTGACATTATGATTACGCCACTATACGGTCAATTATGCTTGTAATTACAAATATTGTTATCTATGCTAATATCAGAAATGAAAGTATGTTTGTTTGTCGTCCAATCTTGATTTTTGGCCTATCTTATAGTTAACCTCTATAGGTAAGATTATGGGCTAGGTAAAATCTTCTATAAAACGTTTTTATTAATTTTTCTTTATTATCTTTAAATAATTTTTATTTAGTTTTTTCTCTTGGTTAGGTTAGTTAATTACTATTATATTTTTGTGTTACATAGCCTATATATTGACAAATGTACGACCTATAAAAGAAAAAATTGTAATACTGAAGAGCTGTATAGGTTTTGTTCCCCTTGCCTTCCCATGGAAGCAATATTAAGAATGGTAAACGTAACGTCTGTACGAGGAAGACGCGTCATCTATTAGAATAGGAAATATGAGCTTGTTCCTTATTCGTAAAGGGCTAGATTTGGTTGTCGACCTTGAGCGTCACATAGCTGAACCGGTCGGTTTGTTACCCAAGACACAATTCTGCTCAGTTATTGCATAAAACGACATCTTTCTAACGAAATTGCTATTACAGTTAAACTAACTTACCAGCGAGTTTTTTTTTAGTTTTATATGTCATTATAACAATTTGCCAGTGTCAAAGTAAATATTTTACATCACGAATCATACATTCATCACACTAAACAGTCAGGTCAAGTCTCAGTCAAGTCAAAAATAACTTCAGTAAAGTAGTAGAATTTTACTGAAACTTCCCACGGAGTTTTGGATGGAAAATGGAAACACAGGTTCTCTTCTTTTTAATTGTTTGCCTATACTCACGCACGTTCGCAAACACTTAATGGTTAATAATCCATCATTATTAGACATTAACACTCGATGAAACACAAGTTTAGGAAAATAATTCAAGACAGATAACCTAATGTTTCAAAATGGCCGCCAAAACTCCCAGCGGGTATAGTTTAATAATTGACTTTGGTGTACGAACCAATATTTATGGCGGCTCGGAAGTTAGGCAGCTGCAGCAGGCTTCTGAAAATATTTGTTTTGATCGGGAATCGAACCCGTTGATCGAATCAATGCACTATATTTATTTGGAAAATTTACAGGTGCAGAGGAATTTTATAGTTATTTATTTTGGAGAAAATACAGCGACAGGCAGAAGCAGAAACAAAGAAGCATTAAAACAAAAAAATACAATAGATTTACCCGCCACTAAATAAATTTCCCACTATGTACAATGGTTGTGCACTATTACGAACAATAAATAAACACTTAGACTGGGATGAAGTTCGGTCATTCAATTAGACATTGTGCGGCAGCCCCCGGAGCATAACCAGTGGCGGTGGTTATCATGTGCTGACGTTGAGGATTAATGCCTTCCATATTTTTGTTTTGAAGGCCGCGCCTGAATTGCTAAATAAGTCAACATCATAATAACATCACTGCACACTGGGGTGAATGCATACAAAAAAGGAAAAAAAAATAGAATTAATAAAAACAGATAAAAAAGCAACAATAAAATGAGTGTTACATCCTTGCCTGTCACACCTATACCCACCCAATTCAGCATACATTTTAGATTTAATACACTTTTAGAAAACTTATATGTGGAGAAGTGAGTTTAACTGTTCTAAAACAACAGGTAAATAATAAAATATTACATTTGGTCAAGGTTCTTAAATTCCATACTTTCTGTTTATGAACGTAATTTTTTTTAATAACGAATGACGTCTTCTGCTTTGGTTTCTACGTGATTTATTTAAATATTCATCAGGATATATGCGTATGTTTTAAATTTAAAATGAATTTTATAAGTGGTCTTTAAAAATAGTGACAGACGATTTAGTATTTCTGCCTATCCTTGTTATAAAAAATTAAAGAGTGGTAGGCAGATTGATGATAGTTTAATAGCCAATCCACAGTTAATTTTCGTCTTCTCAAGCCGGCACAACGTAAGTATTTTTGACTGCAGATATATATCTGTACTGTAGTACCAGATTTAATTTAGCTCACGGACATAGACGGCATTAAAGCGTACTTTATAGTACCAAAGTACCCATTCGCTTAAGAGAAATGGACCTACAATTTATTTCTTGAGTTTCACGATAATTTTTAGTTCATTTTGTAGGAAATTAACAAACTATTATTATCCTTTAATACTGAACGGCAAAAGCTCACATACGTTCCACCAATAGAATTGCTTCATTCGAATTTTCTTTAGCGGTTAAAATAATATTGTCTGATTGGTGGAGATTTTACGTTGTGACAGCTTAAAAAAAAAATTTTCGAAATTAAAATAAAGTCATAATTACGTAAAACAACATTTGGAAACTCCATTTTTTTTAAACAATTCGTCATAAGGCACAAGGAAAATAATAACGACTGTATAATTTTTTTTAGGAGTTAATTGACGTACGGAGCGACGACGCGACGGAGCCGAGGTTCTATTTTTATATGTTTTAAAAAAAAGGAAGTGCGTGGTCGCGGGTAACCCCTTAAATACCAGCCTTTTTTTGTTTTTACATATTTTTTTTAGATAAATTATCTTCTCAAGGCCAATTAAGACGTAGAACACGAATAAATTTTTTGTACATTGACATTAAAATATAACATTATATTATCTCTAATAAAAAATGACAGCAATTGGTTACAGATGCAAAGATAGGCCGCCAAATGTGGCATACTAATTAGAAATAGAACAGCATTCAAGATGAGAGTAGCAAAGCCGTCGCACTATGGAATATCGTAGAACAAGTGCTGCTCGTAAGTACTTTTATTAAATGTTACAAATAGTATATGTTTTTGGTCTTATTTTTTTGTTAAAAGATCGTACTCCTATATGCCATTCGATTTTATTTTATTAATACACAAAATAATGAGAAAATGACCTTTGAACTTTACAGTACAGAAATTCTATAAAATGTAACCTGCAGATTACATATTCTCGGAGTCTGATTCCGAGCATTCTGGTTAAGAAACCCCTATTGTGTTATATATTTTTAGAAAGGATATTTTACGTAGATTTAGTAACAGTTATTAAAAATTTAATAAGAAATAAAATAACGGCCCCAAATTTTTTAACGTCAGATGTGCTACAAAAATGTTTGATTTTAACTTCAACGAGAGTTTTAATAGTTAGCTAAGCTTGCCTAAGTTGTAAATTTTATAAAATTAAGTGCACAAGGTATTCACCTAACATATACAAAAAGAATTATCTGCATCTATTTGCGACTTTGGGGACTATGAAGTACAATGTTAAAAAAAAAAGTCCGAAATGCTATCAAAATAAATATCGTTTTTAGTTTTGGTGATGAAAATTAACGTTTTTATATACATTTTAGGTGTTGATATATTTTTGCAGACGTGTTGCATATGAATAAAATCGTCTAAGATAAGTATGGTGAACACCACCCTTATTTGATTTTTTGATATAAAATTTATTTTTTTACGACATTTTATTTTTTTATTATATTTAAAGCTGCGTTTTATTCAGTTTCTATTTAAATTTACTTATTAGCATATTACAATTGTTAAACAACTATATTCAATTGAAACGTAAAACATAATTCGGATTTTTAACACAATTGAAAATTTAAATGCGTATAAAACCACAAGCAAATGCTAGGTTTTTTATAAATTTTTAATCAATTAAATATTTATAGTTTTGCCTGTATTGCTGCAAAATTTCAACTTTGTATCTATAAAGATAAAAAAGTTATAGAATTTCGATCAGCAAATGACTTATATTTTCCATAGTGCGTCGGTGGGTATGATGTACCGTATAGGTCGCGTCAAAGGATAATGCCCATTTTTGGGTCCATCTAGATACCTAATAGTTTGTTAACAAAATAAAATACTTTATTTCTTCATTAATTTATTTTATTTATATCAAAACATCGTTTCTCAATCAATATAGAATGTTTAATAACATAAAAATAAATATAACCAATTTATTAAAGCTTTTAATACAATAATAACCTCAAATATTGTATCAGAAAAAGTCTAATTACTCAATAACTTGGGTGAAAAAATTAACACTGATTGGTGATAAGAAATGTTGATTATTTTTCTACAAAATAAACTAAAAATGATCTAGCTCATAGCTCACGGACATGGACGGCATTATAGAGTACTTTATAGTACCAAAGTACCCATTCGCCTAAGAAAACTGGGCCCACAATTTTTTTCTCGAGTTTGTCAATGATTTTAAATTCTTCACCCGGGTGACTGAGTAATTAGATGTTTTCTGATGCAATATTTGAGGTTATTATTATTTTAAATTCTTTAATAATTGATGATAACTGTTTTTATGTAATTAAACATTATCTATTGATTGGTAAATAATGTGTCGAGATATTTTTTTTATATTTTCAAGGGCGACCAGTGGTGGGAATCTCAATGCTTTACAGTGATTATTTTTTTGTTAAATGGTCCACCTTTAGGTACCACATCGTAGACAATGCAATGGAAAAAACAATAATTTATAATTACAAAAAATATTAGGATATTAGTATACTGTTTTGTTACCAAACTGTTAGGTATCAAGTGGGCCCAAAAATGGGCATTCTCCTTTGAAAATAGGTCTTAAATAAAATCACAATTACAAAGTATTATTACGTTTAATTAAAAAAAGACATAAATACTTATACAACAACATTATATCACATAAGTTTTACTTTTTAGAGATATTAATTTTAATTTAATCTTCAAAAGTACACGAGAAGTTTTTACATTATAAAAATTTAATTAAAGGCTTCTACGACGACGTTTCTAAAGGCGAACTCGAAGTAATTATCTTTTAATTTAGACAGGCCGAAAACACATGCCCACGTCACGGCATGCGTCATGACGTTGCGCGTCAACGTGCTCCGGCGACGTGACGACACTTTTTTATAATTATAATTTATTTTAACCATAGATATATACTAGAGGTGCAAACTTCTTTCATCTAAAATAAAAAAACCGTAGGCCGCTTTAAACGATTTGGCAATGTTGCCAACGCTCATATTGTGACTTGACCGGGTGAATTGCCACCAAATACTCCAAGAAAGCGTCAAATTGTAAAACACCATTGCAAATACTTACAAATGCAAATACATTAAGAATTTACTACTCGACATTGGCAAAATTGTCGTTGTTATGACAAGGCCATTATCCAAAAGAAGAAGACAATGTTGCTGTCAATAGAAATCCTAACAGACAGCGAACCTAAACGTGTCTGCGGTCATCTTTCCTCTCGCGTCACATTGGGAGCGTTATTGCACATCTAGTTGTATATATCAATGGTTTTATTGCCATGAAATTTGACATTCTTTCACTACGTCTCTATTTGATTTCACCATAAACAACACAGTTCAAATAAATCCGCGATTTTTTTTATATTGTAGCTCGGCTGGCACTCAAGCGGCGTTTCAATTACGTCGCTCAGCCATTGAAAAGCTATCACTCCCCTAGTAGCTAAGCTATGACGTAGGAATGTGTTTTGGGCAGTGCCGTCTTTTGCAGTTGAGGGGCTCTAGGCTCACAATACTTGGGGGCCCATGTAAATGTAAAAAAAAATTCCTAATTTTTTCACACATACAGTATTATTTCAAATTCGTACATATGAATATACGCAAATAATGATCTACTATGGTATAAGAATAATTTTTTTTTAGTATGATAAATGTTAATATTAAATTATTCACCAATAAAAAAAATTATAAGTATTATTTTTGTACTTTTTTCATTTTATCTTGAATTTTTTTTTGTGTGTCGTGGGGTGCGGGGTCCTAGGCTCAAGCCTATAGAGCCTATGCATAAAGACGGCACTGGTTTTCGGCTTAAAATATTTCATCACTCATCACACATGGCTGTCATGTGTTGTCAATGAATGATGTATGTATGACGAAACAGTTTTATGATGCAAATGTACTCACAATGGTCGTAATTGGGATATTAATCAAGATGTCATTGATAGGCATTTTTTATAGTAGACCGACTTATGACAACATTGATGTTAAGGTAGAGTGCGGTTCGTGAGTGGAAACAATTGCTACAACAGAGACAACTGTAGACAGGAATCACCACCGCTATACCGGTTTGATGAGATGACTATTAACCATCCAGGTTGACAATGCACACCGTTGTTGTTATACCAGGACACTCAGACTAATCGAGAAATGCGACTAAGCCACTTCATGGGTAAGTTGAAAATGGTGGTATTACACCACTAATGGTTAATAACCATCAACAGTCTGCCTACCACCCTTTCTTCAAGTATTAATATGTAATAATGGTGATTTCTACATCATGTTTCTAATTTTAAAAAAAATGTGTTGAAGATTACGTTGAATCCTTCCTTCCTTCAAGCGAAGTGTGAAGAGGCATCTCATAAGCCGGCATAGCGGAAGCGACTGCTGTCTGCGGATCCCCTTCTCTGACAACAGTCGCCTCCGTTCATGGATCGCGCTGGTAAAATAAAAAAAATAAAGAACAGGCAAACGAACTTTGCCTTTAATAAAACAAAAACATTAATAATTAATTAATAATAATACATTGTGCAATACAAACGTTACAAAAACAACTAATAAAAACTCGAAAAACACAAAACAAAATTAAGGAAAAAAAATTAAAAAAAACACGCTTGCATAGAAACCGAGTCTTATGTAGGGTATTTACCTACGTCCTCTCAAATACAGGCCTGGCCAACGCGCGGCCCATCGTGAATTAATATAATGTCTTTGTTAGGTTCAATTACACCACATAACTATTACTTTAACGCTAACCGTAACCAGCGAATTTTGGCTAGACCAAATTAAAGTAATAGTTAAACAAATGTCACTAACGTCAAGTGTATGAAAAGAGGCCAAATATGTTTTTTTTAAATTAATTTTTCGGCGTTCATTAATCGTTTAGCGCTTTGCTCAAGGTGGAGGTGTTTTTTTATCCCCTTCCTTAATTAGTTTAGTGGTTATTATTGTGTAAAATTGGTGTTATTTTGCGTAATTTTATGCTGCGCTTGTGAGTAATTGTGGAAACATTAAAATTCACTCTATATGAGGCAAGGGAAGCGGTTTTTTTTGTGGTTATCCCACGCTGCGAAAACGTTCATATTGTGACCGGATGAATTGCCGCCAAATACTCCAAGAAAGCGTCAAATTGTAAACACCATTGCAATTTGATGCAAAAACATCAAGAATTTACTACTCGACATTGGCAGAATTGTCGTTGTTATGACATTTGAGGCCATTTAACAAAAGACGAATTTATGTCATAGTCAAAGTAACTTTAACGGGTTTTTTGGTGCATTTGGTCCTTAGGGTTATCAGTCTACCTACCACTCTTGTAATTTGTCAATACTTTGAAATAACTTCCTAGTAGGTTCTGGAGATATAAAATTACCTTGGGGCCTCACATGATATCTGGGTATCTAGAGATCCACTCTGGTGGGCTTGAAGCCTCCTTGAAGCATGGAGGAGTTCCCGTTCAGCTTAAGAATATATTTCGTAGTAATTGAATACATAAAGTTATTTAAAGTTTGAATTTAAGTATAATTTTGTAATTTTAGAACTGTCCTTGCGACGTTACGCGTCCTCAAAGTGGTCCACGAAACGGTTTAAGTTGACCAGGCCTGCACAAACACATTATTGAGTAAATATGCACTCGACAGTACACAAAGGGGCTCATTAACATGTATGTACACTCAACACGAAATAAAATCAAACACATTAACGACAAAAATTCATAACAACTTTTTTGTACATGTTCAGTTTAGGAGAATTAACAACTGCTACTACAGAGTTAAATATTTGCAGGCAGAGGTCACATCCGCTATGCCGGCTTATAGAGATGAATGTGTATCTACAGGTTAATCTCACACTCGTCTAGTCATACCAGACTATTTAAAGCTGACGACTGAGTATGAAATTAAATATACGTTGTCACAGCGTCAAGTGACTTCTCTCCACCAATAGGATTGCTTCATTTGAAATTTTCTACCTTGTTTAAAATAATATTGTCTGATTGGTGAACAGATCTCACCTTACGCAGTGTAAGCGTGAATGTAAACCCAAAACTCCCGAAACACGAACGAGTCCAATTGAAATTCTACATTTCGTTTTATAATGATAGAATACCAGTTTTTCTCGAATTAGGAAGTTGTTTTTTTTTTTAATTTAAACAATAACAACCACAATAAGATAAATAATACAGTTTACAATGCGTTTACGAGGTACAGAAAGTGTAATAAAAAAAAATGCGGGAAAAAATTAAAAAAATTGTGGTAAAAAATTATTTCTTGGGTAGTCTGAACACTTTGATATTATTCGTTCCCTCATAATTGCAGTCGGCTCGTGAGGGATAAACACTTTTCAAATTACCCTCGGGATCAACGATTTTTACCTGCAATTAAAAAAATAGATTCTTTATAGTACAACACTCTGGTGAGTGTTCTCTCTCTGTCTCCCTCCGTCTGATCAGTGCTGGATTTAAGCAACACAACATAGGCAGTTGCCTATGGGCCGCCACCGCACCACAAAAAAAAAATATCTATAAAGAATCAGTAGAAACAAAAAAAGACTTTTTTTAATTGTAGCTCGGCATGTGACAACACTCCGCCTGATGTAAAGCTAGAGTGCGCTCCATGAATGGAAACAACTTCTACTACAGAGAAATCTCTATGGGCAGCAGTCGCCTCCACTATGCCTGCTCGAAGAGACGAGCATGTACCATCTAGATTGACAGTGCACACTCCTCTCTTATAGGTATAAGAGAACAGCCAGGTGGCTATTTTCAAACTATTCCCGAAACGAGACAAGGTCGCTTTACGGGTGTTACATTCGAAAGTGGTGGTACTACCCCAGGACGGCAGACTGGACAAATAACCATCATCAGTCTGCCTACCACTCTTTCTGAGTTATGTTTCAAATTTTGTGTTAGCCAACTTATTTAGTCGCTCTCTTCTTTACCATGACCTTAATAGAAACTTTCAACAGCTCTGCCTATGGGCCGCCGAAGTCTAAATCCTTTAGCTACAATTGCTACTACAGAGCATTGTCTGCAGACAGCAGTCGCCTCCACTATGCCTCATCTATCAACATGAGCACCATCCGAGTTGAGTAACTTTTTTAAAATACCTTAGAACTTTCATCATAGGCACTAACCGACCAAAGTACATAATAAACTTTTTTATGCAGCAACGTGCACACTCCCCTTATACCTGGATACTTCCAAACAAAATCCCAAAATGCAACAAGGTCACTTCACAAGTGTTGGTACTACCCCAGGACAGCAGGCCGAATCAAAAACCATCATCAGTCTGTTTATCACTATTCTTTTCGTTCATGTACCGCACTCTAGCTTTACATCAGGCGTAAACTTGTCATAGGCCGAGCTACAATTAAAAAAAAATTAGAAATTAATTTAAATAACCGTACTTCTATTCAAATCTCAAAACTCACTTGTTGCACTGTCAACGTGTGGTATTCACCACCATCATCACTGTCATCCCCGATTCCCAAGAGCAAGAATTGCTGCAGAGTCGCATCCATGACAGTCTTGCAGGCACCGAGAGAAGAATGCGATGTCACTTCCAAAAGCATGTCTTTGGTGTCTGCCGACATCTGAGAATGAAGTATTAAGGCAGGTATAGCGAGAGGTGTGTGTGCACTGTCAATCTCTATGGTGCACATTCGTCTTATCAAGCCGGCATAGCGGAGGCGACTTGTGCCTGTAGAAATTAATCTGTATCACTTAACGTTCCGTGCGCATATCCATATGATAACACTCCGTTTGACAACACGCGGTCCACGAGGAAACCACTGCTACCGTCGCCTCCGCTATACCGGATTAAGGGCGAACGTACACCATACAGGTTGACAGTGCACACTCGTGAAGCATATATTACGTTGATTTGTTTTTATTTTTATTTTAGCACGTCATATGACCCCACTTCGCCTGATATCAAGCTAGAGTGCGATCCATGAACGGAGATGACTGCTGTCAGAGAGGCGAATCTGCAGACAGCAGTCGCCTCAGCTATGCCGGCTTTGTTGCCTCTTCACACTGGACACACCAGGTTGTAGGAAGGAGAAAAGACGTGGCTGGGAAGAGTTTGTCAATAATTAGAAGAAAAAAAAGCAAGTAACCTTAGTCGTCTCCGAGTTGGTGATTGGTGGGAAGCTGATCACATTACCAGCGCTGTCTCGAAGACACGGGTACCTCGGCTTACCCTCCAATAAATATAAATATCTGAAATAAAACAATACATATCGAGAATTCACAATAGCAAGTGTGTGAGAGAGACAAACAGAGAGAGAGAGCGGTGGAGGATATGACAGGAGGGAAAAGGGGAGTGAGATCAGAGGTAGGGGGAGGGAAAAGGAGAGATAGCGACAGAGGAAGAGAGGAGGGACTAAGGTCAGTTTGCACCAGAAGGCCTGTTAAAGTTACTTTAACTATTACATTTACGGCTACGACGTAACCGTTACGTTTACGTCTACTCCACATGCGTTGCAATATCGTGTAAACCCATATTGTTATCGTTAAAGGGTGGCTGATCTCGAAAAAATAATAGAAAAACATATTTGCCTTCTTTTCATACATTTGACGTTGGTAACATTGGTTTAACTATTACTTTAACTTTAAACATGCCAAGATTAGCTGGTTACAGTTACGGACCGAAGTATTAGCTTGTATCACGGACACTAAAACCAAAGTATATTTTAACACAGTTACATATATCGGAAGGAGAAAGCTTTTCCCGGTTAGCTTCCCTACAGCAGAGAGGCTAACACATCCATAAGGAATCGTTGCTTCAAAAAAACCTACTTACTTATGTATTCCCGTATAAACATTCCGTTTCTTCTCCTTTCTCAATGCGTCCGCCTCATTGACTAATTGTTGAAATAATTGTTCACCAGAAAACAATTTGTTTCTCGATAATGGTATCAGTTTTAATTCGCGCGGTAATTGTGACGTGTAGGTTAGGTCGCCTGGAATACAAAAAAGTTAAATTAGATATTTATGAAAAATTACCAGAATGAACACTGGTCGAGGGAATGCTTCGCCCTCTCCCACTCCTTTAACCTTGGATCCTTCAAGCGGAGCGTGAAAAAGCACTATCTTGGGCCGGTATAGTGGCGACGACTGGAATCACCGTGTGGCGCGGTTCTCCAGTCGTCCGCGCTCGTAGACCCGAATAGAATAAAGGGTTTTCGTTTTTGGTCACGGTGGAAGTTGTCTAGCTTAGTGAATGGGGCACACGGGTTCGACTCCCATCTAAATACAATTTTTTATTTGTAGCTCCGCGTATGACAACACTCTACCTGATATTAAGCTAGAGTGATGGAACCACCACTATGCCAGCTTAGGGAGACTGTGCATCATCAGGTTGATAGTACACGCATGGTTATACCTAACAACTTTAAAACTGATGTGTAAACGTTTTTTACGAAATAGGAGCCCACATCTGAACAAACCTGGTGGTATTTTAGCTAAATCGTGTGTAGCAATTGTAGCGACGTTGCGTTTCTCACAAACAGTGTCATGCAGCCTCGTTTGGACCTGTATAAACTTCTTAAAAAGATCGGCATCCATTTTCAAGTCTTTCACTATACAACACAGTATAAAAGGCCTAATCCCCGCAAGCTGCGCCTCGTGGTATTTGATACTAATTATTTCATCCTCAACATGAAGAATTTTCAACAAATGACAGAGCTCATCTGCATCCTGTTCAATCTGTAAAAAAAGAAATACTGTAACATAGTAGATGGCGTAATCCGCAACCGCGTTCGACCAATGAGCGTGCGTCATCTGTTCACTGCGGTTGGTTCAGCGTGCTGCGTGACTATGCCAGCTTGAGGAGACAAGCATGCACCCTCTAGATTGGCAGTGCACACGCCTCTCGCTATACCTGGCTACTTTTAAACTATTCCCGAAACTCGACAAGGTCACTTCACGGGTGTTACATTCGAAAGTGGTGGTACTATCCCAGGACGGCAGACTGGACAAATACCCATCATCAGTCTGCCTACCACTCTTTAATGAGCGACCAAAGTATGTTATATATATAGTTACAGGGGTCTCATCGATTGTGAGTTTATGCATCTTTACCGCTAGACCATGGCCGCTCAAAGGATGTGTGATACAAAACGTACTAGCGCCATCAACCTATCATTTATGGAATATTTGATAGATAATATAGTTGTCGAAATGGTCATGAGTACGGACTCTAATTTGAACGATTACCGAAACTAACTTGGAACAAAATTAATGCGTGGTCATGAGTACAAGCACTAACTGAATATGAAACGAAGTCTCTGAAAACACGCCATGCGGAGGACACATTGTGAGTTGTTTGTGCGGAGGAACTGTCGTGTTTCAGCATATTTGCTTAGTTATCGCCTACAGGATAGAAGCATTGGACCGCTCTCCCGATCTGTCATAGTTACAATTGTGTATCTTACGATTTCTTCCTGTTTCTTCTGTCCTTTCTTCCCCTTCTTCCCGGCAGTCGTGTTCTGATTATCCTCCTTAGGGCAATGGTCTCTTATATAATCCAAAACTTGTTTTGTGCGACATTGATCAACTAACTTCAAGAAACGCTTATCTGTCAATTTATTTCCTTTCAGGTTTAATTCTGAAAGCAATTTTAACATTAAATGTAGTACACTTTATCTAAGATGTCTTTATTTTTATTTTTTTTATTTTATATTTTTAAGGGCGACCAGTGGTGGGAATCATTATATCATGCTTCTGTTAAGTAGACCAAACCTATGGCGAATGATCCACCTTTAGGTGTCTTAATATGTAAACAAAGAAGAAAGTGGGATGCCTATTCGCCTAAAAAAAAATTTCTCCAGTTCGTAGATGATTTTTAGTTCATTTTGTTGAAAAATCAATCTACATTCCTTATCACCAATTAGTTTTAATTTTTCCACCTGGTTTATTGATAAATTAGACTTGTATCTGATGCAATAATCTCAAAGTATTTTTTTTTTTATTGTAGCTCGACATGTGACACTCCGCCTGATGTAAAGCTAGAATGCGGTCCATGAATGGAAACAACTGCTACTACAGAGAAACCTGTGCGGGCAGCAGTCGCCTCCACTATGCCGGCTTGAGGAGACGAGAATGTACCATCTATTGACAGTGCACACTCCTCTCGCTATACCTGACTACTTTCAAACTATTCCCGAAACGCGACAAGGTCACTTCACGGGTGTAACATTTAAAAGTGGTGGTACTACCCCAGGACGGCAGATTGGGCTAATAACCTTTTTACTTTTTTATAAAATTATTACATTAAACACTTTAATATTATGATTTTATTTATTTATTTGACTAGTACAACAAACAGTTTACAAACACAAACAGAGACGAGCATGTACCATCCAGATTGACAGTGCACGCTCCTCTCGTTGTACCTGGCTACTTTCAAACTGCTTCCGAAACGCAACAAGGTCTCTTCACAGATGTTACATTGGAAAGTGGTGGTACTACCCCAGGACGGCAGACTGGACAAATAACCATCATTAATCTGCCTATTTTTATTCGTTTTATTTTAATTAAATAGTTGATATTTAATTAATTACCTACATGAACTTTTTTTGTAGTTCGGCATATGACAACAATCTATCTGAGTGTGGTCCATGAACGGAAACAACTGCTACCACAGAGAAATGCTTGCAAGCAGTATTCGCCATTTTAATATATAGTCTTACCTTTGAGTTTAGTTAAAGATGCCAATTCACCAGGAACTACCTTCAGTTTATTATCACCAATATCAAAATTCTTTAATGAACACATTCCTTTTACAATATTAGGAGAAATACTCTCTATAGAGTTACCCTTAAGTTTTAGATCAGTTAAGTGGGGTAATTGAGCATTTTCTACATCCAAAAACTCACTTAATTTGTTATTAGATATATCCAATGAGATTAAATTAGGAAACTCAAGTAATTTAGGAAATTCTTCAATCTCATTGGAACTGAAATTTATATTCGTTAACTCCTTCATGTTGTTTAAACTCTCCGGTATTCTTTTAATCTCATTTCTTGATAAATCCAACACTTTCAACTTCGGAAGTGAGGTTATGTTTTCATTAAAACTTGTTATCTTGTTCCCGTACAAAAGTAATGTTTGAAGATTAGTTAGTAACTTTATATCGTTAGAAATAGTAGAAAGGCACGTATCACTTATGTTTAGAAGATTTATACTCGTTAATTGAAATACAGAACTATCTAAACCTTGGTCGGCAATTCTTTTAGAAATCGCTGAACCCGCCAATTTTATTTCGTGACGATTTTCTGCTTTCGCAGTGGTAATTTCTGGCCAGGGCACCATTCTGGCTGTTTTTAAATATATATTGCGTAAACAAACAAAATTCAGCACTTTAGCAAAATAATGTGCGCGCGAATCCCGAAAACATGACGAGCGAGATAAACGGAAGTTATTGATGACATTTGCGACAGTTATTTTTTTAAAAAGTTGGCGCAACCAATAACTTCTACATTCGAAAATAATGTTTATTTGCTACTAAATATGTCTCACATATTCCGGTTTCATTTCGTTTTTTTTTATTTTTGACGAAATATTTAAATTTTCGCTATTGTATTTTTCAAAATTATGTGTTTTTAGATATAATATAAAAGGATGCCCCTCCCGCTATCGAATTGCGCCTTTTTTGAATATTTAAAAAAACTTGTAGCAGTCTTGTAATTTTCCCGGCGTCCAAAATCTCCACTTGCCCCAAACTTAAAAACAGTCGTCATAATAACAATAATTATAATAATTATCTTGTCAATTAATACTTTAAAATAGATATAATTGGCACCCTATAATCCCTAGATAATTAATTGTTTTTGAGTTACCTAATATTTCTATGAATCTAACTTCTTGGCCTTGAAATTGACATTCTTACACGTTTTTCAATATTATTTTCACCGCCTAGGTACTCATCCTTGGTCCTCAGAGCTTAAAGTTTTAGGTCTTCAACGAAAATGCGTGATAGACCACAGTACATAGTAACCTCCGCAATGCTGGCCCGAGCATACGAATGTACACCGCCCAGGACGTTTCATGTTATGTAAAAAAAAATTGTTAACGAGACGTTTTAAAGGATGAATTGTTGCTTTATTTTATTTACGCATTGTCGCGTAAAATCTAGAATTGTTTTCAGAAATATATCGGAATTTCCTCGCGATTTTCCTTCAGATTATGGCAAACTCGATGACGAACGATAGAGTGAAATATCAATAAGAGATATTTGTACAAAACCGTATATCTCTAGAATTTATATAAAAAGTTTTAACAAACTAAAAGAAAAGCTTATTTAATTGATTACCTAGCAAATAAAAGAGGCCTCGCAAAGCTGAGATCACCGAATATCTTAGTTTGACCTCAGGTCTGAGGGTGCCCCGCAAAACTGATGTCGTCGGTGTCCGGGTTGCCACCATTGGTCGGCGGTCGTTGAGCGTATTCATGATTCATTCAGTCCGGCTTCAGGTGCTACCAGTTTGGGGCTGACACCCGGACCGTGATGAGGTTTTTTTTGACTCTAGTTGGGTGATACCGCCACGTACCATGTCTGATATGTTTAATAATAATACTAAAGCACTCTTTTGCTTACTCTCGATTCCCATTTAATGTGTGGAAAGGAGTTTAAAAGTAGGGGCGTCCTAGAAAGACCTTTCTCAGTCAGATCGGTCAACTGCTGAGAAAGGGTCAGATGAGAGCACCCTCAAGCGACGTGCATGCATGAGGGGAGTAATGGATGTGGTCGAAGCGAAAGTGGTATGGATTCGCGATATATGTAATAATTTCTATTCTTTTTCTATTCAAGATTTAAAGTTAAGTTTTCTTTTATTGGGTTTTTTAAAAGTACAATTTATCTAACCGATAAAATTGGAAAATCCATTCTAAAGTAGTGGTATTTACTAAGATTAAAATTGTTGTTTATCAATTGATATAATTATTAATTTAATTGTGATTTTTAATTGCAAATAAAATTATTGTCAGTCTTTAAGTTGTGTCGGCAAGATGTGGTCGACAACCATTTGTTTTTTGGCCGCCACCGCAGTTTTGGTAATATATATTTTTTAAATTTAACTCTGGAGAAGCTCTTCTAATCCATCTTATGTGATATAAAACTCTAATATAGGGTTAATTGGATCCTTTACCCCATTAAACAGTGGTTTACAGCCATACAACTATCATCATATTTTTTAGCTAGATCTGCCATTGCAGGGTTTCAAGTAAGGCGGTTAAATATATTTTTAAAATATATTGTTTTTGTTTGGATGTAGCCGGGTATAACGAGAGGATTCCGCACATTTGGATTCCCTTAAGCCGGCATAACTGAGGGGACTGCTCCCTGCAAATATTTGCTTTCATTCCGTGACTATAACAATAAGTGTATATATACTTAATATGTGTTATTTAAAATTTTAACAGGCTTCAGCAACTGCACCAGAACCAGCGTTCGTTGAAGATGTAAGAAGTAAGTAATTTATTATACAGTTTAATTTTTTTTAAATTAAAGTCTGATGATGGTTATTAGTCCAGTCTGCCGTCCTGGGATAGTACCACCACTTTCGAATGTAACACCCGTGAAGTGACCTTGTTTCAAACTGCTCCCGAAACGCGACAAGGTCACTTCACAGGTGTGTAATTCGAATTCGAAAGTAGTGAAACGCAAATGTGGATGGTTTAATGCATTCGCTGTCGGTGTCGGCTTTTCGTGCCGTAATTAAAGGATTTGTACAAGCGCAGAGGCCTTATTAGGCGTCAGCGATGTCAAACTTATTTAATTGATTAAAAAATAAGATAAGATACAGCTGGAACTCACAAAGCTGGTGTCGTCTAACTCCAGATTTAGTCACTGAGTAGCGGCTACCGATTTAAGTAGCAAATGAGTATTACATATAGTAGGACTACTCGTATAATCATGTTGTATATTAATACATAATGAGGTAGGCAGTGCGGAAGTAAATGATATGTAAAAAGTACTATTAGAACGGGCTTGATATTAAATAAATTATCTGATACTTGTCGACAAAGGATTAGAAAAGATAACTGTTTTAGATTAGTATTTAATATATTAAGATTAAATGATTTAATTATATTTACCTAAACGGAAACCAATTGAGTTACATAAGAATCTACTTAGAACTTTTAATTATGTTAATGGGTTTTATTATATTGTTTTTCATAAATTAACACCGAATAGGTAGTGTTTTTATATTTTCAAATTATTAAAACTTATTTTTAGTGTTTTAAGATTTTAGAGTTTATACGTATTTAGCTAAATAAATAATAACAATGATAAATAAAATAAAAAAGATTTCCTGAAACACGTGAATCCTCAAGCGAGGAATATCACAAATAATAATAATAATAATTGTAGGCAGCAATCACCTCTGTTATGCCGGCTTGAGTTGACATGACTCAGTTCAAGTTGTCCTGATTGAAATCTAGGACAAGAACAATTTGGGTAACATTTCAATGGGCATGGTCTTCTAAATATAACCTATGTTAAATCGAAAACCATTTTGAGATATCATTTCAATTAGATGTATTTTTTTATTCCCGTCTGAAAAAAACTTTTAAAACGCGAAGATTTTGAAAAATTGTAATGATACGCGATCGACCTTTATCGGACGGACCATAGACATTGGCGTAGAAAAGGAGGTGGTGTATAGCCCAAAAATTTTGTAGTTATTTTTATTGTCTATGGTTGTTACGTAACAAAACCAATATCTTTTCTTTGTGTTTCCTTACGACAACAGTATTTAGTACAAATAACCGCTGCAGTGTAATGAACAAAATAGTATACTATAAACACCATGTTTTAATTAAAATAAATCTTTTAAAATTGAAAGTTTGGTCGAATAATTTGACGAGGATTTAGTTTTTAAATTTCCTGGCAATGGTTTAGTTCCGTCCGAAACGCTACGATTACTATATTACAATTGCAATTTTTAAAAATTAATAAAAAAAGAACAATGCAATTACAAAAGTTTTCCAAAAACACGTGTCGACTAAACTAATCTATATTATCTAAAAAATACTTAAAAAAAAAGATAGCTGTCACCAGATTTACCTTCCCAAATTAATTTTCATTCGACCATGATATTTATGTTCATTTATAACCTTTTCTAGGTCAGGTTCAAGGACGTATCGTATCAGGATGGGAAGCAGAGGAGGGTCAGTTCCCTCACCAGGTTTCGTTGAGGATGGTAGCAGCTAATGGCAACGTTAACGCATGTGGAGCTACCATTATTCATCGCGAATGGGGTCTTACAGCTGCCCATTGCACCGCAACGTAAGTTATAGCTGATAATGGTTATTTACCCAGTCTGCCGTCCTGGGGTAGTACCACCGCTTTTTTTTTTATTGTGGGACGACATGTGACAACACTTCACCTGGTGTAAAGCTAGAGTGCGGTCCATGAATGGAAACAACTGCTACCACAGGGAAATCTCTACGAGCTGCAGTCGCCTCCACTATGCCGGCTTAAGGAGACGAGCATGTACCATCTAGATTGACAGTGCACACTCCTCTCTTATCTTATACCTGGCTACTTTCAAATTATTCCCGAAACGCGACAAGGTCACTTCACGGGTGTTACATTCGAAAGTGGTGGTACTGCCCCAGGACGGCAGACTGGACAAATAACCATCATCACTTTGGCTACCACTCTTTAATAGTGCCTATAGGCACTGAACGACCAAAGTACGTATAACAAAGTTACATTGGTATCGGTCTTTAGCGAGGTTTGAACACGGGTCTCATCGATCGTGAGTTCACGCGTCTTACCGCTAGACCACGGGCGCTCAACACTTTCGAATGTAACACCCGTGAAGTGACCTAGCGTTTCGGGAGCAGTTTAGAAGTAGCCAGGAATAGCGAGAGGAGTGTGCATTGTCAATCTAGATGGTACACAGTCGTCTCCTCAAGGCGGCATAGGAGGCGACTGCGTCCGTAGATATTTCTCTGTAGTTGCAGTTGTTTTCGTTCATGGACCGCACTCTAGCTTTACACCAGTACACTAGCTTTAAAAGTCGAATCTTAACTTTTTTTACTTAATTAAGATTGTTAACGTGACGTTTATGTTTTCCATTTAATATGTTCACCGTGTACAATACGCTTTGGGCCACAGCCTTGTTCAGTTACTGTGATTTGCCTGTTGTGTATTTTATGCTGACTGTGGCCTGTTGTGTTTACCAAATAAAATTAATAAATAAAAAACGGCATAATTATTGATGCAGCCTAGTTTTCAGTAGAGGGAAACTGTAGTGTTTTTGTTGTTCCAGCCGCCCAACAATTGTGATCCGTGCTGGTGGTGTACATCTGACTCGTCCTCATATCATGTTCGAGACAACGACCTACTTTAACCATCCATTGTACAACGCCAATATGCCACAAGTCGTGCAGCCAAATGACGTCGCCCTTCTTAACTTCGAAAGAGTTTTGGAATTCAACAGTTTGTACACTTTTTTATCCATTGATATAGCGAGAGGAGTGTGCACTGACAATCTAGATGGTGCATGCTCGTCTCCTCAAACCGGCATAGTGGAGGCGACCGCTGCCCGCACACGTTTCTCTGTAGTAGCAGTTGTTTCCGTTCATGGATCGCACTCTAGCTTTGCATCAGGCGGAGTGTTGTCACATGCCGAGCTACAATAAAAATATATTTTTGTTTGACATGAAAAAGCGTAAATCGCGTTAAACAATGTTGCCGTCAAGCCAAATACATACAGAGAACCTAAAGGTGACTGCAGTCATCTTTTCTCTCCCGTCACATTGGGAGCATTATTGCAGTTGTATATAGTATAAACAACTAGATGTGCAATAATGCTCCCAATGTGACGGGATAGAAAAGATGACTGCAGTCACCTTACGTTCTCTGTCAGTTAGTATTTGACTTGAAGGCAACATTGTCACATAGTTTAAAGCGGTTTACGCTTTTTCATTTCAAATGTATGAAGTTTGCTCCTCTAGTAACTATGATAGAATAAAATCATTAATAAAAGAGTGGTAGGCAGACTGATGATGGTTATTAGTCCAGTCTGCCGTCCTGGGGCATTACCACCACTTTCGAATTACACACCCGTAAAAGGACTTTGTCTCGTATTAGGATCAGTCTGAAAGTAGCCAGGTATATTGAGAGGTATATACATTGTCCACTTGGATAGTGCACACTCGTCTCCTTAAGCCGGCATAGCGGAGGCGACTGCAACCGGCAGAGAGCTTAACTTCAGGCGGCTATAACAAAAATGTATTAAAATTTCAGATCGCGTTCAGCCAGTGAGGATTCAGCCTTCAATCGACATGAACAGAGATTATACTGGAGTACGTCTTACTGCTGCTGGTTGGGGACGCACATGGACTGATGGTAGGTTTATTTTAAAATACCACTACCAATATATACAATATTGTACCACCACTTTCGAATGTAACACCCGTGAAGTGACCTTGTCGCGTTTCGGGAATAGTTTCAAAATAGCCAGGTATAACAAGAGGACAGTGCACTGTCAATGTAGGTGGTACATAGCCGGCATAGTGAAGGCGACTGCTGCCCGTAGATATTTCTCTGTACCTCCGCAGTCTTGCTTTACATCAGGCGGAGTGTTGACACATGCCGAATTATACCTGGAAATAGACGTTGTTTTGTTCACATTTGTCTCCTTAAGCCCAGCATAGCGGGGAGGACTGCTGATATTTCTCTACAATAGCAATTGTTTTCACTAATGGATTGCACTTCATCAACTAGAGTGCGGTCGATGAGCAAAGCAAAGATAGCAGCTATTAGTTGAGAAAAGTTTATTATTATTTTTTTATACAACCAGGTCCAACTCCTGAACATTTGAACTGGGTATATCTTCTTGGAGTGTCCAACTTGGAGTGTTGGCAGGCATTCGGAGGAAGTGGCATCATTGTTGACTCTACCATCTGCGCTGCTGGGTACAACGTCTCTAGCCAATCTGTTTGCTCCGTAAGTTATTCTATTCTAGATTTGAAAGAGTGGTAGACAGACTGATGATAGTTATCAGCCCAGTCTGCCAGTCTGCCACCACTTTCTAATGTAACACCCGTGAAGTGACCTTGTTGCCAGTCGGGAACAGTTTGGAAGTAGCCAGGTATAACAAGACGAGTGTGCGCTGCTACAATAAAAAAAAACCTTGTGGCAACCCTTCGCACGGAAGTAGACCGCGCGGACCGTAGGGACCATAGCAACCGATCACGAGGAGTTTGACGCTAATTATACTTCTCTATGTTTTTCAGGGTGACAGCGGTGGTTCCCTCACTGAAATTGGTTTCGATGGCCAAGTGACCCAAGTTGGTATTTCATCTTTCGTCTCCGGATCTGGTTGCCACACCCCAGTACCAGCTGGTAAGAATCTTTCAATATCTTCTTTGAAAGGACAATGTCCATTTTTGGTCTCACTTGATATCTAATAGTTTGTTAACAAAACTATATTCTAAAATAATATCTTATTTTTTCATTAATTTATTTCAATTATATCGTTTACCAATCAATAGACAATGTTTAATTACATAAAAATATATATCATACCATATTATCGTATTTAATATAATAATAACCTCAAAGGAGAATGCCCATTTTCGGGCCCACTTGATACCTAATAGTTTGGTGGCAAAACAATATACTAAAATCATATCTTATTTTTTTTATTTATTCTTATTAACTATATCAACACATCATTTACCAATCAACAGACGATGTTTAATTACAAAAAAAGAAAAACAAATATCATTAATTATTAAAGTATTTAATATAATAATTACTTCAAATATTGCATCTGAAAAGGAATTATTACTCAATAAGGAATGTAGATTTATCTACAAAATTAACTAAAAATCATCGAGAAACTCGAAAAAAAAAATAGTGGGCCCATTTTTCTCAGACAAATGGGCATTCTCCTTTGCATCAGATCAAATTTAATTACAATCAGGACAAGGTAAAATTAGTTTTTGGTGGAGATCTTGAGACGTCAGGTTATCTGTTTTGAATTATTTTCCTAAACTTGTGTTAATGTGTAATAATGGTGGATTATTTATTAACCATTAGGTGTTCGTGAACGTGCGTGAGTGTGGGCAAACAATTCAAAAGAAGAGAACCTGAGTTTCCATTTTCCTTCCAAAACTCCCTAGGAAGTTTCAGTAAAGATTCTACCACTTTACTGGAATAATTTTTAACTTGACTGTTTGGTGTGATGAATGAATGACTCGTGATGCCCAATATTATTAACTTGATGCAAAAATATTTACTTTGACACTGGCAAATTGTTATAACGCCATATTAATCAAAAAGAAAAGACAAGGTAAAATGTAAATAAAAATTTAATGTGTTTTCTTTTCAGGTTTCGTTCGTCCCGGCCATTATCACGGATGGTATGAAGAGGTGACCGGCATTAACTTCGATTGGGATTCACCAACAACTGAGGGTCCAACGACTGAGGGTACAACAGATCGCTATTAAATGATTAATTTGATTGTGAATTAAAGTTGTTTAAAATTACTTATTTTATTTTTCTCATAAGCTTTGTCAATCTGAACAGTGCAGGTGTCTCAACAAGCCGGCATAGCGGAGGTAAATGCTGCCTGTAGACATTTACTTAGTCGCAACTTGCCTTGACTACAGATATTAAAATTTCTTTATTGTAACTCGGCATACGAGTATGACAACACTCCGCCCGATGTAAGCTAGAGTGCGGTTTATTGACAGAAACTGCTATTACAAAGAAGTTTCTGCACGCAGCAGTCGCCTCCGCTATGCCGGCTTAAGGAGACATCTACCATTCAGGTTGATAGAACGCACTTCTTTCATATTCTTTTCTTCTTTCATCCCGAAGCGTTACACTTGAAAATGGTGGTACCAGAACGGCAGACGGGGCTAACAACCATCATCAGTCTGCCAACCACTTTTTAATAGTGTCTATAGACACATATAACATAGTTACATTGGTCGGAATTTAGCGAGGTTAGAACGCGGGTCTCATCGATCGTGAGTTCACGCATTTAATTGCAAGACCACGGCCACTCATTTCTTGCAGTTGCCTCCGTTTGTAGCACCACGAGGAGTATATGATTGTATACCAAATTACAAGTTATTTATTGCATTCCATTTAGAATCAATAGTCTAATTAATGGCACATAAATAAATGTGGAGTTTCGTGTGAGCATGGCGCGTCGTAATGCAGTGTGGTTGCGTTGCGCATGCGTGATTGTGTTGCCAGTATCCAAGTGTACATTTTTCCTTATTTATTTTTATCGTGATGATTTTAATACAAAAAATAATAATAGAGGAATGGGGACAGTTTTAGTGGCCCATGTAAACTGTTAACTGCACACCCACAGTACGGTAAGGCGAATTTTTAAAAAAATAAACTAATCTAATAATTTTCCATTAAGATGTAAGCCAACACCTGAGCGTCCATACATTTTGTTTTACAACATTGTTCGAAGCATAGCAAATTTATGTTGAAATTAAGTAATTTGATAACTTTCTCAGCACTAATTTTTATCGCAAATCACTATAATAAACAAAAGCAACGGCACAGAATATATAAAATGCTTGCGAAATATAACCAATATATAAAATGTTTAAAATATTTAAAACGCGTTTTATATATTCTGTGCCGTTGCTTTTGTTTATTATAGTGATTTGTGATTAAATCTGCTATGCTTCGAACAATGTGGTAAAACAAAATGTATGGACGCCCAGGTGTTTGCTTTCACCTTAAGTGTTAAGTTTTTCGTATTAATTTATTCATTGATTAATATTTTATCTTGCTCACTTTTTGGTAATTATTATGGTGTAATATTTTTATAAATCAGTAAAATAGGGTATATTTTGTCAATAGACAATACATAAAATTTGGCGCGCGCGCGAAAGCTCCCTCCATTCAATTCAACATGGCGAACGCTCGAGGAGCGCGCCTCGCGTCTTCAACGCAATAAAATTCTAATTTCAAAATTTTATTCACATCTTCCGGTTTATTTTTTTTTAATGCAATGTTAGTCTTGGAATTAAATATCTGATTAGTCAGTTTTTTGGTGTGGGATATAAAGTGGGTTATTGTTTAGTATAGTGGTGTGTGGTTTTGTGGTATTTGCATGAGTGTAATTCATGATGCGGTCTCAACGACCGTGAGGGATGATGGACGGGGCTCAGTCGCCAGTCTGAGGAGATATTCGTGAGTAACAAACATTAAGAGGTTTAGCCATATCTATTCATCCGAGCGACAAAAATTAAATGAGGTTGTATAAATTCGTAAAAAAGCAAAAAATACTGTCTCAAATTATGAAATTAATATTTAAGTATAGTAGTAGACAATAACAACATAATTTTGAGGTAAAAATAAACAATAAAAACATATTTATTGTTGTTTTATATTTGCATAATATTATGCCAATGTTTTTTTTTTTAAACTAGGTACACCAAAAAATATCTATAGCTAACTAATGTCTTAAAATAATTATTAACATATAATTTTTTATACATATAAATTAAAATTAAAAGTTACGTTTGTAAATAATACGAAATAAAAGAACAAACGCGTAGACCCACAGTGTAGACAGGCGTATCGTCATCATTTTCTACGCCTGCATATAAAATAACTTTATGTAGGCACCTCATGAACCTATCGCTATCTCTAATGACATTTAATCGTGCCCTAGTGAATAATTAATAGGGTTTCTCCCCTTTCTTGTGTCAAAACGCTAATTAGGGTAGTCAGGGTTGATTTTTATTGTACCTCCGCCTGATGTAAAGCTAGAGTGCCGCCGATGAACGAAAACAACTGCTACTACAGAGAAACCTGTACGGGTAGCAGTCGCCTCCGCTATGCCGGCTCGAGAAGACGAATGTGCACCATCCAGATTGATAGTGTACACTCTCGTTATACCTGGCTACTTCACTACGTCACTTCACGGGTGTTAAGGATAGCTTTCGGTTTTTGGGTTAAACTGTAGCATATACGATAGACGATAGCTAGTTTTTAAAGTGTGGTAGGCAGACCGGTGATAGTACCACCAGTTTCAAGGTCGCGGCTCGCGTTCCGGGAGCAGTTTGAAAGTAGTCAGGTATAGCGTGAAGAATGTGCATTGTCAATCTGAATTAAGGTTTTCTCCCGGGCGCCATAGTGGAGGCGAGAGCCGCAATTTCCTTGTTGAAGTATAGGTACAGTCAATATTCTTTATTTATTTTGGAATTAAGAAAAATTGTAATCTTATTTATTTGAAAAATTGTTAACAGTCGAAATAAATTACACTACATCATAAAATTAATTAATTAATCTTATCTTGTTGACCCATTATCTCGCGCAATTCGAGGATTAAGTAAAAAAACTCCTCAGGTCTAGATGATTCTTTTTCATGGTAAGGCGTCACCTCTACACTAGCAGTACAGAGGGCGTACCGGGCTAATAACCATGATGAGTTCACCTACCAGTCTTTAATTGACTAATCCTACAAAAATAACCTTTTTGGTAACACTGACATTTGCCTTGAAGAGACACCATAGATAAACACAACGTCACAAAATCGACAAATCGTCGTACGTCACCGCTGGCATTTATCCAAATAACACAAGTTGCAGAGTGCGAGCGGAATTCGGTTTTCACTGCGTGCGGAGCGGGTTCTGAAATGACTGCGCTTTTCATGAAACTTTCTTTTGGTGGAAGGAAAAACTATTTTACTCGGCTATTTCTCGCTGACAATTGTATTGTATTGTATTTCTTAATAATAATTACCCTTTCTTGGTGGAAGACTGGCATAAGCAAAACATTCTGTAATTACAGGATAAAAAGCTAGTGTTGTACTGGATTGAAAATATCCTAAATATCGAATATTTTATGGTCTTCCTTAAAGGAGAATGCCCATTCGCTTAATCGAAATGGGCCCACAATTTTTTTTTCGAGCTTATCGATGATTCTTATCCTACTAAATATAAATATCCTATAAGTATTTTGTTATATATATTCTATCTATTTATTTATTTATTATTTTCCTATTGTGCACTTTGTTTCTATCTCTCTCATACTATTCTTCATCATCTATAGGTTGCCTGGAAGAAATTGCTGCTCAGCAATAAGGCCGCCTATTGTGCTACCTAATTTTCCATAATTGTATGTTCTGTTTTTGTTTGCACAATAAAGAGTTTTATTATTATTATTCTTAGTTCATTTTGTAGAAAAATAAATCTACATTCCTTATCGCTAATCAGTTTTAGTTTTCTTTACCCAAGTTATTTAATAATTTATAACTAGCCTTTTTGATGCGATATTTAAGGTTTTTTTAACAAAGTATTAGATGTCAAGTGGACCCAAAAATGGACATTGTCCTTTAAGATGCAAAGTTTGTTAGAGGAATGGTTGAGTTTTGGCGGCCGTCTTGAGACATCAGGTTGTCTGTTTTGAATTATTTTCCTAAACTTGTGTGTTATTCGAGTGTTAATATGTAATAATGGTGGATTATTAACCATTAAGTGTTCGTGAACGTGCCTGAGTGTGGGCAAACAATTCAAAAGAAGAGAACCTGTGTTTCTATTTTCCCTCCAAAACTCCGTAGGAAGTTTCAGTAAAGATTCTACCACCTTACTGGAGCAATTTTTGACTTGACTGAGACTTGACCTGACTGTTTAGTGTGATGAATGAATGACTCATGATGCACAATATTATTAACTTGATGCAAAAATGTTTACTTTGACACTGGCAAATTGTTATAATGCCATATAAAACAAAAAAAAGAAGACCATCCCGTTCCTTATAATTGACCTAACCGATTGGTTGATAGAATAATTTCACAATTTTAAAAATAAGTTCGGAGTTAAATCAGTTTCTTGCAAAGTTACTTTTTTTTATTATTGTAGCTCGGCACGTGAGTATGACAACACTCCACCTAATGTAAAGCTAGAATGCGGTTCATGAACGAAAATCTTTACTAAGTGTAGGAAGTAACCAGAGAGGGAATAGAAGAGAACTCTATCTTATAAACCTGGATGCTGATTACGAACCGAGCTCACCGTGGGCGTTCTCTTCCGTTTCCTGTTGACAGTGGCTCATCGTACTAACACTGAGTTTGATTCGTCATCGGCACCCAGGACGGTGCCATCAAGCCGCGTTCTTCACTGGGCACAGTTGAAAAACACGCAAAATTGAGAGTCCGACTAACCCAATCCGAAACTGGCTTATTGCCAATGTATAATACACTTGTAGACGCCGCGACGGCGACCCGCCGACGTCATTTCAATGTTATTTACGAATAAATAGTTAAGTAACAGATATCGTTTAAGAAAAATCGGTTAGGTTCACTATAATAATATTTTACAAGCTAATACAATATTTATAGAGATCTACATACAATTCCCTGACTTAACCTAGGATACCCAGTACTATGGGTAATTGGGTAACAGGACAAGAACAACATAAACATAATACAACACCCTGACACGAAAGATTTAGCTTTTTTTTTAAATATCAAAATTATAATCGTAGACGATATCGACAACCGATAGTCCGACCGATTCGATGATCTGTGCATTTCAATCACCATCTATCAATGTATATACCTCCGAAAACTGACGGCGATGTCATTTTAGAAGAGTATAAAACTGACATACGAAGTATCGATTTGACCTAAATAAAAACGTAGCTATAATAAAACAAAGACAATTATTTATACGCCTTTAAACTTAATTAAAACTTGACGTCTTACAAGATAAAAATTAAATTAATGCATTGAAATGTAATGAATAATATACCCTTAGGTCTAATTGCACTAGAAGGCCCGTTAAAGTTACTTTGACTATGACATTTTACTATTACTTTAACGGTTACGTTTACATTTACTCCACACGCGTTGCACCATCGTGTAAATTCATATCGTTATCGTTAAAAGGGTGGCTGATGTAATTAGGAGTACATTCCCGAAAACTTAATAGAGAAAAACATATTTAACTTCTTTTCATACACTTGAAGTTAGTGACATTGGTTTAACTATTACTTTAATTTTGACCAGTTAAAATTCGCTGGTGACAGTTAACGTTAAAGTAAGCGTCAAAACTGACAGGGTTTTTTTGGAAGCATACCCCCTTTTTAATTTTAACCATTACTTTAACGTGAAAGTAATGGTTAAGTCGTGTGGTGCAATTGTACCTTAGATTGGCTTAGATTTAAACCAATAGAGGTAAAACATCTTTTTGTTTTATTCTAATGCCCTAAGGGGGCAAATTCGTAAATGCATAAATGTTGAAATTTTTTTTTTTATTGTAGCTCGACATGTGACAACACTCCGTCTGATGTAAAGCTAGAGTGCGGTCCATGAATGGAAACAACTGCTACTACAGATAAATCTTTATGGGCAGCAGTCGTCTCCGCTATTCCGGCCTGAGGAGACGAGTGTGCGCTAACTAGATTGACAGTCTACACTCCTCTCGCTATATTTCAAACTGCTCCCGAAACGCGACAGGTCCCAGGACGGCAGACTGGGTAAATAACCATCATCAGTCTGCCTACCACTCTTTCAAGCACCTATTAATATTAATAACATAGTTGCTAACATTAGCACGTAATAAATAATTAATTAAAACAACATTAATCAATTTAATTAGTATTTAGCGTACTTAACCATATTTTAATTAAAATTTATACAAGATATACGCCTCTAGAATCTTTATACAAAAGCAAGAATAATAATAACATATTTATGCACAATAAATACTATTATATATTTGATGTTTTATTTTTACAAAATTATATGGCATTTAAACAATTTGCCAGTGTCAAAGTAAATATTTTTGCATCAAGTTAATAATATTGTGCATCACGAGTTATTCATTCATCACACTAAACAGTCAAAAAATTGCTCCAGTAAAGTGGTAGAATCTTTACTGAAAGTGACTATGGAGGGGAAATGGAAACACAGGATCTCTTCTTCTGAATTGTTTGCCCACACTCATGCACGTTCACGAACACTTAATGGTTAATAATCCACCATTATTACACATTAACACTCGAAGAGACACAAGTTTAGGAAAATAATTCAAGACAGATAACCTGATGTCTCAAGATGGCCGCCAGAACTCCTATAATTATATTTGTTTAAATTGTAACTCAATCTAGATGATGCATAGTCGTCTCATCTGGCCAGCATAGCGGAGACGACTACTGCCCGTAGAGATTACTCTGTGGTAGCAGTGGTTTCCGTTCATGGACCGCGTGTAGTCGAGCTACAATAAAAAAGGGGTGTCCTCATTTGTCAAGCCGGCATAGCGGACGCGAGTGCTGCTTGCACACATTTACATGTGGTAGCAGTTGTTTTCGTTTTCATATGCCAAGCTCCTATAAAAGCACTTACCCTTGCTATAAAATTCCACGAAATTTCAACCCTTACTAATTGTGTCATAAAACTTGCATGTTAAACGGATTTAGGGTAAGGGTTAGACAGAAGCCCCCCTGGCGCCGTCGAGGTATTCCCTGGCTTATTAACAATGAGTTGAACATTCTAACTGTACCTGTACTACTCTAACATATAGTGAATGAAAGAGATGAGACTAACAGGTGAAAATCAATGGATAATTGCTTGAGAAAGGAGAATGACAATTTTTGGGCCCATTTGATACCTAATAGTTTGGTAACAAAACAATATTCTAAAATAATATATTATTTTTTCAATAATTCATTTTAATAATATCAACACATTATTTACCAATCAAAAGATAATGTTTAATAAAATAAAATACATATATCATCAATTATTAAAGCATTTTAAATAATAATAACCTCAAATATTGCATCAGAAAACATCTAATTACTCAAATCATCGCATGAAAAGATTAAAACTGATTTATAATAGTTAAATATGCGTGAATGAAACAAGCGATCACAGGTAGAACTGATTTATTATTTAGTTACCCACTTCATACAACTTTTTATTACTTATGTAAATACCCGACACCTCCTTACTAAATAAACATTAACACTAGAAATATAATCAATAAAAATAATTAACTAGACAAAAGCAAAATATAAACTACCTATACAAATTAATGAATATCTTAACCTATTTATAAATGGAAATGCAATCTAATCATACAACAATTTAGGGGGTTTCGTGGGCCTACTTCTCAGCTTTCGTGTTACAATATTCTGTTTATCTGAAGGCGGCGAAACTAGTGTTGTTGGCGACTTCACGGAGGTCTTCTCCATAACGGGAGACACACCTTTCGGCGACGATCTCGGCGGCGTGGCCGCTTCATTACTTGTTACCTCTTTTTGTTCCTCTGCAGGTCTAGTAAGAGCGAGTGAGAAACGTTTTCGAGGCTGTATCTGAATTAATTGATCCGCGTGTCGATGCACGATACCTGACGCGACGCCTACTGCATATGATGCCGGCCCTACCGTGTCCTTCACTTGTCCTTCAACCCATTTGTTTTTATTTTTAGTGTAATCCCTAACTAGCACCCTATCTCCCTCTCGCACATCTCGCGGCACTCCTCCCGCGCGTGAGACTTGCCGCGCTTGTGCCTCCAATACGCGTCGCTCGCCAGCTGCATCGGGGCGTAAAATGTCTAACCTATTTCTCAACAACCGGCCGAACATAGCCATAGCGGGAGCGACACCCGTGGTTGCATGATCGCAATTTCTATATTGTAATAGTGTTTTATTAATTGCGGTCCCGATGTCCGCTTTTTCAGACACCGCCTTTTTAATACATTTTTTAATCAATTTAACTGCATTTTCTGCCGCACCGTTTCCTTTCGGTCTATAGGGACTCGTCAACGTGTGTACTATACCATTACATTTAAAATATTTTTCTATCTCTTTAGATGTAAACGGGGGCCCGTTATCTGTTACCACTTGAACAGGAAAACCGAATCGAGTAAATAATTCATTAAATTTAGAAATAACATTCACAGCCGTTGTAGTGTTCATTTGAAAAACCTCGATCCATTTCGAGTGAGCATCTACTACTATTAAATAATGTTTGCCGAGATACTCGCCGAAATCCGCGTGTAAACGCCGCCACGGGCGCGCCGGAAAAGTCCACGGCGTGAGGGGGGCGCGGGGCGGTGCGTCCCGCTGTTGTATGCACGCCTCGCAAGAGCGCGTTATCATTTCTATTTCTTTATCTAATCCCGGCCAGTATACATAATTACGTGCTAAATTTTTCATTTTGACCACTCCTAAATGCCCGTCATGTAATTCGCGTAAAATATATTTTTGTAATTTGGTAGGTATAACAACACGATAGTTATAAACAATGCATCCTTGTTCTATAAACAAATTGTCTTTTCTGCAAAAATAGGGTTTTTCTTGTTCCGCTTCAATGTTATGTGGCCACCCGAACAAAATATAGCCGTATATTTTTACTAATATCGGGTCACGTTTCGTGGCCTCCGCGATCATTAAATGGCTAATAGGGAATTCATCTTCAACATAATATAAATAAGAAACATTATTCACGTTATCATTTTTACGATTATTCGGCAACGGTAATCTTGATAATGCATCTGGTGGTCCATTTTGCGCCGTACGCACCCATTCCACCTTAAAATCGTATGCCGCGAGCCGCGCCGCGTATCTCTGCAGCCTACTTGCCGCCGTTTGTGGTATACCTACTTTATCCCCGAATATGTGTGACAAAGGTTTATGGTCGGTGCGAATAATAAACCGTCGACCGTATAAATATTGATGGTTTTTAGTCACACCATAAAAAATTGCTAACGCCTCTTTATCTAATTGACTATATGATTTCTCCGCATCGTTGAGTGTTCGCGACGAGTAACAAATTGGCCGTTCGGTCCCGTTGCGATAACGATGCGCCAATACGCTGCCTACCCCATACGCGCTGCTATCTACGCTCAATACGATAGGCAGTTCAGCATCATAATGCGCCAACACATTGTCACTGCACAGTACTTTTTTAATATTACAAAATGCTTTTTCACAGTCATCATTCCAAACCCATTTAATATCTTTCTTTAATAAATTATACAAAGGATGCAAAAGTGTACTTAATTGAAAAATAAATTTACCGTAATAATTAACTAATCCTAGAAAACCTTTTAATTGTGTTATATCCTGAGGCCGCGGGGCGTCGGCGACCGCGTGCACCTTATTCATATCCGGGTGCAAACCCTGGGCATCGATCACGTGACCTAGGTATGTAACACGCTCTTTAAAAAAATCACATTTATTTAATTTAATTTTAAGGCCCACATCTCGCAGTCTAGAAAGAACTGAGTACAAATTTTCCATGTGTTTATTTTTATTGTTACCTGTCACACAAATATCATCTAAGAAAACAACAGTGTTAGGTATGCCGCGCAAAGTCTCCTCCATAAGTTTCTGAAACATTTCCGGTATGCAATTCAACCCAAAAGGTGTTCTAATATACATAAAAGTACCCATGTGTGTACTAATTGCCGTGCAAGGCCGCGACGCTTCATCTAACACTACTTGTTGATAAGCGTGCGAAAGATCTATCTTGGAGAACCGCTGCCCCCCGCTGAGAGCAGCGAATAAATCTTCTATTCGCGGTAACGGATATGGTTCACGTTTTAAAATAGGGTTAATAGTAGTCTTATAGTCCCCACAAATGCGAATGTCTCCATTTTTTTTAATAACGGGTACGATCGGTGTACCATATTCCGAATTCTCGATTTTTATGATAGTGCCTTCGTTTTGAAGTCGTTCTAGCTCTTTCTCGACCGTGCTTCGCAACGCAAGAGGCAACGTACGTGCCTTACAGAATATTGGAATATGAGTATTTAATTTTAATTTAAATGTCCTAGTACATGTTCCTAAACCGGGAGTAAACACTTGATGAAATTCCTCACTCAACTTATCAATTAAACTATCGGTGTCGTTACGGTTCATTTTTGTATCTACGATATTATTCATATTATTAATATTATGTACTAATTTTAATTTGCGAATCCATGCCCGACCCAACAACGGTGGCCCTCCGCCCGATATTACCAATAACTTTAATTGTTGTTTATCTAGATTTCCAGGTAATGAAACGGTAACCGTAACGAAACCGACAGGACTAATAGTATCACCAGTATAAGATTTTAACTTTAAATTGTCTGATTGTAGTGTGCAATTACTAAAATATTGTTTATACATGACCTCGTTGATGGCAGAAATTCTACTTCCGGTATCGATCTCGAATAATAATGGTATTTTATTTACAATTACCTTAGTTACATACGGTTTATCATCTGTAAAAAACATATCCGATAAATTATAAAATTCGCTATCGCTATCACTATCACTGTTTACACTTTTATTCAAAAAATATATTTCCTTTGACACTGAATCTCTTTTGTTCGACTTACACATTACTTTTAAATGACCTTTGACACCACACTCATCACAATTATAATTCTTGAAACGACATCGATCCGCGACGTGTGGCCTGCCGCAGCGCCAGCAAGTCGTGGCCGCGGCGGCGGCGCTAGCCTGCCGCGCGCCCGCTCGACGCCCGTTCGGCCGCCTGGCGCCTGTCGCGCCCAGCCGATGCAGCCCCTGCTCACCCACGATTTCGCCGGATCCCTCGCCGCGCGCGCTCGTCTCTGCGTGCCTATCAGCCGCCTCCAGCGCCAGCGCTAGTTCTACTGCCCGCTGATAATCCAGGTCTACTTCGGCGAACAGACGACTACGCATCTCCTCACTGCCCAGGCCCGACACGAACTGGTCTCTTAGATTTTCTTCTAAGGAGTTGCCAAAGTTACACGTACTCGCCAGATGTTTCAAATTTTGCAAGTACTCGGTGAGCGATTCGCCGTGCCTTTGCCGCCGTTGCCGAAAAAGATGCCTTTCCGCGATGTCTGATCGCCTGGGTTCCAGGTGTTTCCTCACGATTTCGATGAGCTCGTCGAAGGTCTTATCTTCTGGTTTGGCCGGTGCACACAAGTCAAACATCAAGTCATATGTGGGTTCACCCGCCAAGGTGATCAATGTCGCCACATATAGTTCACGTTTGATGTCGTTTAACGCGATGAATTGTTTGACTCGATTTATGTACATACTCCATTTCCTCGAAGAAACGTCGAAACTTTCTATTTTTCCAAACGGCATGTCGATTTATTTACATTAAACGCGTGAAAATAATTATAAACTCGTCGCCAGTTAAATATGCGTGAATGAAACAAGCGATCACAGGTAGAACTGATTTATTATTTAGTTACCCACTTCATACAACTTTTTATTACTTATGTAAATACCCGACAATAATAAGGAAATGGATTTATTTTTCTACAAAATTAACTAAAAATCATCGACAAACTCGAGAAAAAAATAGTGGGCCCATTTTTCTTAGACGAATGGGCAATATAATATAACTAGCTGTTGGGTAAAAGCCGCGGGCGCAAGCGGCCCGCGGAGGCCCTTTTTGTCGTAAAACGTATTAGATCGAATAGATTTTAGGCAGTTTTGAAAATATTTAGCTCGCCATCTAAAAGCGTTTACGTTTCTGAACAAAATTGGTATTTACACGGTGACGCTAACGTATCTACTTTTCGAGATATGGCGATTTTAAAAAATTAAAAAAAAGTAGTGCTGGTCATACTGAACAATATTGGTCTTTACACGGTGACGCTAACGTATGTACTTTTTGAGTAATAGCTATTTTAGAAAATTAAAAAAAAAAAGCAAATAGTGCTGGTCATACTGAACAATATTGATCTTTACACGATGACGCTAACGTATCTACTTTTCGAGATATTTCGAGATAAATTAAAAAAAAGTAGTGCTGGTCATACTGAACAATATTGGTCTTTACACGGTGACGCTAACGTATGTACTTTTTGAGTAATAGCTATTTTATAAAATTAAAAAAAAAAAAGCAAATAGTGCTGGTCATACTGAACAATATTGATCTTTACACGGTGACGCTAACGTATCTACTTTTCGAGATATGAAGATTTTAAAAAATTAAAAAAAAAAAACAAAAATTTTAAAAAAAAAGTGCTGGTCATACTGAACAAAATTGGTCTTTACACGGTGACGCTAACGTATCAACTTTTCGAGATATGGCGATTTTAAAAAATTAAAAAAAAAACAAAAGTTTAAAAAAAAATTAGTGCTGGTCATACTGAACAATATTGGTCTTTACACGGTGACGCTAACGTATCTACTTTTCGAGATATGGCGATTTTAAAAAATTAAAAAAAAAAAACAAAAATTTAAAAAAAAAAATAGTGCTGGTCATACTGAACAATATTGGTCTTTACACGGTGACGCTAACGTATCTACTTTTCGAGATATGAAGATTTTAAAAAATTAAAAAAAAAACTAAAACAAAAATTTAAAAAAATAGTGCTGGTCACACTGAACAAAATTGTTCTTTACATGGTTACTCTGACGTATCTACTTCTTGAGATATTTAAAAGAAAGCCCGCCGCGCGGAGCAAATTCGATGTTCACGCGGCCGCGCTCACCGTCCGACTGACCGAGGTAAAGCCGTTTCGATCGTTCGTCCCGAAAATGCCTCGTCGCGGATGCTGTTAGGCCACGCCCACCGCCATGCTCCGTTTCATATTGGCGTACCGGCGGGAAAAGGATATAAATACGATCGAGGAAAAATTTTTTTTGCCCGATTTTGAAAATTTTTTTTTTGATTTCGGCATAAGACGACATTCTCTACAACTTTCTCTACGGGGTGACTGCCCCGACTCGCCCCGTTTCCGAGATATCGCTACTACTTCCGGTCCAGAATCGACTTCCGGTCAAAGTCGTATTTTTCTCGACGGTTTTGGGACGCCCTCTATACGACTCAAAAAACCGTTACTCTCCACCATACCGGCAAGTGCGAAATAATTGATGTCAGTCAGTGAGTGAGTGGTATTGCAGCTATATATTAGTACTAGCTGTTGGGTAAAAGCCGCGGGCGCAAGCGGCCCGCGGAGGCCCTTTTTGTCGTAAAACGTATTAGATCGAATAGATTTTAGGGCAGTTTTGATAATATTTAGCTCGCCATCTAAAGGCGTTTAAGTTTCTGAACAAAATTGACCTTTACACGGTTACGCTAACGTATGTACTTTTTGAGAAATAGCGATTTTAGAAAATAAAAAAAAAAAAAAAAAAAAAGTAGTGCTGGTCATACTGAACAATATTGGTCTTTACACGGTGACGCTAACGTATGTACTTTTTGAGTAATAGCGATTTTAGAAAATTAAAAAAAAAAACAAAAATTTAAAAAAAAAGTAGTACTGGTCATACTGAACTATATTGGTCTTCACACGGTGACGCTAACGTATCTACTTTTCGAGATTTGATGATTTTAAAAGATTGAAAAAAAAAATTAAAAAAAAGAATAGTGCTGGTCATACTGAACAATATTGGTCTTTACACGGTTACGTTGACGTATGTACTTTTTGAGTAATAGCGATTTTAGAAAATTCAAAAAAAAAAAAAATCAAAAAGAAAAAGTAGTGCTGGTCATACTGAACAATATTGGTCTTTACACGGTGACGCTAACGTATGTACTTTTTGAGATACGGCGATTTAAAAAAAATTGAAAAAAAAATAAAAAAACAAATAGTGCTGGTCATACTGAACAAAATTGTTCTTTACATGGTTACTCTGACGTATCTACTTCTTGAGATATTTTAAAAAAGCCTGCCGCGCGGAGCAAATTTGATGTTCACGCGGCCGCGCTCACCGTCCGACTGACCGAGGTAAAGCCGTTTCGATCGTTCGTCCCGAAAATGCGTCGTTATATTTTCATTGCGCGCTCTGAACGGGCGGAACATAGAGAGCGCGAGCCCCGACGAGCGATCGACGCGGATGCTGTTAGGCCACGCCCACCGCCATGCTCCGTTTCATATTGGCGTACCGGCGGGAAAAGGATATAAATACGATCGAGGAAAAATTTTTTTTGAGCAATTTTGAAAAAAAAAGTATCGTTTTCGAAATTAGAGGGCATTCCCTACGACGTTTGTTCCGGCACTTTTGCCTCATCTCTTTCCGTTTCCGAGATATCGCTACCACTTCCGGTCCAGAATCGACTTCCGGTCAAAGTCGTATTTTTCTCGACGGTTTTGGAACATCCTCTATACGACTCAAAAAACCGCTACCCTCCACTATACCGGCAAGTACGAAATAATTGATGTCAGTCAGTGAGTGAGTCAGTCAGTGGTATTGCAGCTATATATTAGTACTAGCTGTTGGGTAAAGGCCGCGGGCGCAAGCGGCCCGCGGAGGCCCTTTTTGTCGTAAAACGTATTAGATCGAATAGATTTTAGGCAGTTTTGAAAATATTTAGCTCGCCATCTAAAAGCGTTTACCTTTCTGAACAAAATTGGTCTTTACACGGTGACGCTAACGTATCTACTTTTCGAGATATGGCGATTTTAAAAAAATTAAAAAAAAACAAAATTTAAAAAAAAATTAGTGCTGGTCATACTGAACAAAATTGGTCTTTACACGGTGACGCTAACGTATCTACTTTTCGAGATATGGCGATTTTAAAAAATTAAAAAAAAAAAATTAAAAAAAAGTAGTGCTGGTCATACTGAACAATATTGATCTTTACACGGTGACGCTAACGTATCTACTTTTCGAGATATGAAGATTTTAAAAAATTAAAAAAAAAAAACAAAAATTTAAAAAAAAAAGTGCTGGTCATACTGAACAAAATTGGTCTTTACACGGTGACGCTAACGTATCAACTTTTCGAGATATGGCGATTTTAAAAAATTAAAAAAAAAACAAAAGTTTAAAAAAAAATTAGTGCTGGTCATACTGAACAATATTGGTCTTTACACGGTGACGCTAACGTATCTACTTTTCGAGATATGGCGATTTTAAAAAATTAAAAAAAAACAAAAATTTAAAAAAAAATAGTGCTGGTCATACTGAACAATATTGGTCTTTACACGGTGACGCTAACGTATCTACTTTTCGAGATATGGCGATTTTAAAAAATTAAAAAAAAACAAAAATTAAAAAAAAAAATAGTGCTGGTCATACTGAACAATATTGGTCTTTACACGGTGACGCTAACGTATCTACTTTTCGAGATATGAAGATTTTAAAAAATTAAAAAAAAAACTAAAACAAAAATTTAAAAAAATAGTGCTGGTCACACTGAACAAAATTGTTCTTTACATGGTTACTCTGACGTATCTACTTCTTGAGATATTTAAAAGAAAGCCCGCCGCGCGGAGCAAATTCGATGTTCACGCGGCCGCGCTCACCGTCCGACTGACCGAGGTAAAGCCGTTTCGATCGTTCGTCCCGAAAATGCCTCGTCGCGGATGCTGTTAGGCCACGCCCACCGCCATGCTCCGTTTCATATTGGCGTACCGGCGGGAAAAGGATATAAATACGATCGAGGAAAAATTTTTTTTGAGCAATTTTGAAAAAAAAAGTTTCGTTTTCGAAATTAGAGGGCATTCCCTACAACGTTTGTTCCGGCACCTTTGCCTCATCTCTTTCCGTTTCCGAGATATCGCTACCACTTCCGGTCCAGAATCGACTTCCGGTCAAAGTCGTATTTTTCTCGACGGTTTTGGGACGTCCTCTATACGACTCAAAAAACCGCTACCCTCCACTATACCGGCAAGTACGAAATAATTGATGTCAGTCAGTGAGTGAGTGAGTCAGTGGTATTGCAGCTATATATTAGTACTAGCTGTTGGGTAAAGGCCGCGGGCGCAAGCGGCCCGCGGAGGCCCTTTTTGTCGTAAAACGTATTAGATCGAATAGATTTTAGGGTAGTTTTGAAAATAATTAGCTCGCCATCTAAAAGCGTTTACTTTTCTGAACAAAATTGGTCTTTACACGGTTACGCTATCGTATGTACTTTTTGAGATATGACGATTTAAAAAAATTGAAACAAAAAAGAAAGTGCTGGTCACACTGAACAAAATTAGTCTTTACACGGTTACGCTAATGTATGTACTTTTTACGATGTGGCGATTTTAAAAAATTAAAAAAAAAACAAAAATTAAAAATAAAACAAATAGTGCTGGTCATACTGAACAAAATTGGTCTTTACACGGTTACGCTAATGTATTTACTTTTCGAGAAATCGCGATTTTAAAAAATTAAAAAAAAAAGAAAAATTTTAAAAAAATAGGTCATACCGAACAAAATTGGTCTTTACACGGTTACGCTAATGTATGTACTTTTTGAGATAAGGCGATTTTAAAAAATTAAAAAACAAATAGTGCTGGTCATACTGAAAAAAATTGGTCTTTACACGTTGACACTAACGTCTACTATTCGAGTCTACTTTAATAAATCTACTTTTCGAGATATGGCGATTTTAAAAAATTAAAAAAAAAAAAAATTAAAAAAAAAAGTAGTGCTGGTCATACTGAACAATATTGGTCTTTACACGGTTACGCTAACGTATGTACTTTTTGAGTAATAGCGATTTTAGAAAATTAAATAAAGTAGTGCTGGTCATACTGAACAATATTGGTCTTTACACGGTTACGCTAACGTATGTACTTTTTGAGTAATAGCGATTTTAGAAAATTAACAAAAACAAAATTTAACCGCCCCTAAATACCCCGAAAATTGTATGGTTTTTTTTTTGCCCGATTTGAATTTTTTTTTTTGCCCGATTATGATTTTTTTTTTGATTTCGCCATAAAATGATATTCTCTATAACTTTCTCTTCGGAGTGACTGCCCCGATTTGCCCCGTTTCCGAGATATCGCTGTCACTTCCGGTCCAGAATCGACTTCCGGTCAAAGTCGTATTTTTCTCGAGGTTTTTTCGACACCCCCTATACACCCCGAAAATTTCACCCCCGTACCCCCCCGGCAAGTACTAAATAATTGATGTCAGTCAGTGAGTGAGTGAGTGAGTGAGTGAGTGAGTGAGTGAGTGGTATTGCAGCTATATATTAGTACTAGCTGTTGGGTAAAAGCCGCGGGCGCAAGCGGCCCGCGGAGGCCCTTTTTGTCGTAAAACGTATTAGATCGAATAGATTTTAGGCAGTTTTGAAAATATTTAGCTCGCCATCTAAAAGCGTTTACGTTTCTGAACAAAATTGGTCTTTACACGGTGACGCTAACGTATCTACTTTTCGAGATATAGCGATTTTAAAAAATTTAAAAAAAAACAAAATTTAAAAAAAATTAGTGCTGGTCATACTGAACAAAATTGGTCTTTACACGGTGACGCTAACGTATCTACTTTTCGAGATATGGCGATTTTAAAAAATTAAAAAAAAAAAAATTAAAAAAAAGTAGTGCTGGTCATACTGAACAATATTGGTCTTTACACGGTGACGCTAACGTATGTACTTTTTGAGTAATAGCTATTTTAGAAAATTAAAAAAAAAAAAGCAAATAGTGCTGGTCATACTGAACAATATTGATCTTTACACGGTGACGCTAACGTATCTACTTTTCGAGATATGAAGATTTTAAAAAATTAAAAAAAAAAACAAAAATTTAAAAAAAAAAGTGCTGGTCACACTGAACAAAATTGGTCTTTACACGGTGACGCTAACGTATCTACTTTTCGAGATATGGCGATTTTAAAAAATTAAAAAAAAAACAAAAATTAAAAAAAAAAATAGTGCTGGTCATACTGAACAATATTGGTCTTTACACGGTGACGCTAACGTATCTACTTTTCGAGATATGAAGATTTTAAAAAATTAAAAAAAAAACTTAAACAAAAATTTAAAAAAATAGTGCTGGTCACACTGAACAAAATTGTTCTTTACATGGTTACTCTGACGTATCTACTTCTTGAGATATTTAAAAGAAAGCCCGCCGCGCGGAGCAAATTCGATGTTCACGCGGCCGCGCTCACCGTCCGACTGACCGAGGTTTCGATCGTTCGTCCCGAAAATGCCTCGTCGCGGATGCTGTTAGGCCACGCCCAAGCGCCATGCTCCGTTTCATATTGGCGTACCGGCGGGAAAAGGATAAAAATACGATCGAGGAAAAATTTTTTCGAGCAATTTTGAAAAAAAAAGTATCGTTTTCGAAATTATAGGGCATTCCCTACAACTTTCTCTACGGGGTGACTGCCCCGACTCGCCCCGTTTCCGAGATATCGCTACCACTTCCGGTCCAGAATCGACTTCCGGTCAAAGTCGTATTTTTCTCGACGGTTTTGGAACGCCCTCTATACGACCCAAAAAACCGCTACCCTCCACTATACCGGCAAGTGCGAAATAATTGATGTCAATAGATCAGTGAGTGAGTGAGTGAGTGAGTGAGTGGTATTGCAGCTATATATTAGTATAATAATAATAATAATAATAATAATAATAATATAATATAATATAAAACAACATAATGTCTGTATGTCTGTACGAGATATTCTCCAAAACTAGTCAGAAAGTAGCCAGGTATAACCTGAGGAGTGTGCACTGTCAATCTAGATGGTACATGCTTTCTCAAGCCGGCATAGTGGAGGCGACTGCTGTCTACACAGGTTTCTCTGTAGTAACAGTTGTTTCCATCCATGGACCGCACTCTAGCTTTACATCGGGCGGAGTGTTGTACTTTTTTATAGTAGATCGGCATAACACTACACTCTGCCTGATGTTAGGCTAAGGTACAACTGCTAGCAGAGAAACGTTTACAGTGAGCAGTCGCCTCTACTACGCCGGCTCGGAAAAACGAATTTGCACTCTACATTTACAGGACATACTTCTAGTTCTAACCTTACTTTAAACTTGTGAGTTCTTCGAGTGTTAATGTGTAATAATGGTGGATTATTAACCATTAAGTGTTCGTAAACGTGCGTGAGTGTGGGCAAACAATTCAAAAGAAGAGAACCTGTGTTTTCATTTTCCCTCCAAAACTCCGTAGGAAGTTTCAGTAAAGATTCTACCACTTTACTGAAGCAATTTTTGACTTGACTGAAATTTGACCTGACTGTTTAGTGTGATCAATGAATGACTCGTGATGCACAATATTATTAACTTGATGCAAAAATATTTATTTTGACACTGGCAAATTGTTATAATGCCATATGAAAAAAAAACTAGAATAAAAAAAAAAATTAAGAGGCGTTGCCTGAAATAGTATTTTATACAATATCCATGACGTAATAATATTTTCGTGATGATAATGCCGCGCCTCCGGAAGACTTCGCGGTTAAATCCGACATTTGGCGCCATATTTAGCGATGACTTGTCCATAAGAACTAGTGTATGCAATAAACACCCTAACTTCCAAAAACTAGGGTTCACATTCGTTTGAATTTTACATAGGTCACGAATTTCATAATAGGGTATGTTTTGATACACAATTTTTCACGATATAACTTAATTTTTCATTTAATATTTTAACGTCTCTATTGTTGTTAATATTGATTTATGGTGAAAAACGTATAAATTATTTCACTTTTCACCTCTTTAATTCACCTTGGATCCTTCAAGCGGAGCGTGTAAAAGCAAATTTTCAGGCCGGCATAGTAGTGGCGACTTGAGCGACCGTACGAGCGGTTCTCTAGTCGTCAATGCTCATGGACCTCCACTGAGTTTACCATCCGAACAGTCGAGGTCACATGTCGTGCCAAAATAAAAAAATAAAATAAGTTAAATTCTATTTGTATCTTTCTCGTAATGAAATTTTTGGCTATAATTTTGAGAGCAGTATAATAATAATAATTCTTTAATGCACAAATAAATGTCGTACAATTCCATTTTCTCATTGGGAGATGTGAGCGGGGACAAGGGCAATAAAATATGTATAATAGAATTATTATACGTACATATATACAAACAAATAGATATCTACATAATAACAAAATACATACAATATAACGAGAGGAGTGCGCACTGTCAATCTGGATGGTAAATACTCGTCTCTTCAAGTCGGCATAGTGTAGGCGACTGCTGCCAGCACAGGTTACTCTTTCTAGTAGCAGTTGTTCCCATTCATGGAACGCACTCTAGCTTTACATCAGGCGGAGTGTTGTCACATGCTGAGCTATAATTAAAGAAATACGATACACATGTTATTATTTATTTATGTAAACATTGATTGTAACAGAAAATGCAGCGAAAAAGGCACAAGTATACACGCAGACGTAGGTTTATCACGAGGTAACGTTTTGAGGCATAAAATGGGGAATAAACCTAAAGGAAGGTATTGGCAGCAATTATGGGCCACATTGGTCAGGAGTCTGCTTCTAAAGAAACGAGACACCAGAAAAACTTTGGCTGTAAGTATTTGTGTTCATAATTTATTACACGCCTTCCAAAATTACTTTTTAAAATTTTTGGACTAGTTTTCCAACTAGTAGTCAGGTATAAGGAGTGTGCACTGTCAATTTAGATGGTGCATACTTGAGTCGTCATAACGGAGGCGACTGCAGCCTGTAGATATTTATCTGTAGTAGCAGTTGTTTCCGTTCATGGACCACACTTTAGCTTTACATCAGGCGCGGTGTTGTCATATGCCGAACTACAATAAAAAAAATACAATTTAATTTAAAAATTAACCAGTCCAAATGGAGATTAGCGATATCGTAAAGTTCCAGTTTAAAGACGATATCCTCAGAACAGGAAGATTCAGTCCTTACCCAGTGTTTTCACTAATAAACTGTAGAAGGACCTTTTTCCTCATTTTTCCTCCGTCTTTGGGATTCAACTGGTAATCCTTTAAGTGTAGGGCGAAGAGCGGTATAGCGGACGCGACAGCTATCAGCATATCTCCTTCTATGGCAGAAGTCGTCTCCATTTATTGATCACACACTAGCTTAAACATCAGGCTAAGTGTTGTCATATTCAAATGAAATTAATCCGAAAGAAATATTGTTAAAATTTCTTCCAGGAAGTATTAGTACCTCTGTACTCGTTGGGTGTGCTGATATTCATAAAGATGCTCGTACCAAATCCCAATTTCCCTGCTGTGACGACTCCAGGTCAACTACTCAGCATCCACTATGGAAACAATGAAAAACAATTGCAATCTGTTGCTGTTGTCGCTGAAGCTGGCAATTCGAATGGGACCATTGTAAGTTATGTTAATAGAAGCAAGTGGGGTAGTTTGATGAAGCAGTCTAAAGGAGAATGCCCATTTTTGGGCCCACTTGATACCTAATAGTATGGTAACAAGAGAATATTCTAAATAATAACTTATTTTTTATTAATTCATATTAATTATATCAATACATCAACCAATCAATAGACAATGTTTAATTACATAAAACAGATATCTATTAAAGCAATAAAAATAATAATAACCTCAAATATTTCATAATAAAACATCTAATTACTCAATAACCTGGCTGCAAAAATTAAAACTTATTGGTAATAAGGAATGTAGATTTATTTTTCTACAAAATTAACTTAAAATCATCAACAAACTAGTGAAAAAAATTGTGGGCCAATTTTTCTTAGGCGAATGGGCATTCTCCTTTCCATAAATAAGTCCATCATGGATCGGACAGGGTTTTATGTTACACACTGTGAAGTGATTCCTGACCCTCCATCATATTTAAATGGGATACTTACTGTACTTGCAGATGTTTTTAGAAGAGATCAACGCACAATTGCTACGTAGCGACTTGCCACCAATAAACTGGATCCAGTACAGCAATACGACAGAATTAAATGATGCCTATCACAATGACACAAAGAATTTCCCACTGACTGTTATTTTTCATACAGATCCCAGCGTTTTTGGTGAAACACTTAGGTGAGGTCTCAATGTCTCCTGGACTACGACATGCTGGACTACTTTTTTAAAATGAATTATAGACTTTCTGATCAAAGATATGTTGTAAATTCACAGGTATACAATTCGCACAAATCCATCACACGACGGCACACCATCCACCAGAACATTGACAACTTCACCAACTAAGTGTCGGGAAAGAATGACATCTGGCGACTGGTCGACGGACTGGTCCAGAGGTGGACAATTGATACCGCTCTCAGAGATGATGAAAGAAGACACGTGCCCCGTTTTAGAATACTTTTATTCAGGATTCTTGGCTATGCAGTCTTTGATTGATTATACAAAAATTATGGTATGAAATAACCATTATCGATCTGCCTATCACATCCCAAATAAATGGATCAAAATTATTTTACAGTTGGACACAGGAGCTCCGTTTATACCACCAAAGGTAGATTTGCGAATGTTTCCAAAAAAACAACACACTGGTGATTGGCTAGTAATCTTCAGAGTCATAATGCCGATGTACATGGTGATGACATTGTCTCAATTCATAACATATTTACTCATGTTTGTGGTGGGAGAAAAAGAGAAGAAGATACGAGAAGGAATGAGGATTATGGGGTTGAAGGATTCAGCATATTGGTGAGTGTTATTGAGAGATTGTTTTATAGGGATAAAATAACATAAAAGCCTGTATATTGCACCGGCTATACGTTCTGTCTTAGCTGCATGGGGTAAGCCACACGCTCTTGGGAAAGACAGCGTATTAGTAGACGTGTGCGGGCAAGCGTAATCCAACTAACCTCATTGGTCACCTGCCGAGCTACTAAGCTTCCAAAACTGTGCACCTTTAACATGTTGAAGATTTAACTGCGCAGTTCTGCCGGCTACACGCTCCGTCTTGCCAGCACGGTCCAGCTCTTAGGAGAGACTGTGTTCGTGGATTTTTCAAATCGACAGACATTTCTACTGCTTAACTTCAGACGAACTTAACGATTCATACTAAGACCAATAAATTAATTATTGTTTTCAGGAGTTCTTGGTTTGTCATCTACGCGGTTTTCGTCACAATTTTGTCTATCTTCAGTACAGTTCTTCTATTTACTTTAAAAGTAAGTAGGTTCTTGGTTAACGATTAAGTTACTTGTAAGAAAGGATGAAGAGGTAACTTCTTTATATTTTCAGGTGTTCCAGCATTCCTCTTACATCTTGATCTTCCTTCTTATGTTACTGTTTGGATTTACAATAATTACTTTAGCGTTTATGATTACACCATTTTTTGACAAAGCTAGAGTAAGTATAATTGGATATAATGATGAATGTTATGTTTCCACAAGGCAGATTAGAGATGAGCAACTGTGGCCTGTGTACTTTGGTCAGACTGACTGATAGGCATTATTAAAAGAGTAGTAGGCAGACTGACGATGGTTATTTGTCCAGTCTGTCGTCCTGAGGTAGTACCACCACTTTCGAATGTCACACCCGTGAAGTGACCTTGTCGCGTTTCGGGAATAGTTTAAAAGTAGCCAGGTATAACACTCCTCTTGAGTGTGCACTGTTAGATTGATGGTACAGGCTCGTCTCCTTAAGCCGGCATAGTGGAGGCGACTGCTACCCGCACAGGTTTCTCTGTAGTGGCAGTTATTTCCATTCATGGACTCCACTCTAGCTTTACATCAGGCGGAGTGTTGTCACATGTTGAGCTACAATAAAAAGAATTAATCATAACGCATCTATGACGAGACTTATTTTATATATTAGAGTATTCTTTTTTCAGACAGCAGGAATATTGGGCAGTTTCGCAGTAAACTTAATGAGTGCACTTTACTTCATACAAGTCTTTGTTTCTAATGCTGATTCTCTTGCGTTCTGGTTTCTCTCACTCATCAGCTCCAGCTGTTACGCACTCGCCATGGATAAGGTCTGTTTATTTATTTTATGGTTCACTATATTTCTTTAAATTGGGAATCAAACCCGGGACCTTCGTGAGTGACGTCGCGTTTCGGAAGCAGTTTGAAAGTAGTCAGGTATAACGAGAGGAGCGTGCACTGTCAATCTGGATGGTGCACATTCGTCTTCCTCAAGACGGCACAGCGGAGGCGACTACTGAATGTAGAATTTTATCTTTGGTAGCAGTTGTTTCCGTTCATGGACTGCCACTCTAGCTTCACGTAGCTTTATCGCATCAGTTTTTTAAAAATAATAGTAGATATGATGGTTATTGGTCTAATCTTCTGGGGTAGTACCACCACCACTTAGGCAGACACGTTTCCGGATCAACTTAGAGATATCCGGGTATAACAATAGAAGTGTGCAGTGTCAGTGGATGGTACACCTTCGTCTTAAAAATAATGATTACATTAAATATATTTTTTAGGCATTGGTGCTTGACATGGCAGGTGTCGGCGTGACCTGGGATAATCTCTGGAATGGTCCAGGAGTACCATTCGGTGGAAGTCTTATTATGATGGCGGTTGACACAGTTTTGTATGCATTTGCTGCTTATTGGCTCGATTCTGTAATGCCTGGTGAGGATTCCTTTTTTTTTTTTAATTTGTAGCTCGGTCTTGGACGGAAACAACTACAACTACAAAGAAATTTTCACAGGCAGCAGTGACCTCCGCTATGCCGGCTTGAGGAGACGAATGTACACCATCCAGATAGACAGTCCTCTCGTTATACCTGGCTATTTCTAAATTGTTCCCGAAACTCGACGAGGTCACTTCACGAGTGGTTACATTCGTGGTGGTACTACCCCAACACGGCAGACTGGGCTGATAACCATCATCAGTCTGCCTACCACTCTTTCATTATGTTGTACCTTTGTAACACTAGTGACACTATCACGAGAGCTCTGTAAAACTTGAATAATGCTAATTTGTCTCCTTCAGCCGGCATAGCGGAGGTGTCTGTTGTCTGCGTACATTTGTCTGTCTCCGCGCAAGGACCGCACTCTACCTTAACATAATGTGTTCTCTCGTGAAGCTATTATAAAAAAATGTATAGAAGTATGCGTTGTCAATTTAGGTAGTGTCGGCATAATGGAGGTTCTATATCGTATGTACCGCACTCCTAGCAGCTAGTATAGCGGAAGTGACTACTATACACAGACACTTTCTTCTTCTTCTTCTTTTGTTAAATGGCCTCAGATGTCATACAACGACAATTCTGCCAATGTCGAGTAGTAAATTCTTAATGTTTTTGCATTAAATTGCAATGGTGTTTTACAATTTGACGCTTTCTTGGAGTATTTGGCGGCAATTCACCCGGTCACGTCACAATATGGGCGTTTTCACGGCGTGGGATAACCACAAAAAAAAACCGTTTCCGTTGCCTCATATAAAGTGAATTTTAATGTTTCCACAATTACTCACAAGCGCAGCATAAAATTACGCAAAATAACACCAATTTTACACAATAATAACCACTAAACTAATTAAGGAAAGGGGTAAAAAACATCTCAACCTTCCTGGGCAAAAACGCGCCAAACACTCCAGACATTTTTCTGTTAAAGTTTTTATTTAAAATAAAATGTCAAATACTAAAAATCATTTTACCCTCGTTTAATTTTTTAGGCGAATACGGATTCAAACAAAAGCCATGGTTTTGTCTACTACCCTCATTCTGGTGTGGTCGGGTTCGAAGCCGAGTCTCCGCAGTCCATTACAATTCTAACGGAGAATCAATACATGATAAAGATATTGAGGCTGTACCCAGGTAAATAAATATACATCACAACCCCCACAAAACTACAAAAGGAGTGTGCACTGTCAAACCTAGATTGGGGTACATTCATCTCTTCAAGCCGGCATAGTGGAGGCAGTTGTTTCCGTTGCATACTACACTATATACATAAAGAAAGGAAAATGCCCATTCGCCTAAGAGAAATGGGCCCACTAATTTTTTGTCGAGGTTGTCGATGATTTTTAGTTAATTTTGTAGAAAAATAAATCTACTTCCTTATTACCAATCAGTTTTAATTTTTTCACCCGAGTTATTGAGTAATTCAGAATTTTTCTGATGCAATATTTGAGGTTATTATTATAATGCTTTAATAATTGATAATTATATTTGTTTTTTTTTTATTTAATTAAACATTGTCTATCATAGAGGATTCTATATTATCTTTGTTGTCTATTGATTAGTGAACGATGTGTTGATGTAAATGAAATAAACTAATAAAAAAATAAGATATTATTTTTGAATATTGTTTTGTTAACAAACTATTAGATACCAAGTGGACCCAAAAATGTGCATTTTAATTTTTTGCTTAACCTTCAGGGAGAGTGTTGTCACATGCAGAGCTACTGTAAAAATAATAAACAAAATCCTTACAGAGAACTACAAGATAAGGAAGCAATCCGAATAGTTGGTCTTCAGAAATCCTTCCGCCATTGCCGGCGACCAGAAACAAAAGCTATCGACGGAATTGACCTTAGCATCTACGAGGGTCAAATTACAGCAGTCCTAGGCCATAATGGTGCTGGAAAATCGACCCTATTTAATATCCTAACAGGTCTAACTGCACCTACAGCTGGCACAGCCTACGTTTACGGATTAGATGTTAGGTAAGTTTTATCTAGTGTAAGTTTATCTATTAGAGTGGTAGGCAGACTGATTAGGGTTATTCGCCCATTCTGCCGTCTTGGGGCGGTACCACCTCTTTCGAATGTAACACCCGTGAAGCGACCTTGTCGCGTTTCGGGAATAGTTTGAAAGTAGCCAGGTATAGTGAGAGGAGTGTGCACTGTTAATCTAATGCTCGTCTCTTCAAACCGGCATAGTGGAGGCGACTGCTGCCCGCAGAGGTTTCTCTGTAGTAGCAGTTGTTTCCATTTATGGACCGCACTCTAGCTTTACATCAGGTGGAGTGTTGTCACATGCCGAGCTTACAATAAAAATATATTTACAAAATTAAATAGCATCCTGGCTGAAGCAGAAGTTGGTTCAGCTAGGATGGTATCAAATGCTCTTACTTCCAAAGCGTCAATGCCCAACTCATTCATCTCTCAACACCTCTCTCTCCATTTTGCATCAGCCGCATTGCCACAAATATCAAAGTTATTTCATTAATATTTTGTTTATTTTCAGAGACCCTAACGACTTGGCAGAAATACGCCAAATGATAGGGGTATGTCCACAGCAAGATGTGTTATTTGATTTACTTACACCGAGGGAACATTTGAAATTTTTCGCTGCAATCAAGGTAAGGGATTTGTACAACGGCTACTTCCAAACTGATCCCTTCACGGGTGTTACTTTCGAAAGTGGTGGTACTGCCCCAGGACGGTAGACTGGGCTATTCCATCCATCTTTAGTCTGTCTACCACTCTTTAAAATTGTTACATTGGTCATTAAAGCCGTGAAATAACCTAGTCGTGTTTTGGGATGATTTTGCAAATAGCCAAGTATAAGGACTACATTAAAGCCGGCATAGCGGAGGCGAAAGCTGCGTGCAGAAACTCTAGCTTAACATAAAAAATCTTCGTTTCAGGGAATTCCAAATAAAAAGATACCAGAAGTGGTGCAAAAGGCACTAGTTGATGTTAATCTGGCTGATCAGGCCAGTGTCTTCGCTAAACATCTATCTGGTGGGCAGAAACGGAAGCTTAGTATAGCTATTGCTTTGATTGGAGATCCTAAGGTATAGTATGCACCACGAATAAAGAACGATGACCTTGAAATGCGCAGTAGACGTTTTGTAGGTCTCTGGTGAGGGTGAGGTGTGACTCCTTCCTTGTCTCTTGTTAGCTGCATTAGTGTTGTTTTCTTTGTCGACTAAATAATCATGGGCAGACTGAGGCCTAGGCAACCTAGGCACGTGCCTAAAGCCCGTAATTTTTTGGCCCGAAAATTAGGTTTTTACAAACCGCAAAGTATGGATCATGACTGAAAAATAGGCCCGGACTTACAATGTTGCCTAGGGCCCGCTTTAACCTTAGTCCACCATTGCAAATAATGCAAATGGTAGGCAGACTGATGATGGTTACCGAAGTCGCGAATTCGGGATCAGTTTGAAAGTAGCCGGGTAGGGGAGGTGTGTGCACTGTCTCCTCGAGCCGGCATAGCGGAGGCGACTGCTGCCTGTAAAAAATATTTTTTGGTAGCAGTCGTTTCCGTTCGTGGACAGCATGAGGTGGAGTGTTGTCATATGCCGAGCTGATAAAGAAGGATAGATGCTTCTTCTAGATAGTGATTCTTGATGAGCCAACGGCAGGAGTCGATCCAGTTTCACGCCGACAAATGTGGAGAATATTACAGAGGTCACGACGTGGCAAAGTCTTGTTGTTGACTACACATTTTATGGACGAAGCTGACATTTTGGGTGATAGAAAAGCTGTTATTAGTAAAGGAAAGGTAAGTTAAAACTACTATGCGAGCCAACAAAGAATAGGACTGGTCTTGCAGCTAACTTCACTTGACAGATGTCAAATAACTTCAAATAAGTATAGGTCGATTTAAACTTTTTGGCGTTACTTCGCGCAGCTCCAGTCAAGTTTATAATAATAAAATTAAGATTCAATTTTAAATATAAACTAGTTTTTTGGGCGCGCTTCGCGGCGCTGAAAAAGTTATTTTTCGGGTAATTTGAAAAAAAAATTTTTTTTGAAAAAACAAATTATGGATCGATATTAGAGGGCATTCCCTACGACTTTTGTTCCGGCACTTGTGCCCTATCTCGTTCCGTTTCCGAGATATCGGCATCGCTTCCGGTCCAAAGTCCACTTTCGGTCAAAGTCGAGGTTTTCCTGGGGTCGCGGGACCGCCCTCTACACACCCCAAAAAGAATCATCTCTCTAACCCCCCGGCAAGTGCTTCATAATATATGTCAGTCAGTGAGTCAGTGAGTGGTAATCGAGCTTTATATAATATGAACTAGTTTTTTGGGCGCGCTTCGCGGCGCTGAAAAAGTTTTTTTCGGGTAGTTTTGAAAAAAATTTTTTTTTTGAAAAAACAAATAATGGATTTCGGGATTAAAGGGCATTTCCTGCAACTTTTGTTCCGGCACTTGCGCCCTATCTCGTTCCGTTTCCGAGATATCGGCATCGCTTCCGGTCCAGAGTCCGCTTCCGGTCAAAGTCGAAGTTTTCCTGGGGTCACGGGAGCGCCCTCTACACGCCCCAAAAAGAATCATCTCTCTAACCCCCCGGCAAGTGCTTCATAATATATGTCAGTGAGTCAGTCAGTCAGTGGTAATCGAGCTTTATATAATATGATGATAGTACATAAATAAAAGTAACGCGTGGCATGACAACGGGCATGGTCTTCAAAATATAACCCATGTTAAATCGAAAACCATTTCGAGATATCACTTCAATTAGATGTATTTCTGATTTTTGTGCTTCTAATGTGGGCGGAAAGTGGTACATTTGGGTTAAGTCTTTATGTAGCTCGACATATTAAAACAACTGCTATCATAAAGAAATGTTTGTGTTGAATTTGTTTATACACAAATAAAACCATTACTTCACTAATATCTTTATTCCTTTTGCTTTATATATTAACTCTTAAACAATACAATTATCTTAATTCTTTAACAACGGGCATTTCACTTCCTTTCTACATATTTAACAAAGACACCAATCATTCTAACAACACTTTTATGTCAAAAACTAAGTAACACTTTTCTAGGATATAAAAATCATTCTTTCAACAGTTTGCAAGCAGAAGTCAGCTCTGCTATGCCGGTTTGAGGAGATGAATGTGCATCATCCAGGTTGACAATGTACACTCATCTCGTTATATCTGGCTACTCCCAAGCTGATCCTGATGATTACGTGTTTTTATGTTATATTTGTTTCTAGGTACGTTGTGCTGGGACTTCATTGTTTTTGAAAAACAAATTTGGTATTGGATATCATCTCACTTTGGTATTAGATGGTATGTCATTTTAATTTTTTGTCATTTAACAAAAAGTATACATATATTATAATGGTGAAAAAACCCATGACATAAACCTAGCAGTTGGAAGGGCTGATGGAAAGATAGAATATGGAAATTTCGATACTGTCACGTAACCGCTGTGAAGCATACAGGGTTTGTCCGGAAAGTAATACCACCTGGTGCCACCGAAACACACCACTTCTTGCTAAAGCAACATCTGGGTAAGCCTGCTTGATCATAGCAAACGTCTCTGTCGCGTACCTTTGCTCTAACGAACGCTGCATTTTCGGCTTGCACCACTCACAGAAATACGTCGCGCGAAAATGCCTGTCCTGACTCTCCAGGTGCTCGGAGACAAATGACCAGCCGCTCGTTCGTTAGCTAGGAACGCCCTCTACCGAATCCAGTCGGTGCGCGCACGCTCCGAAGTACAGTCGCGGAGGAAGAAAATCAGTCCTATTACTTTCCGGACAAACCCTGTATATGCGATCATGCAGCATTTATGGGTGCCCATCCTTCACGAGTGGCGCGTCAGAACGATGGCCGAAATTACTACTTAGTAACTTATAACTAATACTTCTATTATGGTTAAAAAAAACTGGGATATTTCTTTCAGGCGCTTGTCGAGAACATCAAATAACCCGGTTAGTCCGTGGTCATGTGCCAAGAGCCGAGAAAGCGCGTCGTCATGGCAGAGAATTGTCGTACATACTGCCCCACTATGCTGTACATTTATTTCCACCGTTATTCCATGCAATTGAGCAGGAGATTAAAGATAAAACTAATCGGTTAGGTAAGTTTACGTAGACTGTTGCCCGCAAAGCATAAAATTAATATTATAGGCTTATTTTAAGAAATCATGGATTTCCCATACAATTTTTCTCCTATTTCGCTAAATCCTCGCTAAATCCTCGCTAAATTCTGACCAATGTAATAGGCACTATTAAAGTATGGTAGGCAGACTGATGATGGTTATTAGCGCAGTCTGTCGTCCTGGGCTAGTACCACCACTTTCTAATATAGCACTCATGAATCGACCATGTAGCGTTTCGAGGTCAGTTTATAAGTAGCCAAGTATAACGAGAGGAGTGTGCACTGTCTGTCTAGATAGTGCACACTCATCTCCTCAAGCTGATGAAACTTCTCTGTGAGAGCAGTCCTTTCCCTTCATGGACCGCACTCTAGGAGAAGTGAGACAGCAAAAACTCCTCTTTGTTCTACCTTTACAATTTATTACTACTTATTTTACTCAGGCATAACGAGTTACGGTGTTTCCATGACAACGTTAGAGGAAGTATTCTTAAGTTTGGAAGGTGAGAATGAAGATGAAACAGAGCCTGTTGAAGGTGTATCATCAGTTAAGTTGGTTCGAGCTAGAGCATTGTCCAGGAGTTTATCTCTACAGAGTAAGACACTGAGTTACCAGGTTAGTTTTTTCCAGTGATTTAAACTAAATAAGAGCCGCGTAGTCTAACAGTAGAAAGCGTGAACTCACGATCGATAAGACCCGCGTTCAAATCTCGCTAAATTCTATCAAATGCAACTGTGTTATACGAGTACATACTCAAGAGCAGGGGAACAGTCACAGTTTTGTTTTTTTCAAAATTGTTTATCGGAATATTACAGTTGCCTTCTCTTTCTGATTGCATTATAAGTAAAGGAGATCAATATTGTTGTCAATGTTTCTATAAGTTTTTTACATATTGCACCTCATTTAGTTGTCAATGTTATGAGGGAAAAACGATTCTATACACGTCAGTTGTCATAGCAACGTAAACATAAGTTATATTTAAAGTAGGAGCTGAGAGAAACATAAAAATATGCAAGTAACACTAGTCCTTAAGGTGGGACTGCTCCCCGAGCCCTACGAGCACTACTTTAGTACAGGCATTTAAAAAAAGAAAAATACTTATAACTATTATGTTAAAAGACAAAATTCCTAATATAAAAAAACTATATTTTGCCTACCTAAATGCTATATTTTATATTTATTTACTTTATTAAAGATTTTTTATTTCACACCATTTTACCGCATCCAAGATAGCTCTAAGCTTTCCAAATATCGATTGAAAATAATCAACATAGGAAGCCGCATAAAAAATTAAATACTTTATTGTAGGAATTAAACGATAAGGAAGCGCAGCAAAAGCCAACATCTCTGCCTACCCCACCGGCGTCACATGCTTTACATTCGACGAATCACGGAGTTGAACACGTCAAGGTTAGAATCCTAATTTATACATGTAGAACAAAAAAGTGAAGTAATTTTATTATCTTGAAAAAAAAACCGTGTATCAAGCTGGGAATAGTGAAGGCGACTGCTGGCTTACACTTCTCTGTAGTAGCAGTGGGCTCATAGACTCCACTAGCGCACATATCAGCCCGACTACTATTTAAAAAAGAAACGTTTATTATTATGAAAAAGTCACTCACAATAATAAAGTCCGTTTGAACATGCGTCCGATCACGATAACCGATATATCGGACAGAACTAATCTGTAAACCATGTATCCGAATAAATAAAAGAATTTAAAAAAAAAGATAGGCTCCGACAGCCAATAGAACGGCGGGAGCGGTGATTAATGAGAATTATTTGTTTCTATTTATCCGTGAAATAGAAAAACGTGATCCGACATCAGTCACCGATGTTCGGCTGCATCGAGGTTCGGCGGTTAAATAAAGAAACTCATTAAAAGTAATTTATCTCAGAATAGTCATTAAACTAAATGCAATAAAGTTGCTTTTCCTTTGTAGATAACAAATGACATTCCAATATCAGTAGACGCTCTCAGTGAAGTCGTGAAAACTCGACCGAGTTGTTGGAGAACTTTCTGCGCCATGGTATACATAAGAACTATCAGAATGATTAGAGATCCTTACAAATTATATATGATGATATTTGTACCTATTAGTAAGTATTACCGACATTAGAAGCACAAAAAAGCGGTTGAAAGCACAAAATTAATTAATAAGTCATGAATACTGAGACGGACGACAAATTGTGGTCGGTTTCAAGAACAGTCATTGTACGTGGTTAATGTCGCCCACAAAACTGTCGCAGATGCTAACGGAACCCTACCAAAAGTGGTCGTCGATACAGTAGACAGTTCAACTACAGCCATGCAAGTGACTATTTCGCTTTTCGGGAACAGTTGGAACTATGTTGATGAGTGTGCACTGTATATTTGTATGGTTCACATTCGTCTCCTCAAGCTGGTATAGCGGAGGCGACTGCTGCCTGTAGAAATTTATCTGTTGTAGTAGTTGTTTCCGTTTATGAACCACACTCTAGCTTTACATCAGACAGAGGGTCGCCATATAAATAAATAAAATAAACCCGTAATACCCGTAAAACCCGTATCTCAGGGTGCCCCGCTCTTTGTTTACTTAACTAAGGTAAAAATAAAAGTATACGAGTTAGTCTAAAAGTATACATATTAGGTCGAGTTATAATAAAAAAAGAAAAAAAATTGGGGCACAAAGAAACATGAACGTTAATCTAATTTATTTTTTTATTTTCAGTATCGTGTGCCTTAGGTCTCTATATAAAGTCACGGCAAATTGTGTTTTTTAAGATGCAACCCTTAAAATTGGATCCGAACGCGTATTTAAATCGCACCCCTATAGCCTTACACAACGAGGGGTCGAACGAGAAAGAATTTCAGGACATGAGGGATGCTCTAGAAAGTTTGGGAGCCACCCCTATTGACGATTTCAATGGAAACTTTTCTAGTTTATTAAATATGGATAATTTTGGTGCGTTTTCTTTGGACTATAACAGTGAGCCGTACGGGAGGATTCTAACTTACTATAACAGCACCTATACCCATGGTTTACCTATTATCGTTAATTTTCTGGATAATTGCATGTATAGGTGAGTAATTTATTTAAAAAAAACTCCTACCTGCTGTCCTAGGACTAAACCATCACTTTAAGTCTAATCGTTAGACCTGGGGTCAATTGCAAGAAGTCGGGAATAAAAAGTCATAATAGAGGCAAGTGCTGCTGTAAAAATTTCTCTGTGGTGGCACTTATCTTTGCCCACGGACCGCACTTTAGCTTAATTTTAGACGGAATGCGGTCATATGCCGTAGTATGAAATAAAATTTAATGAAATATAAAAAAACGTGCATAGGTGTGTGTGTGTGTGTGTTTTGTGTATAGCCTGGCATAACAAGAGGAGTGTGCACTGTCAATCTGGATGATGTGCATTCATCTCTTCAATTCAGCATAGCTCAGCATAAATTCTCTGTAGTATCAGTTGTTTCCGTTCATGGACCACACTGGAGTGTTGTCATATGCCAAGCAACTGCTGGGGATTGACTTGTATGAACACTTTATCAATTATTCTTCGTATTTTTTAGAATCCGAATGGCAGCAGCTGGTACATTAGATAATTTCAGACCAATAGAAGTGCTCACACATCCATACCAGCAGACAGAACAAGACGAGGAGTTTAATTTGGGAAACGTCATATGTGCTGTATTTATGGGAATGATTTTCGCCTTAGTGCCTGTGACTTTGGCCGTCGATATTGTTTATGATAGAGAGGTAAGATGAACACGGAATTCACAAAATTTACAGTGTAAAAAGAAAGGGGTCATCCTCGTGAATCAGATTTGAACACGGATCTTATCGACCGTAAACGCGTTCTACAGCTAAACTACGGAGCTCTATTTATTTATTTACTTATTTTCAGGTGAAAGCAAAGAATCAACTTCGTGTAAATGGTTTGTCACGAAGTATGTATTTCTTGACATATTTCATTGTACTTATAATTATAATGGCTATAACAACTATAGGTGTCCTTTTATTGGTGAGTTAATAAGCATCAATCGCCTCTGCTATGCCGGCTTGATGAGACGAGACACACTATTATTGAAGAGATTTCGCTTTATTTTCTTTAAAAGGGTAGTAGGCAGACTGATGCTGGTTTATTAGCCCAGTCTGCCATCCTGTAAACGTATTGCATAGCCTGGTTTAACGAAAAGAGTGTGCTGTGCCTTATCAAGCCGGCATAGCGAAGGCGATTGCCGCATGCAGAATTGCTTTGTAACAAGAGTTGTCGCCACAAATTGGTCGCAGTTGCCCGTACTTTGGCTTAACATCAGCCAAAGTGCGGTCAAATGTGAATATATTTAAATAATATAATAATTTTTAGGTTATGGTAAATGATATACCAAGCCTTACAAATGGCCATGCAATTACGATGCTGACGGTACTTCTCCTACTCTACTGTCCTTCCGCAATACTCTTCAATACCTGTTTATCTTATATTTTTGATAAAATGGATTCCGCACAAAGCATCATGCCGAATATTACAACCTGGATTGGTGTTATACCATTTTTATTCGTTTCCGTATTAGATACTTTTAAATGGGGTGAGTATTTTGTTTGCCATATTTAAAGGTTTTTTCATTTGACATGCACTGAGCGACCAAATTACATATAATATCTTATTTTTGTATTAATTCATTCTAATTATATCAACACATCATTTACCAATCAATAGACAATGTTTAATTACATAAAAAACAGATATCATCAATTATTAAAGCATTTAAAATAATAATAACCTCAAATATTGCATCAGAAAACATCTAATTACTCAATAACCCGGGTGAAAAAAATTAAAACTGATTGGTAATAAGGAAGTAGATTTATTTTTCTACAAAAATAACCCAAAAATCATCGAGAAAAAAATAGTGGGCCTATTTTTTTAGACAAATGGGCATTCTCCTTTGGTTAGATTTCTATCTATAAATCTATAGTCCATTTATTTATTAAATTGATTATTATTTTTATGTATGTTAGGTGTCCACAAACGAGGATCTCCTTTTATCAACATCCATTTATATACAGTACTTTCACAGATTTGTGTTATTAGTAAAATTACCTTTTTTTATTTGTCTTTCAGGTAATGATATAGCGTTCTACCTCCACACTTTATTTAGTTTTCTAGATGTCATGTATATACCATACGCTGTTATTTATTATGTTGACAGGTAAGTTTTTAAATAATAATAATTAGTGTGCATCATCGAGCAGGCATAACGAATGCGACTGCTGCAAGTAAACATTTTGTATTTGACAAAACTCATCTCCTTTAATTGACCGCAGTTGGCCGCATTTTGTCTTAGCCGCAGACGGAGTGCGATCACACGTTGGACTATTAAAAAACTTTATTTATGTTTGTATTTGGAGGAATAAAAATTATTCTTAACTTTAAAGTAAAAAAACGCGACGGGATAATGAGAGCTATTTTTCACTTTGCTGGACGGAGACCTACTGATATAATTCCTCCTCATCTTCATCCACAGGGTATACATGACATGTAACCTTAGCAACCATTGTCCAGAACCAGAACTTAGTAGTTATTTTACAAGAGAAATATGGGTTTTGCTGGTGGCCATGATAGTCCATATACCTGCTTGTGGTGCTATACTTCGAGCTGCTGATAGGATGAAGAGTGGCGCTCCTGTTTGTAAGGTTTGTTAACTGGCAACATTTTATGTGGTCACGCCGCGCCTGGTGCTAAGCTACAGTAAGATCTTTGAGTAGAAAAAACTGCTACAAAAGCCTGCAGTAACCTCCACTCTACCGACTTGAGGAGACGGCTGTACACCATAAATAAATTGTAAGGTATCATTCCACTTGTTATACCACTTTACTTCTAAGCTGATCCCTTAGATTTACTGAAGAAACCATTAGTCCAAGCTCCTGGGGCTTTCAACTTACACACGTGAAGAGACTAGGTCGCGTTTCGGGATCAGTTTGGAAGTATTCAGGTATAATGAGAGGTGTGTGCGCTGTCAACCTGAATAGTGTACATTCGTCTCCTCAAACTGGCATATTTTTGTAGTAGCAGTTGTTTTTGTACATGGACCGCACTCTAGCTTAACACTAGGTGGAGTATTATCATTATAACCTTGCTTATGACTATTCTAGAAATCCAGTAGTCCAATAGACCAGACGTTTGGTGATGAAGAACGGAGTATTAGTGGTGAGACCGCTGAGGACGAGGATGTACGTAAAGAGAGACGACGTGTTCAGGCTGCTCTGACTACCTCTAATCAACATCAACCAGCATTACTCGCACATGTAAGTACAGAAGAGTTAAGTCAGTTGAATGTGACACTTTTTATTTTCGTTTGACCGCACATTGTCTGGTTTTAAGCTAAAGTGCGGTCCATGAGCGGAAATAATTTCTATGCTGTATTTGTTGTTTTGTCTTATTGCGGGAGTATTTTAAAAGCCTGCATGACTTAGTGAGTGACCTGCGAGTCGTAGATTCGCCTCCACTATACTATGTAGTGATTAATATTTTTAGGCGTTACTTTGCGGAAATCCATACTTGCTTCCGCTTCTGCATGCACATAGACTACTGTTGATTGTGTACCTACCCTCATTTCATTAACATCAATTAGTGGTTTATATGCAAGGTAGTTTTTTTTTACTATATACTGTATTTCCAGAACCTTCGTAAAGAATACAAAGTCCGCAGTGCAGGCGAAGGTGTATTCTGTTGTACTGACGAATCAGCGTTTAAGAAGACCGGTCTCGCTCGTCTCAGTCTCGCTATAGAAGGCGGTGAAGTTTTCGGTCTACTCGGACACAATGGCGCCGGAAAGACCACAACTATGAAGATTATTACTGCCGAAGAAAGACCTACTTGTGGAAAAGTATGCTTGATTATTTTAGGAACAACCAAATCATTGATTTATAAACAGCAGTCTGACAAGTGACCGCACTTCTTCTGGTGTTAAGATAAAGTGCAGTTTATGAACGGAGACAATTGCTACCAAAGAGAATTGTCTGTCTCCGCCATGCCGGGTTGAGGAAACGATTGTGTTTATTTATTTATTTACTTAAAAAATCAACAGCTTAATAATAACAAAATAATTATAACAATAAGACTTTTCCCAATTAAAAACTTTCTTAAATAATTATGCACTTGTTTGTATCCCTGTGGTTAAAAGGCGTGATAATTGTATTGTATTGTACAATAAACCCGTGTTTACAATAACATATCCGTCTACACTTTTTAAGGCAGCTTGACTTGTGACCGCAGTCCGCCTACTGTTAAGCTAGACTGCGGTCCATGGACAGAGAAAACGTCTTACTAACTTTCAAGTTAATCTCGAAACGGCATCCTTCCTTGCAGGTAGTGTTAGGTGGCCAAGACATGGAAAGATCACCAGAGAAAGCATTCCAGATGTTAGGTTATTGTCCGCAGCACGACGCTCTATGGAAAAATATTACGATAAAAGAACATATTGAATGTTATGCTGCTATACGAGGTGTTAGTAAATCTGACACGCCAAGGTAAGTTCATTTTTATGTCATTTATTTATTTATTTTCGGAAAACAAACAATTAAAAATTCAAACAGACATTAACTGGTTTATGATAATACTTACCATCTATAGAGTGGGGTATAGGGGATACGGAAAAAGTATTTTTCACCAGCGACTTATCTCTCTACATACCACTTTCGCTTCTGTACCACGTCGGTTGAGGATGCTTCCTGTCTGATCTTTTCTAGGCAGCTGAAAAGCTTCTTTTTTCTTTTAAATGGCATTATAACAATTTGCCAATGTCAAAGTAAATATTTTTGCATCAAGTTAATAATATTGTGCATCACGAGTCATTCATTTATTACACTAAACAGTCAAAAAATTGCTCCAGTAAAGTGGTAGAATCTTTACTGAAACTTTCTACGGAATTTTGGAAGGAAAATGGAAACACAGGTTCTCTTCTTTTGAATTGTTTGCCCACACTCACGCACGTTCACGAACACTTAATGGTTAATAATCCACCTTTATTACACATTAACACTCGAAGAACACACAAGTTTAGGAAAATAATCAAGACAGATAACCTGATGTCTCAAGATGGCCGCCAAAACTCTCCAGTTGAAAGTCTTTCTTTCTTTTTAGAATGAATGTACAGTCGGCAACAAAAGGGGCAATTTACGCAAAACTTTTTGCAATAATACTATTCCGTACCCTAACAAAGCCAGGCTTTGTTGCCCCATCTCAACTTTTCGCCCTGTACATTTCGAAACATCTGCCTGTAGAAATTTTAACTATTGTAGCAGTTATTCCGTTCTTGTACCGCACTCTAGCTTTACATCAAGCGGAGTGTTGTCGACAAGCTACAATTAAAAAAAACTTGCAAACAGGATAGTGGACGCGTACCTGAACGGTCTTCAAATAATGGAGCATGCTGGGAAGAACGCTGATGAATGCTCCGGTGGTACTCGGCGGAAGTTGTCATTTGCTCTGTCAATGGTGGGGAATCCCAGAATCGTGTTGCTGGATGAACCATCGACTGGTATGGACCCTCGGAGCAAGAGGTTCCTGTGGGACACTATATTAGCTAGTTTCCAGGTAAATAAAGGAATTATTTTTGTATACTAAGCTAGTACTGGTATCACAAGCACTAAGGGACCAAAAAAGTTACAATTTAAAGAGTGGTAGGCAGACTGATGATGGTTATTAACCCAGTCCGCCGTATTGGGGCAGTACCACCATTTTCGAATGTAACATCCTTGTCACGTTTCGAGATTAGTTAGGAAGTAGCCAGGTATAAGGAGAGGAGTGTGCACTGTTGTCAATCTAGATGGTGCACTCTTCAGGCCGGCATAGCGGAGGCGACTGCTGCCTGTAGAAATTTATGTGTAGTAGAAGTTGTTTCTGTTTATGGACCGCACTTTAGAAAAAATGGTTCTCATTGATCGTGTTTTCACGCCTTTTGTTGTTCTTAGTTGCAATTTTTTTTTTCAGGGTAAAAAAGGTGCTATACTTACAACACATTCCATGGAGGAGGCGGATGCATTATGTTCAAGAGTTGGCATCATGGTTAAAGGTGGTATTAGGTAAGTTAGAGACTTCGTAAAGCGACACAGTCTTGAGTTGTCACTTATGTACGAGTAACACCTGTGGAGTGACTTTGTCGCGTTTTGGGTGCAGTTTGAAAGTAGCCAGGTATAGCGAGAGGAGTGTGTCTATCTCGATGGTGTACATTCGTCTCCATAAGCCGGCATAGCGGAGGCGTCTGTTGCCCGTAGATATTTATCTGTAGCAATTTGTTTTCATTCATGGATCGCACTCTAGCTTTGCATCAGGCGGAGTGAAAAAAAAATCTAATGCTAAAATAATATTTTTATTTTAAGATGTATAGGGTCAACGCAACATTTAAAAAACCTGTATGGTGCTGGTTATACATTAGAAATGAAAATAGGCCAAAATTATAATAAGACCATGGTGAGTTTTATTATTTATTTATTTTTTAACGTCAAAACTAATTTTGGCATTATAACAATTTGCCAGTGTCAAAGTAAATATTTTTGCAACAAATTAATAATATTGTGCATCACGAGTCATTCATTCTTCACACTAAACAATCTGGTCAAGTCTCAGTCAAGTCGAAAATTGCTTCAGTAAAGTAATAGAATCTTTACTGAAACTTCCTACGGAGTTTTGGAGGGAAAATAGAACGGCAAGCACGAACACCTAAGGGTTAATAATCCACCATTATTACACATTAACACTCTAAGAAACACAAGTTTAGGAAAATAATTCAAAACAGATAAACTGACGTCTTAAGATGGCCGCCAAAACTCCCGACGCATCATTAATAATAATATTAATAAAGGACAATGTCTATATTTGGGCCCATTTGATATCTAATAGTTTGTTAACAAAACCATATTCAAAAATAATACTCTATGTTTTTATTAATTAATTTTAATTATATCAACACATCGTTTACCAATCAATAGACAACGTTTAATTACATAAAACTGGTAATTAATATTATACAATAACCCGCCTAGTGTGGGAAAAAGGTGCGACAATTGTATTGTATTGTATTTAATACAATAACCTCAACCAAAATCATCTCAAATATTGCATCAAGAAAAAGTAATTACTCAATAACCCGAGTAATAAAATTAAAAATGATTGCTGATAAGGAATGTAGATTTATTTTTTCTACAAAACGAACTAAGAATCATTGGCAAAATCGAGAAAAGACCTACTCCATGTTTATTAAAGATTGTTCAAAATAAAATAAATAAGTTTTATTTATTTATTTTCAGATAAATGACAACGATCTGTCCATGTCGCCATCGCCATTAAGGTCAACAGAAAATTCACCATCATTAGGTGAAGCAGATGAGGGTAGATATGATTTAATTGTTAGACACCATCACTTTCAACTGTAACACTTAAAGTGAAAGCCAACACCTGAGCGTCCATACATTTTGTTTTACAACATTGTTTGAAACATAGCAGATTTATGTTGAAATTGAGTAATTTTATAACTTTCTCAGCACTAATTATTATCGCAAATCACTATAATAAACAAATAGATACGGCACAAAATATATAAAATGCATTTTAAATATTTTAAACATTTTATATTTCACAAGTAAATTGACCTGGTTACGTCTCATTCACGGTATAACGAGAGCGATGTGCACCAAGAACCTAGATAGGGCACGTTCGTTTTCCTAAGCCGGCATAGCGAAGAGGACTGCTGCCTAAAGAAATTTATCTATAGCTCATGGATCGCCAAAAATTAATTACTGATAATTTCAGGAGTGGATATAAAAGGCATACAAGAGAGTGTATGTTTAGGCGAGACTGAAATCGAACCTGAGGCTGTGGATGTTAGCATACACACACCCCTCGTAGCAGCCACACCACCAGACAGGAGCGAACATGTGACTAGGTATGTATCCAAGAGCCGTGGTTTACAGGTTAAAAGATAAAGGCATTAATAGAAGAGTGGTAGGCAGACTGATGATGGTTATTAGCCCAGACTGCCGTGAATTTCACCTAATCGTCTTTAGGAAGTAGTCTGATATGACGAGAGGAATGTGCCATCAATGCACACTCGGCTAACCAAGCCAAGGTATAGTGGTGACTCCTATCTACAGACATGCCATTAGGTAGAGAGGTCGTATACAGACCAAGTATATAAAAAAAATTAACCATCGCGCTTAGCTTGGACTTAGCTGCCATAGAAGGAAATTGAAACCCAAGACCTTTTATTTGACATATATCCCATCACTAGGGGACCCAAAATGACCATGGGAGATATTTTTATTAAATAATTACATATTTGTCTACAGAGGCGAGGAGTCTGGTTACCCCTGCGCAGGTGCAGAGGCAGCCATCGCGTTAGTAGCACGATTGTTCCCCGTCGCTACTCTCGAGGAAAATTTTGCAGACAGACTCGTGTTCTCGGTACCCCAGAGCTCCGTTTGTAGTTTAGCTAGCTGCTTCCAACAAATCGAGGAAGGTATGTTATGTTACGACTTTACGATAGTAAGGCTTAACTCACACCTACCACTTTCCAAGCACAAAACAGTTGTTGTAATGTGGTTAAACTGTCGACCGTATCGACCGCTTCTGTGAGTCGAACCCTACTCTTTACTTAGCATCTGCGACAGTTTTGTGGGCGACATTAACGACGCACGACGACTTTTGTTGAAACCGACCACAATTTGTCAACCGTCACAGCACTATCAAGACATTTCATACTAATTAAACTAACTAAACAAAAAAAAAGGCAGACTGTTGATGGTAATTTGTCCAGTCTGCCGTCCTGGGGTAGTACCACCACTTTCGAATGTAACACCCGTGAAGTGACCTTGTCGCGTTTCGGGAATAGTTTGAAAGTAGTCAGATATAACGAGAGGAGTGTGCGCTTTCAATCTGGATGGTACATGCTCGTCTCCTCCTCAAGCCGGAATAGTGGAGGCGACTGCTGCCCGGACAGGTTTCCATTCATGGACCACACTCTTGCTTTACATCAGGCGGAGTGTTGTCACATGCCGAGCTACAATACAAACAAAATTGTGCATCAACACACGATCACTTTTTTGTGCGTCTAATGTAGGCAGAAAGTGGTACTTCTGAGTTAAGTCTGAGGGCTAGGTAGAAACGAATCATTTATTCTTTTTTTTTTGTCGAAACAGACCAGACAAGTTTGTGTAACTATGACTATCATTGAAAAAAATATATAAATAATATTGTTTTGTTTTTTTTTTCAGCAAAAGAACGACTAAACATAGTCGAATACAGTTTCAGCCAAACGACGTTAGAACAAGTATTTTTAAAGTTTGCACAAAATGAAAGCGCAGAAAGCGCTGAAACTGAAAATTAGCTGAAGACAACAATACTTAGCCAATTTATTGTTTTCCTTATTTACATGGTGCTGAAACCTTGTATTTAGATATTTATGAAACTGAAATGGACAGCGGATATTTGCGACAGATTGCAGTAAACAAATCCAATGTTTATTATTAATTAGTGACAAATTAGTGACAGTGTATTCGTGGTCTATTAAATCAGCGTGTCACACAGTGTCCTCCAAACAGTAGACGGAGTTCACAGGACACAACGATCACCCATGCAGCCGTGTAGTACTGCCCTGCAGGATTGTGAATGAGTCCCTTTAGACGGCTGCCATCAAAGAGAAATTTGTACAGGCAGTATTTGGAGTAGCGCCAGTTATACTGATGAATTGCTTTATGAATGAATATACACCGCCTAGGTAGACAGTGTATACTGTGACCACATCTAAGTGTGGCTTGAAAATGGTGGTACTTCCCTATGACCAAAGATTGGAAACATCAATTTTATAATAGTCCAACATAATTATGGTTTTAGCCACAAAGAAACGTTTGCCTCCACTATACCTGGTAATTTATCCTTATTCATGCATCACTTATGTGGCCTATGAAAAAAGTTGTTGTTTTGACAACAGCTATATTATATTAGAATTTTTAGATAGGCTATGGGTACACTAAAGTTGAGTTTTTTCAACTGAAATATTCTTTCTCCTAATTTTTTAAAAATAATAAAGGCTTGGAGCCCTGTCTTATATTAAATAAATAAAAACTTAACCTAACCCAAATTTTCTAGTTTTGCCTAAAATCTATGTAATTAAATAAATACAATAAAATTAAAGGGAAGAGAGCCGCCAATGAACAACCCTTTCTAACAGCTCGTGATGTGACCAATTAATGTTACAAAGGACAATACCCACTTTTGAACCCACTTGATATCTAATAGTTTGTTAACAAAACAATATTCTAAAATAATATCTTATTTTTCCATCAATTTATTTCAATTATATCAACACATCGTTTACCAATCTATAGACAATGTTTAATTACATAAAAAACAGATATCATCAATTATTAAAGCATTTAAATTATTTTAACCTCAAATATTGCAATCAGTAATTACTCAGTAACCCGGTTGAAAGAATTAAAACTTTCGTTTGGATTAGCGATAAGAAATTTAGATTTATTATCCTAAAAAATAAAAAACATATTTTCAAAAAAAGATATTTTTGTTATGCCCAGTTAGCGAATCGACATTCTCCTTTACCAACTTTAGTGTATCTACCCTAAAGCAGTTTTCTCGGTGATATTTTTATATACAAAAGTGACACATAAATATAAATTGTTAAAAAAAATAATTAGAATTATATTAAAATTGTTATATCATATTTTAATACTTAATTTTTTATTCAAACAATGTCTATGCTACGGCTCTACCTACGTCTCGACGCGTTAATTAGTGCAATAATTAATGCATTACATAATGTAGTCAAAACTTCGCGTTTTATATTAACGTCAATACTATTGGCATTACACGTTAAACGCTAACTCGAGTAAAACTTTTGCCTTCAACCGTATCTCCTTTTGTCTCCAGTGGCTAAAGTCAAAAGTCAATTGACAATTGTCATCGTGGTCTAGCGGTAAGATGCGTGAACTCACGATCGATGAGTCCCGTGTTCGAACCTCGCTAAATTATAACCGGTACCAAGGTAACTTTGTTATATGTACTTTGGTCGCTCAGTGCCTATAGGCACTATTAAAGAGTGGTAGGCAGATTGATGATGGTTATTCGGCCAGTCTGCCGTCCTGGGGCAGTACCACCACTTTCGAATGTAACAGCCGTGAAGTGACCATGTCGCGTTTCGGGAATAGTTTGAAAGTAGCCAGATAGAACGAGAGGAGTGTGCACTGTCAATCTGGATGGTACATGCTCGTCTCTTCAAGTCGGCATAGTGGAGGCGATTGCTGCCTGTAGAGATTTCTCTGTAGTAGCAGTTGCACTCTAGCTTTACATCAGGCGGAGTGTTGTCACATGCCGAGCTACAATAAAAAAAAAAAGTTTCACTGTCACCCAAGTGATAATGAACAACTATTAGCGTCTGTTGTTGAAACCGAGTACAATTTGTCGTCCGTCAGAGCACTCTCACGATATTCCATATTAATTTAGTACTCTCAACCATGACCACTTTTTTGTGCTTCTAATGTGCTCGGAAAGTGGTGCTTCTGAGTTAAGTCTTAAAGGTTAGGCAGAAACGAAGCTTTTAGGCCTTTTTTTGTCGACCATCAAATCCCATTCACAACTGTCGATTGACTTTTAACTATTAGCCCTAGTTTCTGCTTTCACTAGTAAAATTTTATTATTTATAATTAAGTATAATTTTATCTTTGTTTTTCTAAATAGCTTAATATATAGCGCGTAATAGGTAGATACCCTTTCAACGGATAAAATTTAAGCAAACGTACAAATGCAAGACGCCTGCCGGAGAGTGGGTTTTAATTAAAAAATATATCTAAAATATTTAGAGCCGGTACTTCAATTCAGACTTAAACTAAGGTTGCTGTTTAGACACTTGAATAGGCTCATAGGAGGGAGCGTTTTTATGTACGAGGAATGTGGGATAAGTGGTGGAAATAAAAAAAACCAAATTATTTTTCCTTCTCAATATATTCACCCTCCTCGTAGTCGCAGTTTGCTGTTTAACTAACTAACTACACGCATTCACCCTCACTATTACAGTATACGATACTCGTGCAAGAAGACAAAGATAGAAAGACGTTGACGGATTGCGAGGCAAGGAGGACAGAAGTTAAACCTAGTTTGCAGAGTCCACTTATTAGTCGTGCGTAAAGCATGCTCCTGTTTTTGTTTAATCTAACCTTAAGTGCAAATTAAGTCAGAATTGAATTATCCACCCCTAATTTCATAACGTTTTTTATAATTGCATTAGGCATGTCGCCAGTGTTCAGTTTCGCACAAAGACGTGATTTTGGTGGCTTTAAAAGTTATTGTATTTTTGTATCTGGTAATACTTTAAAGTCTAAAATATATGAGGGTAGTTTTACGAGCAAGCTAGTAATTCTAGCTTCGTGTATAGAGGCACTAGCTTGCTAAGAATGGAGCTAGTTCTGTATGAAGTTAGAGTTACTTAATTTTTTCTCTTCAACATTATGACTACAGAACATTAAGCAGGGCGTTAAAATAAATCTGCAGGTAACAGTCGTCTCCACTATGCCGGCTTGGGGAGGTGACAACGTCCAATCTGTCCGCGAAACGCGACTTGGTTGCTTGGTGTCTAGGATGGCGGACTGGACTAATAACCCGTTAAACCCTTAAATCGTTGCTTGAAAAACTAGCCTCCTATATTTCGGATTTTGGTTTAGTTTTTTTTTATTATTCATTGTGAAAATGTAGGTTTAATGCGTACAGCACGTTTTGAACTTGAATAGTTTAATTTTTGTATTAAATTGTGATTTTTTAGTCAATTTATTGTTAATAAGTGATTGGTGGATTTTTATGCTTATTGTTTTTCTAATTTATTGTAATTATTTAATTTATTCATATAAAAATGTTATTTATCATTAAAATAATAAATAAATACATAATTTTGTACCAGTCATAATAGATTTCTGTCACAAAAGCAAAAAATGGCGCCAAACACTGACAGTTATTTTTTTTTCAGTTATATTTATATACGAACTTTATAATTCGCGGCTGTGTATTTATTTTATCACTATTATTAAGAAGAACGACCTTTTTATAAACATTTTTTTTAATCTAACTCTTTTCTTTTCTTTTTGTTTTATATGGCATTATAACAATTTGCCAGTGTCAAAGTAAATATTTTTGCATCACGTTAATAACATTGTGCATCACGAGTCATTCATTCATCACACTAAACAGTCAGGTCAAGCCTCAGTTAAGTCAAAAATTGCTCCAGTAAAGTGGTAGAATCTTTACTGGAACTTCTTACGGAGTTTTGGAGGAAAAATGGAAACACAGGTTCTCTTCTTTTGAATTGTTTGCCCACGCACGTTCACGAACACTTAATGGTTAATAATCCACCATTATTACACATTAACACTCGAAGAAACAAAAGTTTAGGAAAATAATTCAAGACAGATAACCTAACGTCTCAAGATGGCCGGCAAAATTCCATTCTAACTCTTAAAATATGTTTTTTTTGCAATAGTTTGATTACAAAAGGTTACAAAACTACATCCTTCATATTTCGGGAAGGCATAGGAAACAGGCCATGCAGCCATCCACGTCTTGAGTACTATATTTTCTTCTTTTGTGTCGTCTCGAATTGCAAATATTTATAATTGAATACTTTTTTGGAGTGTTTGGCAGCGCCTTGATATTTTTCGTTTATTGTTTCAATAAAGGCAAAGGGTACGTTGCCCATACAGTCTTCAGTTTTTTTTTATCTTCATTTAAATGGCGGAATCTCCACTCCAACTTCCAGCGGAGGAAAAATTAAAAGGTGGGCAATGGTAATCTATACAAAATATGTATATAAAAAGGTCTTTATGAATTTAATTCCAAAATTTATCACTAGTTTTAATTATTTAAGTTTAAAAATGAATTGTTGTAGTATTCTAGTCATGAGTGTGGAAAGTGTATTGACTATCGGAAGTTGCTTACAGCTTGACTGCATTAATTATTAGAATAAGCTGAATTTTTTTATAAAATGTTTTTTGGAAAGGAAAAGTTTGAGTTTCGTTTTTAATTTTATTTAAAACCCTAATATTTACTAATAAAAGGGCTCTTCGTCTCTTCTCCAACCTCCAACCATTTTAAAAATGAAGATTCGTATTTCCTACAAATATAATAAAAAAATAAAAATAATAAAAAAAAAATTTTGTGCGTGTATTGAAGTTGGAATGCGGTCCGGTATTCTATAGCTTGAGAAGACGAATACACGTCATGTTGACGGAGCACAATCCTCTCGTTAAACTTGTCTACTTACAAGCTATGCCATGTTAAGGTTGAGAAGTTGGAAAAGTCATTGATTTTGCACAAAATTACCCAAATATAATTTTATACATTAAAGAAAAAACTGTATTTTAACATTGTAATAGTTTAGTTAGCACAGGCATGCGCGTGCGCATTTTGACGTTTATGTTTGTTTGTTAGTATTATAGTCAATTAATTTTATTACAAATTAAAGAAATTCAAATACAATCTTTTTTTTTTTTGTTTTAGTTCTTACCTCCCATTTCATTTATCGAGCTCCCACTATGCCCTTCTAAATCTAAGTGCTAAAATTAGGCACTGAAGGACCGAAGATGACTGTTGAGCTAAAACGCGGTCCATACATCTCCACGTACAGCTACTACAGATGTCACTAGGTAGAAGTCACCTCCGCTATACCGGCTTGATGAAACGACTTGATGACTGCTACTCCAAAGCGCGATTAGGATTAGGTACCATTATAAACATAATTTATTAATTTTTAAAATATTTATCGCGGAAAGGTCAACGGCCTATCTACGCCATTGGTACTTGTCCTGTTTGACGGACAGGATTGTGAATGGACCACTTATGTGCATAAAACTTATAAATAGACAAGGATGCCTTTGCAGTGGTGGACAGGTTTTAAGATAAAAATACACGACCGTTTTTATTAATTTATTTTACTTCTTAAGGGCGACCAGTGGTTGGATGCATCAAATCTTGCTTTTTTTTTTTAATTGAAGCTCGGCATGTGACAACACTCCGCCTGATGTTAAGCTAGAGTGCGGTCCATGAATGGAAACAACTGCTACTACAGAGAAATCTCTACGGGCAGCAGCCTCTCTCGCTATACCAGGTTACTTCCAAACTATTCCCGAAACGCGATAAAGTCACTTCACGGGTGTTACATTCGAAAGTGGTGGTACTACCCCAGGTGGTGTTTTCACAGATAAGCCTAGCATTAGGCAGACGTCTTATTATTACGAACAATTATAAAAAAATATTTTTAAACACGACTTTACAACTGATTTCCGATAATGAATGTTAGTGAGGGTAGGTACACAGTCACATCAGCTGTCAGTGTTAGATCCTTCACCAACATGCAAATACCTCTCAACGCGTTTCGTCACTCCACGTACTGCCTGAAGACGTGTGGTCGCTTCGAACATCGCCCCGACAACTTTATTAGTTGCAAAGTACTGTTTAAAAGTAATTTTGGTTATGGATTTCCACAAAGTAACGCCTAATACTATGAAACATAAAAAAATAGAAAAAAAAAGTCGTAAAAAAAATTGATTTATCCACCTATTTAAATGCAATATCAACACGTAAGTTTAATAAAATACGCTACAATAAAATAATTTATCAAAATATTTAATAAATTAAAAATAGGTGAATGAAACGTTTAATTTTAATTTACTGTATGTATTCTAACATCATAAAAACGATAATATTATTTGTTTTTTAATAACAATGACATTTTAAATTCCAATATTTCCCAAAATAAAACAATAATAATCCAGGGGGAAATATTTTGTTTACTTTTGACTTGAGAGTTGAGATAACTAGATTAGTTTCGTGGCGTCTTACAGTTTTGCGCGTACAGCGTAACGCAGGGGCTGCTCTAGGTGATTCGCGGTCTTTTGACCGTTGGAGTTGCTGGTCTTACGTCTACGATGGACTAATTCTAATTTTTTTGTGTGTAATCCTTTTATGGATGCCCTGGTTCTTGGGAAAGATGGGCACGCGAGCATTTATCCAGACTCCGTTCTGCCAAGGTCCAAGGTGGCGGACTAAATCCTGGGAACGGTGAGTCGAAACGATATCATAAGAAACATGTATTGAGCTCGAATCAGTGGACTGAGTGGACAGAGGGATCTAGGGTACCACTCAGAGGAGAGGGCGGTGGCGGATTCCCATTGTCTGTTTAGCCCCTAGTCAAGGGGTTTATTTGCGTAAAACCGTGGGATGATGATAATTGTCAACTGTTAAAGAAAAGGAAGGAGTTTTGGCGGCCATCTTGAGACATCAGGTTGTCTGTCTTGAACTATTTTCCTAAGCTTGTGTTTCTTCGAGTGTTAATGTGTAATAATGGTGGATTATTAACCATTAAGTGTTCGTGAACGTGCGTGAGTGTGGGCAAACAATTCAAAAGAAGACATGTGGTTCCATTTTCCCTCCAAAACTCCGTAGGAAGTTTCAGTAAAGATTCTACCACTTTACTGGAACAATTTTTGACTTGACTGAGACTTGACCTGCTGACTGTTTAGTGTGATGAATGAACGACTCGTGATTCACAATATTGTTAACTTGATGCAAAAAAATATTTACTTTGACACTGGCAAATTGTTATAATGCCATACAAAACAAAAAAAAAGGTAGAAAAACAAGAATTTAAATAACATATTTCTGCTGGTAGACTTCTATACAATAAAATTAGTTTTTCGATGCGTGTACAACTAATTTTCTGATAAGAATGTCTCTATTATAAAAAATACCTAGTTATACCATTATACATAAAATTTCAGTACGCTATATTATGTTAAATACAGCCTTAAAGCTAGTAAATATACCCAGTAGATAACAGTACTCCAGATGCGATCGTGCCGTTTTGACGTTTTCAAAGTTAGAAATAATCTTTTTTTTTTTTAATTAATTTTCTTATATTTTACGTATTAGTGTGTTTTAAATAATAAATAATGGCGTATCTTATTTATTATGGTGAGTTTACTTTTATTAATTTAATATCCTTGTCCTGTGATTGTATTTTTTTAATAGGTCAATCTTTCACCAATCACAATTGTAGCTCGGCATGTGACAACACTCCGCCTGATGTAAAGCTAGAGTGCGCTTAATGAATGGAAACAACTGCTACTACAGATAAACCTGTGCAGGCAGCAGTCGCCTCCACTATGCCAGCTCGAGGAGACGAGCATGTACCATCCAGATTGACAGTGCACACGCCTCTCTTATACCTGGCTACTTTCAAACTATTCCCGAAACGCGACAAGGTCACTTCGCGGGTGTTACATTCGAAAGTGGTGGTACTACCCCAGGTCATATATCATATAAATAATTTAATATTCATTGTTTTCTTGTTGCATTTCTTAATAAATAATAAAATAATAATAAGATCGATTTTGGAGTTAAGAAAACTACATCAATGTTCATCAAAAAAACAAATAAAGGACAAATAGGTACCTCATAGGCACAACACCAGGCAGGGTGCGGTCAAACGCTTGCTAATTAAGCATAAACAATAATGTTTTAATGAAATCCTTATGAGTCGGATATTGAACTTGTCCAAAAAAATTTCAACTATATTTTTACAAAAGTTGTCTCTAGAGATATGGGCTCACAATTCTTCTCGAGTTTGTCAATGATTTTTAGTTAATTTTGTAGGAAAATATTACAAATCAGTTTTAATTCTTTCACCCGGGTTATTGAGTAATTAGACTTTTCATTAATCTTATGTTAGGTTTGTATTAGATTATTATTTAAGCTTTAATAATTGATGATATATGTTTTTTATGTAATTAAACAATGTATATTAATTGGTCAACGATGTGTTGATAAAATTGATATAATTAAAATAAATTAATGAAAAAATAAGATAATATTTTAGAATATTGTTTTGTTAAGAACCTATCAGATATCAAGTGGGCCTTTTCTTACGTGCAGGTCGATTGTAAAAGCTTTTATGAATGATCTTTACATAGTTAAGAAATGTCAAGTTTAAGGCTGTACAACATGTTGCCAGCTGTTTTTGAAGCTATTTTACTAGGTAATTACTCGTATATAACACTTACGAGTCTAGGTAAAAAAAAAATTCAATGAGTTTTCACCGAGCAAAACTTTACGATTTAAAAAAAAAAACTTTATTTTTCTCATTATTTTCTCTATCATTTCATCCGCTAAATGTTTATCTAGAAGCTCATTTTTTTTTAACCCAAGAGAAATTTCTGATTCAGAATTCCGAATATAGCAAATCCCATCAAAATAGATAGATTTTACCACAATTTTCCGATCAAAATTTCATTCCGTTTGTGTGTGACAGGATTCCGGACCACTTTTCATTCGGAATACCGTTTTGCAAATAGGACTGTATGTACCGAGCTTAAAAGATTTTATATTTTATTGTGCAATTTACTTTTGTTTTCACATAACATAATATAATTTTACAACAGTTTATTTATGTAAAGATTATTTTATATGGTAGACAAACACCCAAAACTTTATGATTAGGATCATGTGTAAATTCACACACGTGCGAGCAGAAATCATAAGTAAATTAAAAACGGACTGGACCGCGTCGATGTACACTCTACATTCCGAACCGCAGATCGCATGCAGTGTAGTATAATGTTCCATAACTGTATGCTACGACTGCACCTGCGTTAGCGTTAATCTTAATGGCTACGTCCAATTAGCGCGTAAAAAATTTACGGCATCAATACAGCTACATAAGGATTTTGCCCGAGTTAGCGTTTAACGTGTAATGCTAACACTATTGATGTTAATGCATTGATTATTGGACTAATTAACGTGTCAAGGAACAGGTAAAGCTAAAGCATTAAAAATAATTTACTAACTTCAGCTTCGTAGAGCGTATCGTTTTTAGACTCATTGACTCAAAGTCAAAGACTCATTTTCATCGGTGCAGGTGCAGCAAGCGGGTGTTCCTAGCACGCGGCGTAATGACCAATGAAATTTATCTACCGCACCCCACATACGGACACTATCAACCAACGAAGATGAGCTTTCAGTTACAGAAACGACGCGATGATCCAACTAAAAAACTAATTTAAACTTGGCGGTTAACCGCACCGCTAGTTAAGGTTCGGTTTTACATGATACTACTTAAAGAGTGGTAAGTTTCAAGTGTAACACTCGTCTGATCAAGCCGGCATAATAGAGGTGACTGTACACATTTATTTGTAGTAGCATCAGTCGGAGCGAGATCACATGATCGACTACTATTTAAAAACAATCTGTGCAGATAAAGTAACTAACTACCAAATTAAGATAACATTTTTTCTGTACAAAAAAAACAGTTAAGTCCTAAAAACATATTTGCCTAATACTTAATTATTTACACATTATTTTGTGTGTTTTAATTATTATCTAACGCTTTGGGTATTTCCTTCTGAAAGATACTGTTTTTTTTTATATAATTGTGTAAATTACGCATCAAATTAACCTACAATACGACATATTTCCAACTACTGAGAAAGAGTATATATATAGAATAAAAACATTTCAAAAAAAAAATTGAACCGACTTCTAAATAAAACACAAATCACTAAAAAGTAAAAAATAATTTTAATTGAGAGTACCTACGCACTATTTAATAAGCAGATTTGAGATTTAAAGAGTGGTAGGCAAACTGATGATGGTTATTAGTCCAGTCTGCCGTCCTGGGGCAGTACCACCACTTTCGAATGTAACACCCGTGAAGCGACCTTGTCGCGTTTCGGGAATAGTTTGAAAGTAGCCAGGTATAAGAGAGGAGTGTGCACTGTCAACATGCACAAAAACCAACTTAGCGGAGACTTTTGTGGTAACAGTTGTTTCCGTTTATGGACCGCACTCTAGCTTAACACGTGTAGAGCTATAATAAAAAATATTTAAAATAATTACGTAAACAAAACCTTCATACACACCTAAGCAAACATTCCTTAATAATCAATTTGTTTATTGGGTATCCGCAATAGTTTCTGAATTCAGCGCAAACAGACCAAAAGACATGGCAGATTTTTTTTTTATTATACAATGTAGTAAATTATTATTTTTCTTTTACCAAAAACTTGAACGCCTGATTGTAAAGTATAGAACGGTTTAGCAGTCAAGGACTAGTAAATTAAGAGTCTTACTCAAAGTGTGCTCCGCGAAGCCCTAGGGCTCCATAAAGCTTCTGTGGTGGCTCCGCGAAAATACTGATCATTATGAAAAAAATCTAAAGACATTTCAGCCAAGAGTTCAACACTAACTGACTTACTGAAGATCACATATCTACGAGTTTTTGATTAATTTAAGGTTACGTCAAATAATTCGTTTTCCGAAAGGATTCCCTCTACAAAATTAAAATTTCGAATATAACACCCGTGAAGCGACCTTGTCGCGTTTCGGGGATAGTTTGAAAGTAGCCAGATATAAAAGAGGAGTATGCACTGTCAATCTAGATGGTACATGCTCGTCTCCTCAAGCCGGCATAGTGGAGGCGACTGCAGCCGGTAGAGATTTCTCTGTGGTAGCAGTTGTTTCCATTCATGGACCGCACTCTAGCTTTACATCAGGCGGAGTGTTGTCACATGTCGAGCTACAATAAAAAAATAAATAAAAAAAAAAGACTGAGAATGACTCCGTATTGACTCTGATGAGCTCAGCGCCAGATTTAGACTTCGGCGGCCCATAGGCAAAGCATGTTGTGGAAGCCCTCAAATCGTTTGTGGTTGACTGTTGAAAGTTTCTATTAAGGTCAGAGCAAAGAAGAGAGCAACTAAATAAGTTGGCTAACACAAAATTTAAAACAAAACTCAGTATTTATTGTTTCTACTGAGCCTTTATCAATTTTTTTTGTGGTGTGGTGGCGGCCCATAGGCAACTGCCTATGTTGCCTATAATTAAATCCGCCACTGGATGAGCTCACTCCGCATTGCCTGTTGGCATAAGAAAGCAAAACCGCTTTCCATAAAACTCTTTCTTAGTGGAAGGCAAAACTTATTTACTCAGTTCCACTCAGCCATTTCCACATCAGTACTCTTTTTTCGTGGAAAGCCGGCTTTTGACTTATAACTGAGACGCGCTCTAAGGTCGTGAATGTCTAAAACGCCAGAATTATTTAAATAGCACATCAAACGTGCTCTTGTTCTCCATATTTTTGTTACAGTAAATATTCAGGCACTTTTAAACAAAATTCAAAAGATAATGATATACTCTAGCCTGACACGTGTGGGTAGATCTATATTGTTTTTATCTCGTTTAATATACGGCGAGCTAAGAGTGCACACCATAGATTCTGGTATTATTTTAACGTGACTTCTGTTAAAGCTAGTTTCTATTATTTCTGCCTTGATTGCAATATTTATTTTTCAGGCGTACTACGTCATTTTAAGAATAAAGAATCATTTATTAACAGTTCATTTAAAAGTGTGTTAAACAGATTACTGCTTTCAGGTTTCTCAGTAGTAACAGTTGTTTCCGTACATTGATCACACTCTAGCTTAAAGCATCAGACATAGTGTTGTCAAGCTACAATAAAAAATCCGCAATTTTTTTTAATTAAATTAAAAAATAAAACTTATAAACACTATAATTAAAACAAAAAATTAAACAACGCTAATGTAAATAATCATTTTAATAACAATCACAGCCTATTTTGGTCACTACATACTACACAACAATTTTAATATCTACTGAACACAAGCTAGAGGCAAGATAAATAATATATACATTTTTAAAAATCTACAATAATAATAAAAAAAGCTATTACAGTAAATAAATTCCATTACAACAATAACAATAATAAAAAAATAAATTCGAAATAAAATTCGTAAATTTTTTCTAATGTCAAAACACCTGTACACACATGTGTGCTTGCAAACACTTAAGCTATACCCTGAAATGGAAGCTAAAACATCGTGTAAAAATATATCATAAACACGTAAACTGAAATACTGGTTGCAGTTTTATTCTTTAACGTGAGAGCCAACACCTGAGCGTCCATACATTTTGTTTTACAACATTGTTGGAAATATAGCAAATTTATGTTGAAATTAAGTAATTTTATAACTTTCTCAGCACTAATTATTATCGCAAATCACTATAATAAACAAATAGCTACGGCACAGAATATATAAAATGCATTTTACATATTTTAAACATTTTATATTAGTTATATTTCACAAGCATTTTATATATTCTGTGCCGTAGTTATTTGTTTATTATAGTGATTTGCGATAATAATTAGTGCTGAGAAAGTTAAAAAATTACTTAAAATTTAAACATAAATCTGCTATGTTTCCAACTATATTGTAAAACAAAATGTATGGACGCTCAGGTGTTGGCTTTCACCTTAAAGTGGCATAAAACATGATCCAAAAATAAAATCTTGCAATAAGGCCTAAACATTTGCATTGTTGATTTAACTAATTCCGCCTAGGAAAATGTTGACTACCCCTGAAATGTCACTTTGACTTTGACATTTTTTTGTTTAGATTTGTGATCTCGAATTCCATTCAGGGGGGCTATTGCGGACGCGAGCTCACCGTGACTCACGGTGAGCTCGCGTCCGCAATAGCCCCTCAGATCATACCACCTAAAAAAGCCAGCCTCGTGTATTCCGGGCTTAAATCGGTAGCATGTGTTTACAGCTTTAATCGTCATCATAGTTAAATGTGTTAGCCCATCTCCTATAAGTTAGATTCATGCCGATAGTAACGGCTGAATCTATCGGATGTATAATGACCGGAATCGAAGCTAAACCAACACCCACTGTTATCCATTTACTAACAGACTTAGGCCATTTCAACACTTTAAGCACATGCTCTGAAAATGCACACAGTCTGAAAAAGATGGGACATGCTTTCAATTCAAAATAGAAGTCTATACGAAACAATATATATATTTAATTTTATTGTAGCTCGGCATGTGACAACACTCCGCCTGATGAGAAGCTAGAGTGCGGTTCATGAACGGAAACAACTGCTATATTTCCACAGGGAGCAGGCACCTCCACTATACTGGCTTAGGGAGATTAGATTTGTAGGTAGGCAGACTGATGACGGTTATTTACCCAGTTTGCCACCGCTTTAGCCAGGTATAGCGAGAGGAGTGCGCACTGTCAACCTAGATGGTGTATACTCGTCTCCTCAGGCCGGCATAGCGGAGGCGACTGTTGCCAGTAGAGATTTATCTATAGTAGTAGCAGTCATTAGCATTCATGGACCGCACTCTAGCTTTACATCAGGCGGAGTGTTGTCATATGTCTAGCTACAATTAAAAAAAAAAGATAAAAAAAATTTCTATCGCGTTTTTCTAAAATTATAGGCAATGAAAAAAATGTCGATAAAACTAATATCCTGTGATTTTTGAGACCCGTGTTCAAACCTCGCTAAATTCTGACCAATGTAACTATGTTATATGTACTTTGGTCGCTCACTGGCACTATTAAAGAATGGTAGGCAGACAGTCTGCCGTGTTGGGGTATTACCACCACTTTTGACTGTAACACCCGTGAAGTGACCTTGTCGTGTTTCGGGAGCAGTTTGAAAGTAGCCAGGTATAGCGAGAGGAGTGTGCACTGTCAATCTAGATGGTGCATAGTCGTCTCCTCAAGCAGACGTGGATATCTCCGTGGAAGCAGTTCGAAGCGGAGGCGACTGCTGCCTGTATAGATTTCTCTGTAGTAGCAGTTGTTTCCATTCATAGACCGCACTCTAGCTTTACATCAGGCCTCGACCACTATTAAAAACCTAATAATTCACATCACCTATTTATAGTGTATCCCGGTATAATGACAGATGCAAATGTCTGCCAGAGTAACGCATCGCCAGCCGTCACAGCTATCCTCTTAGGATTTGTAGTTTTCTATAAAAAATAGATTTGATTACATACACAAACATCACTAGAGTGCGTATAAGGTGCGTTTGCACCAAAGGCCCATTGAAGTTACTTTAACTATTACTTTTACAGCGACAACGTAACCGTCAAACGTTTACGTTTACTCCACACGCGTTGAAATATCATGTAAATTCATATTGTTATCGTTAAAAGGGTGGCTGATCACGAAAAAATAATAGAAAACATATTTGGCTTCACTTCATGGGTGTTATATTAGATCTATCTAATAAATTAGGTTTAAAAAATATCTGTTTATACCTTACTCATTTTAATACTCTTGTCTGCAGTATCAGCGAGTACATAACTGAAGGCGACTGCATAACTGGCTTTGACTATACTTAGAGGCACGACGGAGCGGAAAGACTCACCAAGTTCATTCGAGTAACCTACAAACATGGATCTATTTACAGACAGTTATATTACTAGGGATGAAGGGTGAGTAGTGTTTTTTTCTTTATTATTTTCGGTTAGTTAAAAGCAAAGGGATTGTTGCCTATACAGCCATTTTTTTTTTCATATATTTTGAATAATTTGTCAACACTCACAAAATGGACAAAAATCTACCATTATAGAATATAGGAATATATTTAGAGCTTTTTTTTTAAATACGTTTAAGGCAAAGAATAAAACCATACAGCCTATAATTGTAATTTTACAAGTTATTTCGGTAATTTTAGAAGTTCTTAATTTATAGTAACTAAAAAACCCTTTGTAGTTATCTAAACAGTATAATTTAAAATCAAAATTAAATTTATTTAATAACTCACTCCTATGCCGTATATCATTGTTATTTAAATTTATATTAAGTTTTTAAGTTGATAATGGAATTAGAAAAGGTTTTTTTAACTTTTAATTACTAGTTATTTATTTCTATTAATTTGTAACACCACCTAATCTCATAGGCAAAATTGTTCATTGCAAAAAACTTATAAACATTATTTCCATGCTGTAATTTAAAAAAAAAAAGATAAATGAAAAAGTTTTTAAAATATAAAAATAAAGGTACTAACCTAAATAACGTATCCAAGTATCGCGAAATATATCGTTTTCACTCATTATGAAATATCAATTTAATTTTATAGGTACTTGGTAAATATGATTAGGTAACGAATATTGAGGTTGGTTTCTTATCAATAACTTATCGGCTGCCGTTTTAAAACGTTGTTCCGGGAATTATTCACAAAATACACTAAATTTAAGAATTTACACTTTAAAGAACATTTTTTTCTTATCTGACTGATGATAATACGAGATATCAAAATAAATATAACAAATATTTGGCAACAGTCAGCCTTTTTAGATAAAATTATTACTATTCAGTCGTCTGAATTAGATCCTTTAGTCAAAAGGATACATTTTATTTTATATCCACCGAGAAACATTTTCCAAATTTTATTTTTGAATCAGATTTTTGAATTTATTTGACATTGAACATGACTTATAAAGTTCAGTGTGGCTGTTTAAAAAATATTTTTAAATTGGCCTAGATGATTTTCTTTTTAAAGAATACTTTAAATAATACGACTCAACATTTTATTTTATTTTTATAACGTTTTCTTAAAGATAACTATTTATTTACTTCATTTTTCTTTAATAAAAATTTATCTGATGCAACAAAACGTTATTTGAACGGTAAACAGCTGATATTTGCAAGCGATATTTTGTCAAGTCAGTTATAGGTTATGTTATCTTGTGATAACAGCGCGCGCGATGTTATATGAAATTTAAATAGTCCGGTGTGTTAAAAGCTATTTTAGTAGACGTAAAATAATAATGAAGTGTTGTGAATGTACATTTCTTTGCCCGTACGAATTACAACGTTAGTTAATTATATACCTATGTATTTTTTAAGTAGGTAATACAATTTATTCTAGACTGTAATAACAGTTAATTACTATTTAAAATGTATGTAACACTTGCAAAGTTTCCACTACTATTTGTTTCTACAATATAACATACCTACAAAAATATTTAATTGTATTTCGTGCCTTTAATCAACTTTTTAAACGTTATCGTAGCTTTTTACGTAAATGTTTATGAAAACAATTATCTGTACAAGCCAAGGTTATAATTCCTGTAATCAGAGATTCCATCCGGATCTGGGATAGGGTCCTATCAAGCCCCCATACTTAGATTTAAACATATGGAGCCCTATAAAGTCAGTAAAACCTGATTAAAAATGCACGCAATCATTTTTATTGATTTTTATGATTTATTAATTAATTTGAGCCCCTGCATTATTGGTTAGCGCACGCGGAGATTCTGACTTCTATTCCTGCTAAAAACAAATGCCTATTGTAAAATATTTATAAATACGTATGACGTTATTTTTTTAATTTGTTTAAGTTATTATATTTGTATTGTTCTAGTTATAATACCCGGAGCGATGGGTATTCCAGCTTGGGCATTGTAATATACCTACCTACTTATTACAAAATATTATTTATTAAAACGCGTATTTTTACCGCAAAAACTAAAGCTACACGTAATATTTTTCCCGCCGCGCGTTTATAAATAGACCGATGGAAAATGATTCGTAGCTGCGAATTATTTTTATTTGCGTAATTAATTTGTACGCACATGTAAATAAATAAGGTCGAGGCACCACTATGCTGTTCTCAGCGTTTGCTCACTATTTACCTATTCTTGTAATTGAATAATTTAAACCCCATTTTCCACTAAGGCATTTTTTCGTTTACGCCTTAAATAATTAATATTTAAAAAAAAAATCAAGCAGCAATGCAAGGCAGGCGCATTCGGCCCCCTTTCAGCTGAGAGTTGAATAACCTCGCGCGTTCTACGAGGCCGTTAATACACCAGCCATATGCAACCTTGCATTTACATTGCTTGTTTTTTATCTCGATGATGTTTTGTGGTTTTTTTTTACCAAATAATTATACCATAATGTTATGTGGTTGATATTAAACCCTTATCGTCGTTTGCACCAGAAGGCCGGTTGAAGTAACTTTAACTATTACTTTAACCGTAAACATTATGGTTTACATTTACTCCACACGAGTTGCACCATGAATCGTCGCGCCTGTCATTTTTGACGATTACTTTAACCATAACCAGCGAATCTTGGCTGGTTATTTTAATTATTAATGGAGTGTCTAACTCACTTCAAACGGGTGAGACACTCCAAAAGTTAGTGCTTATATCACGGCACTGAGCGACCAAAGTACATACAACATAGTTACATTGGTCAGAATGTAGTGAGGTTTGAACACGGGTCTCATTTTAAAGTAGACGGTCTGTTTCATCACGATATTCGTTTGTCATGTTAATGCAGTGTCTTTTATGGTAATGCTAACTAAATATGAAACGTAAATTGAGGATTTTTCGGCTTCAATTTGCGTTTCTTTATATTGTACCGCGGCATGGGACAAAACTCCGCCTGATGTAAAGCAAGAGTGCGCTCTATGAATGGAAACAACTGCTACTACAGATAGAAACGGGCAGTAGTCGCCTCCACTGTGCCTTGAGGACACGAGCATGTACCATCTAGATTGCAATGCACAGTGTTATACTTGACTACTTCCCGAAACGCGACAAGGTCACTTCACGGGTGTGGAGTCCGAAAGTGGTGGTACTGCCCCAGGAAGGCAGACAGGACGTCTTATTTAAAAAAATATGTTTGTACTGTATTTTATCTTTCAATAGATAACCCTCGTACGAAGTCGCGGGCAACAGCTTGTACGTAAATATCTCTGAAGAGTTTATTTTTTTATAGGTAATTTTGGCACGATAAAGTGTTCTGTCAAAATCACGTATGTTGATATAAAGCCCGTCATAGACATGGGTATAATATTTATATTAATGTTAATGTTATAAAATATAGCAAGCTAACCTAACTATAAATTGTCTATAATAATATTTAACTCTTTGTCCACGACGTCCGATAACGACACACGACACGTATTCCGCGTCGGACCGATTTACGGATTTTGCTGCCCCGCCACGATTGTCCACTGAGCCATGTAGTATAATAATTTATAACAAAATAATAATTTAATTCAATATATGTCCATATGAAAGGCGTTAGAATATATATCCGTCGAAATCAATTGCAAATAGAAGTTCTACGTTGTAATTATTGATAATGGCTGAAAAGAACCAGGCATTAGAAAAAGTAATTTTACATTAGCTGTCTTTCTGATGTCTGTATGTAGCTAGGATACGGTGTTTACGTGACAATAAAACATAGTAAGAAGTCCCTCGTTATTATTTCCTATAGGTTATGGGCCCAGAAAAAAGGGAAATAAAGTAATAAAGTAATAAAGTAAAAGCAATACGAGAGGAGCAGCAAAAAGTAAAAATGGAAAAATTTATAATTGAACGTTTCGATGGAAACAGGGAAAATTTTCGGCAATGGAAGTTCCAAATTAAGTGCGCCTTAAGGGCGAAAGGTTTGGCAATATACCTTGAAAAAAATGACCAGCTCGAAAGCGATGACGAATGGGTGAAAAATGATGCTATGGCGATGTTCATCATAACTCAGGCCTTAGACTACAAACAAATTGCACTAGTTGAGACCTGCGAAACTGCGGCAGAAGTCATGAGAAAACTAGAAAGGATTTATGAACAAAAATCTCAGCTTAATACCCTACTAGTCCAGGAAAAATTTTATAGTTATAAGATGACAGGCACAGATAGCATTGCACAACACATAGCAAAGGTTGAGAGTATGGCCAAGCAGCTACGCGAAAATGGAGAGGAATTAAGTGAAAAAGCCGTGATAACAAAAATAATTTCAACATTACCGTTGAGATACCGGAATTTCCGTCAAGCATGGCTCTCACTAGCACCAGAAAAATAAAATATAATCACTCTTACTGAACGACTGATCGACGAAGAAATAAGTTTGAGCAGGTACGAGGAAGAAGAAATTGCCTTATACACCAACAGAAACGGTCAAAAGTACCGACCCAACAGAGCCAAGAACAAGAACAAATATCAAGAACCAGCAAAGTATGACGAACACAGATTTATTTGCTATAACTGCAACAAAAGGGGACACTTTGCCAGAGATTGTCAGGCCCCAAAGAGGAATATTGGCGCTAATATGGGAAGAATGAAACCGTCATGCGTGGATGACGGCAAGGTAGATGAGCTGGATCACTGGATAATGGACAGCGGAGTATCTGCCCACATGACGTATAGGAAAAACAATTTTTTATCTGAAGCATGTTTGTTAGGAGAACAGTCGCGATATCCTTTTAATAATTCAAAAGGAAACGACTTATCAATTGCGAGTTTAGTTTATAGTGAAGTCTGTGGTCCGATGTCATGTATGTCAGTGTCAGGGGCGAAGTATTTCGTAATTTTCAAAGATGTTTTTTCGAGTTTTATTTACGTATACTTTGTTAAAGACAAGTCAGATATTTTGGAGCGTTTTATACAGTATAACAACATGGTTCAAAATAAGTTTGGCCACAGTGTCGAAACTTTGGTCACGGGTAACGGCGGTGAGTACGTTAGTCAAGATTTTAAAGATTTTTTGAATAAGAAAGGGATTCAACATGAATGTAACCCTTATAATCCGGAACAGAACGGTAGAGCTGAAATGAGGACAATAGTAGAGCGAGCGAGGTCGATGCTTTATGCACGAGATCTTCCTCTCTATCTTTAGGCTGAAGCAGTAAATACTGCGGTGTATTTAATGAACAGGGTGACATCGAGTCAGGTTCCAGGTATTTCTCCGTTTGAACAGTGGGCGGGTTATAAACCTGATCTAAATTTTATCAGAACTTTCGGATCTGTTGGCTTTGTGTGTGTTCCCCGACAGAAAAGAACAAAATGGGGTAAGAAAAGCGATAAAATGATTTTTGTTGGTATGCAAGGAAACTCTCAGAACTACAGAATGTTTGATACAAGCACTCGGAAACTAACTGTCTCTAGAGACGTAGTTTTCAACGAATTTAATGTTGCAGGATCGAAATTACGACAAAACAGAATACTCTTAGAAATTGAAAATGACAAAGACGAGAGTGAAACAAATAATGACATGTTAAATATTGATAATGTAGTAGATAGTGTTGAAGGACAATCAGAGGAAACGATAAATGTAAATAGAGTGAATAGAGTTAACAATGTTGTAGAACAATACGGAGATGACATTGGTGAAGAGCTAAGAGAGATGGAAAATAGAGATGAAGATGTTGGAGAAGAAGAAGTTGATGACGATAGCGAAGTGATAGGAGAGATGAGTCATAATCGATACAATCTAAGGTCAAGATGCTCAATAAGAAAACCTGAACGACATCAAGCTAACATAGCTGAGGTCTATGAACCTCGTGCGTACAATGAAGCTTTACAACTAAATGATGCTGAAGAGTGGCAAAGTGAGAGTAATGATGAGGTGGCGTTATTTATATTGTTTATAATTAATATTAGCAGATTGTTTAATAGCTACACTAAAGAACATGTTAATGCTATTAAAAGAATTATAAGGAACTTGAAGAACACTAAAGATTTAGTTATAAAGTATAAAGGTAAAAAATTTATGTCTGGATATTCTGACGCAGGTTATGCCAGAGACCTGGATAAAAGACGGTCGACCACCGGTTACTTATTTATGTTGAATTTATGTTATGGTTTTAATAGCTTAGTATTTTTAATATTTTTGTATATTAATGTTTTTGTATATTCTTAAGTTTAAAATTAAGGGGAAGTATTGTATAATCTTAAATGTAAAATTAAGGGGAAGTATTGATAATGGCTGAAAAGAACCAGGCATTAGAAAAAGTAATTTTACATTAGCTGTCTTTCTGATGTCTGTATGTAGCTAGGATACGGTGTTTACGTGACAATAAAACATAGTAAGAAGTCCCTCGTTATTATTTCCTATAGTAATTATGTAATTTTTCTATACGCCTCGATAGGCAGTTAACTTAATAGAAAATATAATAAAAAATGTACAAAAATAAAGAATTATTTTGTATGAACAATTAAATATAGTTCACGCAGCGTTGATTGTTGACAATGACCTTCGTTCGACCTTTATTGATTTTCCCTCCAAAAATATCTCAGTATCGTCATGAAACTGGCCATGAAACTGTTTTATATTTTTGTACATCTATCTTTATTATACCTATGTGAAATGTAAAAAAAATTTTACGCATCCATTCATATCAGTTTTTTTTATTGATCTTTTCATCTACGTGTCCAAACCATGGAAGCATTCCTTTCTCACCCCTCGTCACTACATCTTCTTTCACACCAGATGTGCTCAACGGTATTCCTCATTCTATCGGCTATCGTTAGATAAATAAATGTTGAATTAAGAGCGGCCGTGGTCTAGCGGTAAGCGTGAACTCACGATCGATGAAACCCGTGTTCGAACCTCGCTTTTGACTCTAGCTTTACATCAGGCGGAGTGTTGTCACATGCCGAAATATATATATATTTTTTAATTTACCTCCAATTTTTTTTCACAAACAACAACCTAGGTACTTTAACTTTATTACCTCATTTCTCTGTACACATTTGAGAGTACAATTTTTAATTTATTCAACCTTGGTTTTAGCATTAAAAATAAGACAAAATGACATCGTCTCAAATCTTTTATTGCAGTCATTTCTTAGAAACAAGAATAAAGGGAAGGAAAATGTACATGTTTTTGCCCAGTAGCAATTTAACCTTTATTACGTTTTTTTTTTAATTGTAGCTCGACATGTGACAACACTCCGCCAGATGTAAAGCTAGAGTGCGGTCCATGAATGGAAACAACTGCTACCACAGAGAAATCTCTACGGCTGCAGTCGCCTCCACTATGCCGGCTTAAGGAGACGAGCATGTACCATCTAGATTGACAGTGCACACTCCTCTCTTATACCTGGCTACTTTCAAACTATCCCCGAAACGCGACAAGGTCACTTCACGGGTGTTACATTCGAAAGTGGTGGTACTGCCCCAGGACGACAGACTGGACAAATAACCATCATCAGTTTGCCTACCACTCTTTAAAACCACACGTTAAGCGCACTCTAGCTTTACATCAAGCGGAGTGTTATCATATGCCGAGCTACAATAAAAATGTTCATCACATTTTGATAATTGTACAGTTGTCGCTAACTGCGTCATTCGATCACCAATAGACCTTGACAATGATGTGAGATGTTTACGATAATCACGTAAAACATACAACATAAGCACTCATCGATATCGATAAGTTTCGATAACACCAATAACGTCACTTGCTAAATAAAATAAACTACAGCAGTGTTCACATGGACTTGTATAAAAGTAAATAAATAATAAAGAAATAAAAAAAATATTATCGCTCGTAGGACACGTCTATATTGACACTGTTACAGCGCAGATATTAATCATTATTTACTAAGAATTAAGATTATTAATCACTGGGGCGTTGACACATTGTTGGTGCAGATATACTGCACCTTTGTCAAGCGAGCCGAGCAGACTGGCCATGATTATTAGCCCAGTCTCGCCATCTAACCCGTGAAGTGAGCGACCTCCCCTCAGTCACAAGCCAAAGGTTGTCGCTTGATCGAATCGAAAACAAAATATGTTGAATTTGACGTTTCGCGTAGTGTCAACTTTCATTGGGCTTTTGACTTCGGCTCGTCGCGTTTCGGGATCAGCTTTGAATTCTTCTTCTCAAGCCGGCATAACGTAGGCTTTCTCTTAGCTTAAAAATCAGTGTAAGCGTAAAATTATTAAAAATCTATTCTGACTTAAGTCAGATAGTAAACTAAGTTCGATTTTTGATAGCATACGAGTATGTGAGATAATCTAATACCTAAGACTAGACTGAACCCTAAGCGACCATCGCGCCTCCACGCATCAATTAAAAAAAATCGCGCTAGCCCCTTGAAATCTCGCGCCCCTAGGGATGTTTCTAGTTTGCCTCTTCACTTAGGAAAGTCACCCTAAAATATTCTAAGATTGCTCTCTCGTCGGATGTAATATGAAACTACTACTAAGGAGAATCGAATCGAATCGCATCGGCAAGCGAATTTCTGACTTACTCATGGTTACACAGTTAAATTCGAATACACGTGGAGAATGCGATTCGATTGTGGAAGGACTGAAAACCACTTACATTTCGAGTTTAGCACATTAACTCACTAGGAAAGTAGGTCTTCTTATCGGATTCAGTATTATTAAACTAGGTATTATTGCAAAACAAAAGAAAATGTCTAGATGTATTGACCAATTTTTTTTAAATGCCTGTATTAATCTAGTTCTTGTTCTAGTTCACAGACACTGAGCGTCCAAGTACATATAACATAGTTATATTCGTCATTTAGCGAGGTACGAATCCGTCCACTAACGCCAGACCACGGTCTCTCGTTAATCTTGACCAAATAAAGGCTGGGTTTGAAGATAAGTACTTTTTTCAGATCAGATCAAGTGTGAATTTTGTTTAACACATTCACGGCGTAGCGTGAAGTTTTTCCGTCAATCAGTCAACGTTATTTTGACAGACAAGATCATGAAATTTCAAATAAAGCGATCCTATTGGTAGAGAATTATGTGAGTTATGGGGAGGTTGTGAGTTGTGAGGAGTTATGAGGAGTTCTAAGAGCGGCCGTGGTCTAGCGGTAAGACGCGTGAACTCACGATCGAATGTAACTTTGTTATATGTACTTTGGTCGCTCAGTCTCTATAGGCACTATTAAAGAGTGGTAGGCAGACTGTTGATGGTTATTAGCCCAGTCTGCCGTCCTGGGGAAGTACCACCACTTTCGAATGTAACACCCGTGAAGTGACTTTGTCGCGTTTCGGGAATAGTTTGAAAGTAGCCAGGTATAGCGAGAGGAGTGTGCACTGTCAATAGATGTACCATGTTCGTCTCCTCCGGCCGGCATAGTGGAGGCGACTGCTGCCCGCACAGGTTTCTCTGTAGTAGCAGTTGTTTCCATTCATGGACCGCACTCTAGCTTTACATTAGGCGGAGTGTTGTCACATGCCGAGCTACAATAAAAAAAAAAAGGTGGACCTGGTGACAACTGTCTTTTTCATATTTTTTTAAATAATATAAATTAATTTAGTCGACACGTGTTCCTGGAAAACTTCTATAATTGCTTTGTTCTTTTTTTATTAATTTTTCAAAATTGCGATTGTAATATAGTAATCGTGACGTTTCGGCCGGAACTAAACCATTGCCAATGAACAAGAAAAAATAATCATTTGTCAAAAGTACAAACAAATTTTTGATTTTAAAAAATTCCTGTTAAATAAATCATCGTGTTTATAGTGTAGTTTTGTTTTAAAAATTACGATAGTTATTCGTATAAAACACTGTTATTGTTAGGAAACGCAAACAAAAGATATTTGACAAACTTGTGAGGACAACAAAATAATCTACAAAACTGTTAGGTTGGTACTTTGTCTTCTATTTTGTCAAATGTTTATGACCGTCCGAAGAAGGTCATTACAGTTTTTCAAATATCTCCGCGATTTTTAATTTTTTTCAGACGGGAATCAAAAAATACATCTAATTGAAGTGATATCTCAAAATGGTTTTCGATTTAACATGTGCTAGTTTTTGTATACCTTGCCTGACTGTATGGCTACTGGCGGTATAACGAGAGAAGAGTGCACTGTCAAATCGGGGTGGTACATATTCGTCTCATCAAGCCGACATAGCGGAGGCGACTGCTTTCTGTGGAAACTCTGTGGTAATAGCAGTTGTTTCCGTTCGTGGACCGCACTCTAGCTTTACATCAGGCGGAGTGTTGTCATATGCCAAGCTACAATAATATATTTTTTTTAATCTAGCACTGTAGCTATAAGATCACGTCTCCGTTATGCCGACCTAGTAAGATATAGTTAATACTAGTTTGGCTACTTTCTAACTGATCCAACCTAAAACGGTAGTTCCAATCCGGTACGGCAGACTATGGATCAATCAGTCTGCCTACCACTTCTGAAATATATGAGTAATTCGCTTGTAATGATGAGAGGACTCCGTGGAAAGTCGACCTAAGTGGAAGATATATAGAACATAACAATAATAGAAATAAAAGTTAATTGATAAAGTGTTTTTTTATTAATGATATCGACGCGCCAATATTATAGCGGTAAACCTCCATTATTAATTATGGAAATATAGGTTTTTTAATAGAACGTTTCACTATGACTGTTTTGTATAGATAAAGATAAAAAACATAAACAAAATTACATTAACTTCTGTCTCTAAAGATTCGGCTACACGCGCTTGCCCGTATAAAACCTGGGGCTCGAGTTAAAAGCACAATGTAAGTTGTCACATGATCGAATCGAAAAAAATGTATAGGATTTGACGTTTTCAAGTGACAATCTTTTTTTTAAGGCATTGTAACAATTTGCCATTGCCAAAGTAAATATTTGCATCAAATTAATATTATTGCGCAACACGAGTCATTAATGGAGTCATAAATCCTATGGATTTTTGGAGGGAAAATGGAAGCACAGGTTCTCTTCTTTTAAATTGTTTGCCCACACTCACGTACCTTCACGAACACTTAATGGTTAATAATCCACCATTATTACACATTAACACTCGAAGAAACACTTTAAGAAAATAATTCAAGACAGATAACCTAATGTCTCCAGATAGCCTTCAAAACATCCGACAATCTTTCTTTGTTTTTTTACTATATCCCTTAAGACTTTACTAATCCAAAACATGTAAATAAGAATAAGTAAATCGATATATTATTATTTTTACTTATACATATATCTAATAATATATCGTTGACAGAATAGTCGATGACATAAAAGTAAATAAATAATTAGTCAATATTATTTGTATAGGTATATTTTTCAACGGTTTATCGTCAGTCGTAGTCGAGAGGCGAGACGTTTTTACACCATTTCGCGCGCGTGACATGTTGAGCTAGTTGGCTAGTTGAGCGGGAAAACTGTAACTTAAAAATTAAAGTGAAATAATTTACTCAAATTAATAAGCTAATCGAATGGGTACTTTAAAAAAAAATCAGTGTAAATACAAGAATGAAATTACTCACTGGCATACGAGTCATACGACCACACTACGTGACATGTGTTACTATCATAGAGAAATGCTGGCTGCTCTTACCTCCGCTTTGCCGGCTATTTCCAACCTAAAATGCGATTTAAGCGGTGTTACACTTGAAAGTGATCCAGGGACGGCAGACTGGCCTAATGACCATCATCAGTCTGCCTACCCAGGAGACGTGGTGGTGAAATGCATCGAGGGCTATTTGTATGTTGGTGTAGGTCTAACTATGACAGTTTCTGTGCTACATGCGCTCTTATGGAAGGGCGGGCGGTGCTACTTGCTTCCGCACTCTAGCTTTAAGGTCCATTTGCACCAAAAGGCCCGTTAAAGTAACTTTAACTATTACCTTTTACCGCCACGTAACCGTTAAACGTTTACATTTACTCCACACGCGTTGCAATATCGTGTAAATTCATACTGTTATCGTTTAAAGGGTGGCTGATCCCGAAAAAATAATTGAAAAACATATTTGGCTGCCTTTCATACAAATTTCGTCCAAGTTAGTGACATTGGTTTGACGATTACTTTAACTTAAACCAGCCAAGATTCGCTGGTTACAGTTAGCGTCAAAAATGACAGGCGCGACGATGGTGCAACGCGTGTGGAGTAAAGTAAGTTGTTCTTTTGGTGCAAATAATAATAAATAATAAATCTTTAATTGTTAAAAAAACAAAAAATGGGCCTAAAACACTCCGTGTTACATATGCCAAATTACTATTTAAAAAACTCTGCTTCCGTGGTTAATGGACCTAAAAAGATTAATAAGAATAATATTATTTGGTTTGTATTAATAAACAAAATAAATAAACGGACAGATTAACTTTTATGGTAATAAAAAGATGATGGAATTATTTGTGATAAAGTTTTGTAAATACGTTATTAAGATGTCTGTAAACCCTGTAAGATCATCTAATCTATTATAATTAGCCCAGTCTGCCGTCCTTGGGGTAGTACCGCCGCTTTCAAGTGTAACTAATCAATGATTCATTCGAATGATCATTCGGGCTGGGTAATATTCTAAATATTTATTCATTTGTCATATTAAACATTACGTTAATTCGAATGTTTTTCCATGGTCTAGCGGTAGGACGCGTGAACTCACAATCGATGAGACCCGAGTTCGAACCTCGCAAAATTCTGACTGTAGGTATTATATGTACTTTTAAAGTCGCTCAGTGCCTATAGGGACTATTAAAGAGTGGTAGGCAGACTGATGATGGTTATTCGCCAATCTGCCGTCCTGGGGCAGTACCACTTTTAAATGTAACACCCGTGAAGTGACCTTGTCGCGTTTCGAAAACAGTTTGGAAGTGGCCAGGTATAACGAGAACAGTTTGCACTATCAATCTGGATGGTATACATTTGTCTATTCAATCCGGCATAGCGGAGGTGACTGCTGCCTGTAGAATTTATCTGTAATCTCAGTTGTTTCCATTCATGGACGCTACATGCCGCATGCCGAGCTACAAATATAAAAGTGCAGTCCATGACAAAGAAATGTCTTCTAGCAGCAGTCGCCTCCGTTATACCGCTATATCTACTGAAATTATGACGAAACTTGATCTTTGTAAGTAGCAATCATGCGTAGAACAAGCAACAGAAGTGTGAAATTATTGCGTCAACAGGAAAAATGATTATTTTCGTAATATCTTTAAAAAAAACGTCATGTGTTTTGAGTACTTCAAACTTGAAATGTTCAAGTGCTTATTAAATTGTATACCACCCGCATCGATATAATAGAGATAGGAACAATCTCTTCAATCGAAAAAAATAACTACAGTAATACCCCGCTTTACGCGAGATATACGTTCCGCACAGCGTTACCAGATATTTTTTTGCCAAGTCGGGATTTCAGAACTTTTTGAGTGAAAAAAGCTAGATTCTTTCTTCGAAAGCGGGACATAGTAAAAAACATATATAATCAGAACTGTTTAAATATGTATCTTTTATTTGAGTTTTAAATTACGTTTATGTGACAATAGATAGCAAAAATAACCATAGAAAATGTACTTTAATAAAAATATGATATTTTAAATCAGATTTACCCTATCGTTTGGTAGTTCCCTAGAGTACCCTAGAGTCTTCTTATGGCCGGTTTCTGAAAATGTACCTATCTATTGTCTTCTGGGTTGCGTTTAGTTTACGGTCTTGTAAAATATTTTCATAACATGCAACACTGTTTTTACTGATTGACACACGGTTAAAACACGGTCATCATCACTGTCTATGCTCTGCAATATGTCCAAACCTGAATAAATCTTTAAAAGAGCCATTTTAGCGAGAAATTCGCGTAAAACCGAAACCGCGCATAACGGGGTCGCGTTAAGCGGGGTGTTACTGTATTTTATTGATGTTATCGCGACATTCTGATAGCGTGATCTGTAGCCCCGTTCAAATTCGGTCTGTCGTCCTGGGGCAGTACCACCACTTTCGAATGTAACACCCGTGAAGTGACCTTGTCGCGTTTCGGGGATAGTTTGAAAGTAGCCAGGTATAAGAGAGGAGTGTGCACTGTCAATCTAGATGGTACATGCTCGTCTCCTCAAGCCGGCATAGTGGAGGCGACTGCAGCCCGTAGAGATTTCTCTGTTGTAGCAGTTGTATCCGTTCATGTACCGCACTCTAGCTTTACATCAGTGTTGTCACATGTCGAGCTACAATAAAAAAAAAAAGGAAGTCGCTGAAGCCTGTAACACAAGTCATTAGACTGGTACAGGCTTTAGGGCTCAACCGAAATTATGCAATTTTTTTAATTACATCGTCACGATAAATGTGACGCCCTGCTACGCCATAGTAAAATTAAAATTAACATTTTATTTACAAAATTAATGAAAAATAACCTTAAATTACACAAATAATAACTCATAAAAAATGTATAATAATAATAATAATCTTTATTAAGACAGTAAAATATTATTTTAAAATAGACTCTTTGGCATCCGTACTAGGTAAAGGAAACCGTGTTACGGATGCCATATGTATACATGTATACACACTATACTCGTACATATACATGTATAGTGTCAAATAAAGTTTTTATTTATTTATTTATTTAAATGACCGAGCTGTAAACTACATTTTTTTTTAAATTGTAGTTCGACATATTATGACAACACTCCATCTGATGTTAAGCTATCTGATGTGCGCTTCATAAACCGAAACAATTGCTAGGTACTACAGATAATTTACACGCATCACATTAAGTTGCAAAAAAAATGCTAAAAAACCTTGGAAATATTAAAATCAGAATACGGTAACTCGGAAGATTGGTTTTCACTAAATTATTGGCAGAAAAATCATTCAATCATTTATAACTAAATTATTTTGGAAGACCCCACCTCATCAGGAAGAAACACAGTTCCAGCCAAGTAAATGAGCGGCAGTCCAAACCTGGGACTACCGCTCTTAGCTCGGGGCGAAATAGATAACGCTTGGTACCCCGCTACCGCCTCCGCCCACGCGATGAAGGGTGGTCTCTCACTCAGGTCTTCCCTGAAAGCAGAGTATGACCAGAGCAGAGACCCTACCTTGCTGGTTTGGTTCGCGCCCTCTATCTACCACCTGAGGACGCGCCCGATGGGAGACCAGCAACTCCAACAGTGCCCCCCATATGACACTGTCACTCATGGTCAAAGGACCGCGAGCCACGGGAATAGAGAGCAATTCTAACACGGGTGTCAGGAATCGCAGCTTTATTATTTTGTACATTTTTTGATGACAAATAAACGTTTTTAATTTTTTTATTAATTAATTAACGGTCCTAAATTTTGAATAAATATGTTGTAATAATCGAATATATTTGTCAAGAGTTCCTCGTAGCCTAAAAGCTTATCTCTAGATAGGTTAGATACGGTTTTTTTTCCTAAATTATTTTTAAAACACACTTTATGATCATTCTTGTAGTTACGCTGAACGTGGAGGCACGGAATATTTTTTAAATATTATTTTTAATAAAATATTGTTTTTTTTTATAACTGCGTTGTAATGAAAAAATATTGGGCAAATAAATTTTCGTTTTCTTTGTTTTAAAATAGTTTTATGTGTTAATTTTTTATCAAAATGAGAGACGATGGCACTAAATGGGAGAAGGAAAAGTTAAATAATCAAGAATGGTAAGTTTTTTTTATTTGTACTCTCTGCTTAGAATTTCTGTATTATTTTTTTTTTTACTTTTTTATCCGAGAAGAAAACGGCTTCTATGTAGGTTGGTTTGTTGATGCATCAAATAGAAGTATGCTAATACTGTTTCAACTGAAAAATTGCATTTTCTAAGACTGTTATTTTTGCATCCCTAATTTGAATACCTATACTATCATTAGCTAATTAAACACCTTTACTTATTTCATAATTATTACAAAACATGTTATCGTGTAAAATATTTTCGTAGAACTTCTATATTATATATGATCTACTAATGCTGCATTAGTGTTCTTTTTTTCTTCACTTTATTTCAGAAAACATATGTGTGCGAATCGTCTACTACGTATTTTTGAAGGTGTCGATTCGCACGCAAACAAATGGCATATAATGAGTAATATTTTTAAATACTTTTCGGGCGAATTCAATTCGTGAGAATCGACCCCTCCTAACCCGAAAATAAGTTTTTATTATTGATTTTTTTTTTCGAGTTAAAACCGTTTTTTTTATTTAGGGGTATTACGACGCTCATTGTGTTCCTCGATGCGTTCAGATGCACCGTGTAACGTTTCAGCGTAAGTTGGGTAATATTTGGGTATAAACGTCAGGACGTCGAGGGAGTTAGAGCTATGTTATTGTCGTGATTTTTTATAATAATTTTGAACAACTTTTTAAATTAATTTTTGTATAATTAACTTTAATTTATTATATTATGTTATTATTTACTAAGGTTACTCGATATTTTAAATAATTGGGATGGTGCATACTAAATAAACATAACAAACTGCTACTTTAGAGAAAAGATTTCCTATTACGTAAAAAAAACATAAAAGTTAAAAAGTTATAAAAATTAATGTAAAAAAATTAAATAACTTATTCGATTTTTTTTTCGTTTGTTCTTTTTAGCCAAAAATGTGTGCCTAATGTGTGCCTACATTTTTATCATATCCTAAAATAAACCTATTTAAAAAATTAAGGTGCTTTTGTTTTTGAAGTTTGTATTGTGTTATATATATATGATAAAAATTACCAATTAACACCCTTTAAGGGTGTTGTGTTTTCTTTCTTGTATAGATAGAACTTACGGAAGCGTTAACTGTCCAATGAGCAGGGAAGAAATTCTTGAATGTAATAGAATATAAGGAATAGCTGTGAAGTTATATAGAAAAAAAATTCATTGTTAAAGAATTTTTTATGTGAATTTTTTTTTACAATTGTTAGGCTTGAAATGTCTTGTAATGTCTATATACCGTCACGCACGTATCACCTCAGCATTGGAGTTACAGAATTTTCAGTTGAAATATTCAGAAAAAACTGAAAGCATTGAATTTATGCAACATACAAACAATACAATACGCCTTTTTCCCACAGGGATAGGCAGAGGCAACGGAACGCCTCTTACCACGATCCTGACACAACACCCTCGCTTCCTTCACATCCACAATTCCCTTCATGCACGCCCGACGGTTATGGGCACTAGGCAACCCAGCTTTCATGAGGATGTCTCCTATTTGATCGGAAAACACCCTTCTGGGTCTGCCTTGTTTAACGCATCCATTCACATCAGATTTATATATTCCTTTCGTCAATCTCCTTTCATTCATCCTTTCCAAATGCCCAAACCATCTCCCAATCCTCGTCACTACATCATCTTTCGAAGCACATCTATCGCGCACAACACTATTCCTCATAACAATAGGACGCAATTTCATTCCGTATCTATATCTATTTAAAGATCAATATCCCATACGTCATCGAACGTCAAGATCAACATTACAGAAGTGTGGTTTCAATTTTAAATGCGTATCAATTGAGATAATATTTTGTCAGGCGTTAGAACACGCTTCAAGTATAATGATTGTATAATCTTCGAGTTAAGTTATCGGTGCGTTTGATTTATCTTAAGAACAACACGATTTTTACTATCTCGCGCATAATAAACAACCATAAATAAAACTCTTTCGATCTATCTACGTCATATAAACTAGTGTAAAATTAAGATAAACACTGTAGTTTATCAATAATAAATATTGTTGTGCCAATGATTGTAGATGGCATTTAGATCAACAGCTGAAATGATAGTAAAATGGGAATCTGCAACGAGGAAAGAAGAGACGACGTTTTTATCGTTGCTTGGTGTTTAAATCATAAAATCGCCACGGTGCAAGGTTAAACTCAAATAAAAATGCAATGCTAACAGGTCAGCGTTCAATGAGCAACAAACTTTATTTCGAAGGACATGTCTAAATACAAAAATAAGCGCCTGAATAATAACAATGATAAATTAGGCATAAACACTCGGTATAATTTTATTTTTTATTTATTTATTTATTTATTAGGTTCACAAACAGGCTCTTACAATACAACAAATCAAATGTTAACACACAACTACAATACATTTATGTAGGTCCTATGAACAGTGAACACGGCATGCGCCAATCAGTGGAAAATTAATGTTTACTAACAATTACAATTTGGTATTCTTTTCAAATTATAAGTAATGATATTAATAATGATGTCAGTAATATTAATATGACAACACTCCGCCTAATGTAAAGTTAGAGTGCGGTTCATGAACGGAAACAACAGCTACAAGGGCACAATCCAGAATAACAGTGCTCTTGTGCCTGGCTTCCTCCAAAACTAATACCAAAACGCGACAAGGTCACTTCACGGGTGTTACATTCGAAAGTGGCGGTACTACCCCAGGACGGCAGATTGGGTTAATAACCATCATCAGTCTGCCTACCAAATAAAGAAAAAGAGGAAAATTAAACAAAACAAATTTCCAAATTTAACGTGAATTGATCGTGTCGCGTATCAGTTTGGAATTATCCAAAAGTATCAAGAAGACTGCCTAACTGGATGTTTCGTCTCTCCAAGCAGGCATAGCTGAGGTGACTGCTGCCTGCATGGATCGTACTACAACTTAACATCAGGCAGAGAATAGTGACATGCGAAGCTACTATGATAAAATATCTTTTGGTCATGGATTTTTAACTATATCTTATTCAAGATTGATTGATCTATCAATATCAATCAATATAGGTGTATAATAATCCATCATGGATTACTGCTATTGTGTAAACTTACACTGATTTTAATACTGATCATCACGGCAGACAGATCTCAACAATATAAAACACGGTCACAAAAGATTACTTCACGGGTGTTACATTCGAAAGTACTTGCCCAGAACAGCAGACTGAGCTAATAACCATCATTAGCGATCAAAGTACATATAACAAAGTTACATTGGTACCGGTCAAAATTAGCGAGGTTCGAACACGGGCCTCATCGATCGTGAGTTCACGCGTCTTACCGCTAGACCACGGCCGCTTAATATCGATATCGCTTAATGTAATGGTTTCCTAAAAATAACGCATTGCCTATAGGTGTAATTTCTTTGTAAAGTAGTTGTCTATCTTAATGTACCGCGAAAACTTTTTTATTATTTCCGGATCGGGTTCAAACTAGCGTTCGTGTTTAGATAATAAACTCGTTTGTTGTTTGTATTAGCAATACGTTATCATATATGCGTTTAGAGAAATTCATTGGCCTTTTTGATAAGAAGCCAGGTGTTGGCAACTGGTGGGTAAAAATTTAAATAGATACACCTATGGTAGAGTTTTATTTTTTTAAATTCCTGTTCATTCATAATACAACCTGGGATCCTTCAGCGCAGTCTGAAGAGGCATTTCATCAAGCCGGCACAGCGGAGGCGACTGCTGTCTGCGGATTCCCCTCTCTGATAGCAGTCATCTCCGTTCATGGATCGCACTCTAGCTTAACATCAGGCGGAGTGCGGTCATATGACGTGCTAAAATAAAATTTAAAAAAAAAACCCGCACCAGATAGTCTAAGAAAATATTTTAGTATAAAATATGTACAATTGGGTGTAAAAAAAAGACATTATAATACTGAAGATGGAATTTGATCTCTTTGTTTTGTGGGAGAACAAAATTTTACATTGCCTGTACAATTTTAGAAACTTTTCCTATCAGAAATTAGTACCTAGGTGCAAACAGTGTTCTTTTATTATAAGGCAACAAGTGTTGTTAATTGGAGACCATGTAACGAGAAATGTATCCTTCTAGCAGTATAGCCTCCGCTATGACCACCCAATGAATAACATTGTTAAATTATTAACGTTTTCTACTTTTGCCTTGAATAGCTTTTTTAGGTTACATCGATATCGAATCGATTTTTTAATTTTGTCTGTTATACGAAAGAATGCTATAGTAGTAGCGTTTCTTATCTGCCTATTCTCCTGCAGGGCTCTTCTGTCAAGAAAACTTAGCCCCGAATTCAGGGGCAAATCGGGGCACGTGCCCCGAGCTGCTATTTAAGTTATGTGATGCCACTTTTGTTAAATTTATAATAACATATTAATCGGAAGCTGCGCCATTTTGCTACAGTTCAGGCTAGGAAAATTACTGTTTATATGTATGTATAAAGAAATAACCGAAAAAGTATCAGTATAAAATACGTTGTTAGATGCGGGCGTAATTATTATTTACGGTCGTACAAAATAATGACGTTATCTACTCTTCCGTGGAGTCTAAAAAAATATTCCTAACTTAATGACTCTTTATATCGTATATTATATTATATATACAAAACACGTAGGTAACCTGTAAATAATCTATAAATAAAATTTATTAACCATGACATGTTACAATATATTTTCTTCTAAACTAAACACAATCTGATTAACTGATAAAGCATGTAGTTAATTTAATCTACGAGTAAGTCCGCGACGTGATTAAAAGTGTTAGACGAGAAATTAACATCAAAGTTAATCTAAATTTTTATAACATTATAATTATGGACCGTTTGAATGAGTAAGTAGAAAATAACAGTTGTACCGTTAGCATGTAAAATTAGTAGTTTTTTTTGTGTGTGAATTTCTTTTTGGACGTAATAGAGCGAGATGTGGTTTAAAAGAATTTTTTTAAATATTATTGTGAACTTTTTTTTACTGTCCGTACAGTCATGTTTAGTCTCTATACTTTATTCTCGTACGTGTCCCTCGTTCCGGGTAAACGAGACAGCGTCTAAGAAATTAAAAAAGAAATGGGCCCACAATTTTTTTCTCAGACTTATCTCTCATCTTTTGTTCATTTTGCAGGAAGATAAATCCGTATCCATGATATCACTAATCAGTTTTAACAAATGTACCACGTGTTTCAATATTGCGATTTGATTTTTTCTGATGCAATATCTAATGTGCCAAGGCGCTTGCTGAGATCAACATTATTGTCACGCCTTTTTCCCACAGGGATAGGCAGAGACAACGGAACGCCGCTTGCCACAATCCTGACACAACTATCTCGCTTCCCTCACATCCACAGTTCTTTTCATACAAGCCCAACGGTTATGGGAACTAGGCAGCCCAGCTTTCACGCTTGCTTAAGATGCTTTAAAAATAATTATATCTGGTTTTTTTACGTAATTAAACAATGATTTAATATATTAAATAACTAGTGAGTCCATAAATGGACATCCTTTGCGAATGTAACACCCGTGAAGTGACCTTGTCGCGTTTCGGGAATAGTTTTAAAGTAGCCAGGTATAGCTAGAGGAGTGTGCGCTGTCAATCTAGATGGTACATGCTCGTCTCTTCAAGGCGGCATAGTGGAGGCGATTGCTGCCTGTAGAGATTTCTCTGTAGTAGCAGTTGTTCCGCACTCTAGCTTAACATCAGGCGGAGTGTTGTCACATGCCGAGCTACAATAAAACAAAAAAAATTTGAAAAAGTTAGTATCTAAAAAACGGTCTACTCCCGTGTGGCATGCTTCTCTCCTTACTGCTCGTCTGCATAGTTTTTCATTTTTTTTCTATTAAACGTATGTGTGTTGGTACCTTTGTGGTTGAAACGTGGGTTGCAATGATATTAATATATAATTTTCTTCATTTTTGTGCCCCATATTGTGGTTTAGTTATGTTTGTTTAATTAGTTACGACTATTATTATATTTTTTTTTTTCTGAATTAATAATTCAGTTTTTTTTGTTATTATAAACACAGGCTATAATTGACGAGTTTCTTATGGCTGTCTTCTCGTCATATGCCTTTCCGAAGCCAAAAGTAGATTCCGACGATGAACAAGTGCATGCCAAGTCCGTGCCTACGTTAATAAAGGTTTTTCATTTCATTTCATTTCTATGTCCCGTTTATAAATACGCCTTAATTTCATTGCAAAAACATTGTTGATTGTTGAAAAAGAGTTTTTCGTACCGAAAGTTGACCGCCCATGACTTTATTGCACTATCACTACATTTAGAAATAATAATTGTACTCGAAATGTGTCGTCAGTTATCGATCGGGCTACTTCAATGACGACGCGTAAACGAACACATTTTTAATTGTTTTTATTAATTAAATATCGTTAATTAACTTTACAGTGTTACTAAAAAGAACTTTACAGTGTTGTTAATGTTTTTAAAGAGTTACAAAATAACAAATTCGCGTAGTTCAAAATAGTACATCGCAAAATAAAACTGTGATAGTAAATAATGTGTTTTCTTGTTTGTGTTTATATATTTTTTTAGATATATGTATAGCTAAATACAAACTTAAGTAGCTACAAAGCTAAGCTATACAAAAGAAAAACTAATAAGCAGCTATAGGTCAATAAAACAGTTTGTCTTGTGCATGACTCCATCCTTCTCAACTCCACAATACTATTCTTATCAGCAGAGATTTTAGTGCCACTTTCAAGTGTTACACGTGTGACCTAAACACGTTCAGGATTAGCTATTAGATATGACAACACTCCGCCTAGTATAAAGCTAGAGTGCAGTCCATGAACGAAAACAACTGCCACTTCAGAGAAAATTCTGCAGACAGCAGTTGCCTTGCAGCTTGAGGAGACGAATGTGTATCATCCAGGTTGACAGTGCATACTCCTCTCGTTATACCTGCCTATTTCCACATATACTATCTTATAAAATTAAAAGAAAAAGGCTTACTTAAAATATTTTTAATAATACCCATTTATATAGTTGCACCTAAATAAATAAATAAAAAACTTATTATTTATAAATTAATTTAAGTGTAATGTGAACTTTAACGTGTTGGTTTTAAGAAGTATTTTTGCTTGACATTTATTATTAGTATGCAGAGGACGGGCGACACAATGAACTCTAGTAGTGTATAAAAATAGAAATGCGTAATAAAAATTAATAATTAAATTTAATTAACATTAAAATAATTAAAAATGTGTTCTACAAAGATTTTAGTGTAAACCGAACATTAAAAAAATTAAATGCGTATTAAAAAGACATTGTGGGCTTCTAATGGCTCTGACAACGAGAGGGAACCTTTGTTAAGAGATGATGACTTCTCATTTGATCGGTTCGTACATTTTATTACCATGGTTATTCGAAATTGTGCTAGCAGCCACAGATCGCGTATTATTTTAACCGTGTATTGGTGGAGAATTCTCACTTTATTATATCATACCTTCTGGAGTTTGGGGCAAATTGGGGCACGTGCCCCGAAGAAATAATTTAAGGGGGCGCTGTTATGTTTGAAAATAAAATGCGTAGAACACAAGGCGACTTACCAATTGCGATATTTTTTATTTCAAAAAGTAATAAAGATTGTTAACGCAATTTCAAAGTAGACCCCAGATTTGTTCATCTTATGTAGTGTTAATTCATGATGTTGTTTCAGGATACCGTCGCAGCCTTCAGGACAGCAGTTCAACATTGTCAGACGAGTATATCAGCAGGAAACGCTGAATCGTGATGCTAATTATCAAACACCTAATAAAACTTGTAAGTTAAAGAATTTTTAAAGGAGAATGGCCATTCGCGTAAGAAAAATGGGCCCACATTTTTTTTTTCGAGTTTGTCAATGATTTTTTTTTATTGTAGCTCGGCCTGTGACAACACTCCGCCTGATGTAAAGCTAGAGCGCGGTCCATGAATGGAAACAACTGCTACTACAGAGAAACCTGTGCGGGCAGCAGTCGCCTCTACTATGCCGGCTTTAGGAGACGAGCATGTACCATCTAGATTGACAGTGCATACTCCTCTCGCTATACCTGGCTACTTTCAAACTATTCCCGAAACGTTTAGTTCTTTTTGTAGAGAAATAAATCTACTTCCTTATTACCGATCAGTTTTAATTTTTTTCACCAGGGTTATTTGAGTAATTAAATGTTTTATGATGCAATATTTAAGGTTACTTTTATAAATGCTTTAATTTAATTGATTATATCTGTTTTTTATGTAATTAAACATTGTCTATTGATTGGTAAATGATGTGTTGATATAATTAAAATTAATTAATAATAAAAATAACATATTATTTTAGAATATTGTTTTGTTAACAGACTATTAGATATCAAGTGGGCCCAAAAATGGGCACTGTCCTTTACTTGTTTTTATTTTCTAAAGTCCAATTGCACCACATGACTTAACTATTACTTCCAGTTTGAAGTAATGGTTAAAATTAAAATTAGGTTGCTTCATAAAAAAAACCTATCAGTTTTGACGCTTACTTTAACGCTAATTGTTACCAGCGAATTGTGAGTGGTCAAAATTAAAGTAATAGTTAAACCAATGTCACTAACGTCAACTGTATGTTTTTCTATTAATTTTTCGAGAATATACTCCTCATTACATCAACCACCCTTTTATCAATAACGATATGAATTTACACGATGGTGCAACGCGTGTGGAGTAAATGTAAACGTAACCGTTAAAGTCATCGTAAAATGTAAAGCCCATAGGCACTATTAAAGAGTGGTAGGAAGACTAATGATGGTTATTAGCCTACCGTCCTGGGGTAGACCTTGTCACGTTTCGAGTTCAGTTTGAAAGTAGCCAAGTATAACGAGAGAAGTAGCCGGTATAGCGGAGGTGACTATTGCCTGACTGTAGTAGCAGTTGTTTCCGTTCATGGGCCGCACTCTAGCTTAACATCAGGCGAAGTGTTGTCATGTGACGAGCTACAATAAAAAAAATGTATTTATTTTCCAGTCGGCCATCAATGTAAAAAAGCATTAACGTCGTGTGGTTTAACGAAATGTATAGTGAATTCTGTACCAATCGTAAAATGGTTACCAAAATACCAACCGAAAAGGGATATGGTTGGAGATCTCGTTGCTGGAGCCACTACAGCGGTCATGCACATACCTCAAGGTAAATTTGTATTTCTTAATGTAACTATTCATATTGTGACGAAGCTAGAGTGCGGTCCATGAACGGAAACAACTGCTTCCACAGATAAAATTTAATTAACATTAGTAAATTAACGAGAGGAGTGTGCACTGTCAATGTAGACAGTGTACTCGCGTCTCCACAAGCCGGCATAACAGAAGCGACTGTTGCCTGGTAATATTTATCTGTGATAGCACTTTTGCCTCTCCATTTTTTATTGTAGCTCGGCATGTGACAACACTCCGTCTGATGTAAAGCTAGAGTGCGGTCCATGAATGGATACAACTGCTACTAAAGAGAAACTTGTACAGGCAGCAGTATGTAGTATGCACCGTCTAGATTAACAGTGTACACTCCTCTAGCTATACCTGGCTACTTTCAAACTATTCCCGAAACGCGACAAGGTCACTTTTCGGGCGTTACATTCGAAAGCGGTGGTACTACCCCAGGACGGCAGACTGGACAAATAACCATCATCAGTCTGCCTACCACTCTTTAATAGTGCCTATAGGCACTGGGCGACCAAAGTACATATAACAAAGTTACATCAGTACCGATCAGAATTAGCGAGGTTCGAACACGGGTCTCATCGATCGTGAGTTCACGCGTCTTACCGCTAGACCACGGCCGCTCTAAGCTTTCGTCCGTTAGTGGTTTGCCAAGGATGTATGATCATCCTTTGTTATTTTTTTATTATGTTCACCCATTCTGGGAAAGCAAAGGGAACAAATCCCATACAGCCACTTTTAATTTTTTTATTTGCAGGTATGGCATACGCATTGTTAAGCGAGGCTCCACCCATTGTAGGTTTATATATGGCTTTCTTTCCTGTTTTAATATATGTTATATTTGGTACATCGCCTCATGTGTCTATGGGAACTTTTGCGGTTGCTTGTCTGATGGCTGGAAAGGTAATAATTCTACTAAAAGTTTGTTTATTCGTCCCGTGTACTATCAAGAGCAGTCCCAGTTTTTTTTTTTCAAAATTGTTTATCGGAATATTACAGTTGCCTTCTCTTTCTGATTGCATTATAAGTAAAGGAGATCAATATTGTTGTCGATGTTTCTATATGTTTTTTACATATTGCACCTCATTTAGTTGTCAATGTTATGAGGGAAAAACGAATCTACACACGTCAGTTGTCATAGCAACGTAAACATAAGTTATATTTAAAGCAGGAGCTGAGAGAAACATAAAAATGCGAGTAACATTAGTCCTTAAGGTGGGACTGCTCCCCTGCTCTTGATAGTACGTTCAGAAACAAAAAGTAAAGCGCTAAGTCCAGTTTGTGCGATTCCAAAAAGCGCTTTTTATCCGCTCTATATAATAAACAGTTAATGCAATTTTAGCAACATCTTTTTTTTTAAATGTTGAAATTCATACTATAGATACTGGTCCATATTTAAGGCCTTAGTAGACGATCGAACTTGATCCGGATCCGAATTTGTTAACAAATTCTGGTTAACTTTCTTACCATATGTACTTTGGTCACATATAAGCACTATTAAAGAGTGGTAGGCAGACTGATGATGGTTATTAGCCCAGTCTGCCGTGCTGTGGTAGTACCACCCATAAAGTGAAGTTGTCGCGTTTCGGGAACAGTTTGGAAGTAGTCAGGTATAGCGAGAGAAGTTTGCACTGTTAATCTAAATGGTACATGCTTGTCTCTTCAAGCCGGCATAACGGAGGCGACTGCTGCCTGTAGAGATTTCTCTGTAGTAGCAGTTGTTTCCGTTCATGGACCGCACTCTAGTTTTACATCGGGCGGAGTCTTGTTTGTCCACATGTTTGAATATGAACCAAATCCGTCGGAACGGTCGGACTATAACCTTTAATCTCTTGTTAATTTTGGCTCTTTTCCTTTACAGGTTGTATCACAATATGCGACAATTGAATTAGCTAATTTAGTAATGAATAATAGCACGACCACTATACCGCCTGGTGAGTTTTTTTTTTTTGTTTTATATGGCGTATAACAATTTGCCAGTGTCAAAGTAACTAGCAACGGAATTTTGGCGGGAAAATGGAAACACAGGTTCTCTTCTTTAAAATTGATTGCCAACACTCACGCACTCCAGGGGCGATGTTATCTTACGAAATTATAAAAAAAAAACAATTGAAATTGCCCAAAAATTTTCCAGTCATTCGTCTATCATACTTCCGTCTCGTCCTTTTCCACGAGTTATTGCATAAAGAAAGAGCGTGAAGTATATTCTTCTTCTTTTGTTAATGCTCTTTCGCCAATGTCGAGTAGTAAATTCTTAATGTTTGTGCAACAAATGGCAATGGTGTTTTACAATTTGACGCTTTCTTGGAGTATTTGGCGGCAATTCACCCGGTCACGTCACAATATGAGCATTGTCACGTCGTGGGATAACCACAAAAAAACCGCTTCCGTTGCCTCATATAGAGTGAATTTTAATGTTACCACAATTACTCACATAAAATTACGCAAAATAACACCAATTTTACACAATAATAACCGCTAAACTAATTAAGGAAAGGGATAAAAAAACACCTCAACCTTCCCGGGCAAAAGCGCGCCAAACACTCGAGCGTGAAGTATGATAGTAAGTTTTCATTAGCGCTGAGAAACTGACAAACTCGATCGGCTAATTACAATTAAAGTATGACATTGTGGGGTATGTACAAAAAACTAATTTTTCGCATTTTTTGTTTAGATATACCGGTAGTTGCGCCTGAGTATACGCCAATACAAGTACTGAGCGCTGTTTGTTTAGCTGTAGGAATATGTCAAGTAAGTTAACTTTCTATCAGGCTGTATCGGCTTGGCAGACTGACGATGGTTGTTAGACCAGTCTGCCGTCCTGGTGTAGTACCACCACTTTCGAATGTAACACCCGTGAAGTGACCTTCTCGCGTTCTCGCGTGAGGTATAACGTAAGAAGTGTGCACTGTCAATCTGGATGGTACATGCTCGTCTCCTCAAGCTGGCTTAGCAGAGGCGACTGCTGCCCGTGGAGATTTCTCTGTAGTAGCAGTTGTTTCCACTCTGTAACCGCCCTCTAGCTTTGCATCAGGCGGAGTGTTATCACATGCCGAGCTACAATTAAAAACTCAACTCCCTTCAAGCATTTCATTATGTAGTACTATAATAATAGTGTGGTATATGTATATATTTATATATTTTTAAATATTTTAGGTTTTAATGTGGATTTTAAGATTGGGTGCGGTTTGTACATTATTATCCGAACCTCTGGTATCTGGATTCACGACCGGTGCATCTTTTTATGTCCTTGCATCGCAATTGAAGGATTTATTTGGTGTTACCATACCAAAATATAATGGGAATTATAAAATTATTATTGTAAGTTTTTTTTTAAGTTAAAAAAGGTATTTAGATTAACCACAAAGCTAGAAGTTCGAAGAGTTAGGTTCGATAGGGTTGGTGTGCCTTGTAGGAAAAAACAGGGAATATCACCAAGGGGCCAAGTCCAGTCTGCCGTCCTGGGGTAGTACCACCACTTTCGAATGTAACACCCGTGAAGTGACCATGTCGCGTTTCGGGAATAGTTTGAAAGTAGCCAGGTATAAGATAAAAGAGGCGTGTGCACTGTCAATCTAAGATGGCACATGCTCGTCTCCTCAAGCCGGCATAGTGGATGCGACTGCTGCCCGCACAGGTTTCTCTGTACTAGCAGTTGTCCGCACTCTAGCTTTACATCAGGCGGAGTGTTGTCACATGCCGAGCTACAATAAAAAAAAGTACGATTACGTTTACGTCGTGACTGCGTAACTGTTGATCTGTTCAATCTGATTGGTGGAGAGATTTCGCGTTACGCTATCACGGCGTAAATGTAACCTACTATGTAAATGTATACTTGGCCCTCTGAGCTGGTTCAAGCACCTAAGGCTGCCGTCATCTAAATTACCGATTGGAAAAAAAACCTGAAAATCCTCGATCATTTTTTTCTTTTTTTTCCCGGCACCCTTAAAACTAGCCAGGTATAAAGAAATGAGTATGGGCATGAAATGTATACATGTTTCCTTGATAGTGGTATAGCGGAGGCAACTGCTGACTGCAGAAAGTCTGTGTTGTGTTGTCATATCATATCGACCTACAAATTAAAAAGTTGTGGATTTACGCCCGAAATTAATAATCAATCTTGATCCCTTTTTCACTGACTCAGATAGAAAAACGAAACGTTAAAGAGGGTGCGGATTGGCCGTCAATCTGAGCTTTAAAAAAAAAGGATTACAGAATTTTATTATTGTGACGTAGATTGGAGATCTATCCGTCGATATGTATTAATCTAAGATTATTTCAATCTCGGATTGTGGATACAATATATATAATTATTTGTGTTTTAGACAATTGTCGAAATAAGTAGAAACTTAACAACATTGAATTGGGCTGCATTTATAATATCGTTCGTAGCATGTTTAATTATTGCATTAAATAATGAAGTACTTAAGGTTAGTATGCGAGTTTGATTCCCATCAGTAGGTTAACACTAAAGGAGAATGCCCATTTTTGGGCCCACTTGATACCTAATAGTTTGGTAACAAAACAATATTCTATAATAATATCTTATCTTAATTATATCAACACATTATTTACCAATCAATAGACAATGTTTAATTACATAAAAAATAGATATAATCAATTATTAAAGCATTTAAAATAATAATAACCTCAAATATTGCATCAGAAAAAGTCTAATTACTCAATAACTCGGGTGAAAAAATTAAAACTGATTGGTAATAAGGAAGTAGATTTATTTTTCTACAAAATTAACTAAAAATCATCGACAAACTGTGGCCCCATTTCTCTGAGGCAAATGGGCATTCTCCTTTGATTCAATAAATTTTTATTACCCCAGTCTGCCGTCCTGAGGTAGTAACACCACTTTCGAATGTAACACCCGTGAAGTTGCGTTTCGGGAACAGTTTGGAAGTAGCCATGTATAACGAGAGGAGTGTCGAATTCGTCTCGTCAAGCCGGCATGGGAAGGCGATTGTTGCTTGCAGAAACTCTGTAATAGCAGTTGCTTCCATTGGACTGAACCCTAGCTTAACATCAGGCGGAGTGTTATTATATGTCGACGTACAAAAAAAATACAGTTTTGAAGCGGAGTGTCAAGTCGGGATAGCGGAAATGCCTCAAAGAAATCGAGCCAACTATTTCTTTTCTTTCTTTTCAGCCATGGGTTGGCAAAAGAACAAAGTTGCCTGTACCAATTGAATTAATAGCTGTAGTTTTAGGTACCCTAGTGTCTAGATATGGAAATCTAAAGGAAAACTTTGATGTGTCCTTAGTGGGACATATTCCTACTGGGTAAGTGTACGAAGTTCTTTTCTTTTTTTTAGTCTAGGAAGGCAAAGGGTACTACGCCTATACAGCCACGTCACCTGTATTATATTTTCTGCTTTTTTACTTCGAATTGCAAGTATTTCGGAATGCTTTGGAAGAAGACTAACACAAGAAACTCGTCAATTATAGCCTATGTATATTAACAAAGAAAAGTAAATAATTTTCACCAAAATAAAGAAATATAGGGAGTGTTTGGCGGCCATCTTGAGACATCAGGTTATCTGTCTTGAATTATTTTCCTAAACTTGTGTTAATCTTTAATTGTTAATGTGTAATAATGGTGGATTATTAACCATTAAGTGTTCGTGAACGTGCGTGAGTGTGGGCAAACAATTCAAAAGAAGAGAACCTGTGTTTCCATTTTCCCTCCAAAACTCCGTACGAAGTTTCAGTAAAGATTCTATCACTTTACTGGGCCTATTTTGAATAGACTGAGACTTGACCTGGCTGTTTAGTGTGATGAATTATTGACTTGTGATGCACAATATTATTAACTTAGATTAAAAATATTTACTTTGACGCTGGCAAATTGTTATAATGCCATATAAAACTAGCAAACTAAATAAAATGAAAATAAAACCAAACTTAATTTTTTTTCTCATAGATTACCAGTCCCGGAAGTTCCGCCTGTTAATTTGTTACCCGACATTGCGATGGACGCGTTCACAATAACCATGGTTACGTACACCATATCCATGTCAATGGCTTTAATATTCGCTTCCAAAGATAAATATGAGATTGAAGCTAACCAGGAATTATTGGCATTGGTAAGTGGAAAATTATCAGACTTAATTGTTGGGAGATATACATTACATATATACTTATACAAGGTGTCCCAAAACTCAACGATAAGCGGGCACCAGAGGGTAGTCCTGCTCATGACTACTCGAGAAAAAAATATAAGAAAAAATAATCTCCTATTTTTTAAATAATACAACAAAATTTTAAAATCTTTCGAAAATTGACAACTCTTATGATATTTTTAACTACCATGACCACAATTTTCCAAATATTTATAATTTTTTTTTTGTATCGGCAACCTAAGTAGCACTGCTATCCATCACAACCCTTAAAAATCCCAGATTACCTGTAGTTTTTACACAAAAATCAATCATAACTACTTTTTACATTAAAATTTCAAAAGATTTTTACTTACAGTCCATTTTAACACATAGTTGTGTAAAAAAAAAGTATGGACACTACTATGGCAAGTTTTTTTAAAAATTGACGCAACTAACCAAGATTCTAAAATGGTACAATACTCTAGGAAAACTGGCCACAAAAAAAAAACATGCGTACTATTTCTAAACAAGAACCAACTTTCATAAATCGTTGTTTGTTGATAATAAACGCTTTTACCTACCAAAAATTGGTTTTTTGTTGCAACTTCTTGGAATTTGCATGAAGACGTGCGTAGGCAATACAATTTAGAAGTTAAATAGTAGATATTCGTTGTTGAATAACAATAGGGCCCTTTGAGTTAGAAGGAAACTTAGATGGCAATAGTTATTTAAACTTTTTACAAAATGACTTGCCAGAATTATTGGAAGACGTGCCCATAATAGATTTACAAAACATGTGGTTTCAAAATGATGGTTGCCCTGCTCACTATGCCCGTCCTGTGCGAGAATACTTAAATCAAGAGTATCCAGGGCGTTGGATTGGGCGACTTAGTCATATCCTATCTCTGGACTTCTTCTATTGGGGTTGTCTCAAAGACAGGGTCTACTCAAAATCAATTGCAAGATAGGACGAGCTTCGCCAAAAAACTACTCAGGCTGCGAAACATATCAATGGTAGAAGATATGCACGACAAATAAAACGATCTTTTTTAAGACGATGTTGTGCCTGTATTATTGCCGGTAGCGAATAATTCGAATATTTGCTGTAATATTAATAAAATTATAAATTGATTGTTTTAATGCTTAATAAGCAAGCGTTTGACCACACCCTGCCTGGTGTTAAGCAGTGATGCGGTCTAAGGTGGAGCACGCCTGCCTATGAGGTACCTGTTCACCTTCGATTTGAAGAGACCTATGTTGTACGTGTCGGGAAACACAGACACTGGGAGGGAGTTCCACAGTTTCGCAGTACGCACGAGGAACGTGTTGTCGAAACGCCTCGTACGCACTTTAGGGACTTGAACCATTAATGGATGGTACCTCTCCGGGTGAAGGGGACGGTAGAACCAGGTTGTGTAGCTCTTGCGCACACTCCCTGAAATGTATCCGGTAAAAAATAAATGTCATTTGTTGTACTATTTGTTTTGTTGCATTCAATATTTTTTAACAAGAAAAAAAAACAATTTTTGGTAGGTAAAAGTGTTTACTATCAACAAACAACGATTTGTGAAAGTTGATTCTTGTTTAGTACTATACGCATGGTTTTTTTTTTGTGGCCAGTTTTCCTAGAGTATTGTACCATTTTAGAATCCTGGATACTTGCGTCAATTTTTAAAAAAACTTGCCATAGTAGTGTCCATACTTTTTTTTTACACAACGATGTGTTAAAATGGACTGTAAGGAAAAATCTTTTGAAATTTTAAAGTAAAAAGTAGTTTTGATTGATTTTTGTGTAAAAACTACAGGTAATCTGGGATTTTTAAGGGTTGTGATGGATAGCAGTGCTACTTAGGTTGCCGATACAAAAAAAAAATTATAAATATTTGAAAAATTGTGGTCATGGTAGTTAAAAATATCATAAGGGTTGTCAATTTTCAAAAGATTTTAATTTTTTGTTGTATTTTTTTAAAAATAGGAGATTATTTTTTCTTATATTTTTTTCTCGAGTAGTCATGAGCAGGACCACCCTCTGGTGCCCGCTTATCGTTGAGTTTTGGGACACCTTGTATATGCATAGATATATGCTCCGAATGTGTCGCGAAAGAAAAGATGACCGCGTTTGAAGCGGCCTACGCTTTTTTCATGTCAAATGTATAAAGTTTGCACCTCTAGTACATATCTCTCTTCTCTTGGCATTTCGAGCCTATCCACAAAAAAAAAACAAAAGATTAACGGTGCTGTTAAAGTTAGTCGTAACATCGACTTTTGGGTCTTAACTTTTATCGATTAGCACCTCATTTTAATTAAGTAGACATAAGAGCGGCCGTAGTCTAGCGGTAAGACACGTGAACTCACGATCGATGAGACCCGGTTCGAACCTCGCTAATTCTGACCAATGTAACTATGTTATATGTACTTTGGACGCTCAGTGCCTATACGCACTATTAAAGAGTGGTAGGCAGACTGATGATGGTTATTTGTCCAGTCTGCCGTCCTGGGGCAGTACCACCACTTTCGAATGTAACACCCGTGAAGTGACCTTGTCGCGTTTCGGGAACAGTTTGAAAGTAGCCAGGTATAAGAGAGGAGTGTGCACTGTCAATCTAGATGGTGTATACTCGTCTCCGTATAGCGAAGGCGACTGTAGAGAGGCGGAGGCCCGTAGAGAATTCTCTGTAGTATATTAGTAGGTGTTGTCAAATGCCGCGCTACATTTACAAAAAAATCTTCATTTCTTTTTCAGGGTGCAAGTAACGTATTTGGGTCATTTTTCGGTTGTGCACCAATTTGTGCTAGTTTATCAAGGTCTTATATACAATATCAGGTAAATATAAAACGTATCCACTGAACAGAAGACTGATTGACGAAGAGTGGTTGGTAGTCTTGGGGTGATACCACCACTTTCAAATATAACACCCGTGAATGACATTGTCGCGTTTCGGTCTCTCTCCACTCCTCTCTCCAAACGAAATCTCCTCTCCGGACTCTATCTTAACACTAGATAGAGTGCAGTCACTACTGTAGAAAAAGAGTCGGGGTGCCTAAACCTGTCAAAAGCGTAAGAGTAAAAGAGAGTGTGCAATAGAGGAAGAGAAGAGTAATGATAACGGTCATGTTATTTTCCAGTTCACTTCCCTTAAAAACATGTGTTTAATTTACAGGCCGGTGGCAAAACAGGAATAACATCTGTAGTTAGTGCAACATTAATATTATTTGTATTGTTATGGATTGGCCCGTTCTTTCAAGACTTGCCTAGAAGTATTTTGGCATCAATTATCGTTGTTTCTCTAAAAGGAATGTTCGTACAAGTCAAAGAGTTGCCAAAGTAAGTTTATTTTATCACTTTCAAGCAAATGACCGCAGTCTGTCTAATGTCAAGCTAAAGTGCGGTCACATGAGAAATGTTAGCAGATAACAGTTATAGCTGCTGGTTTGTTAATGCGAGTGTGCATCATCCAAATCTTCTCGTTATACCTGGCTACTTCTAAGTTACGCGATAAGGTTACTTCACTCTTAAAAGTGAGACTGAATCTGCCTGATGTTGAGCTAGAGTGCGGTCTATAAGTGAAAACAACTCTTGTCACAGATAAATGTTAACAGACGCCTCCAATGTGCTGGCTTGATGAGACGAGTCCAGGTTGACAGGGTAATATATGGCGCTTAATAGTCGTCGTCTTAGACTTGGATAGGTGACGTCATAAAGAAAACTGACTTGTGGGGTAATTGAACTGTTTTTACAGGTTCTGGCGGTTGAGTAAATTAGATGCAATGGTTTGGTTGATCACATTCCTAACTGTCACAATTATTAATATTGATATAGGGTAAGTTTTAAGAAAGTAGCTCTTACTATACCTCTGTGTACTGGGTCCTCTGGTCTCCACGATCGTGAGTCCTTTTTAATAGTAGCTCCACCTGATGTCAAGTTAGAGTACAGTTAAAGAACGGAAACAACTGCTACTACTGAAATAACTGTAGGTAGCAGTCGCCTCCGCTATGTCGGGTCGAGGAAACGAATATGCACCATCTACGTTGGCAATGCACACTTCTCTCGCTATACCTGGCTACTTCCAAACTAATCCCGAAACGTGACTAGGTCACTTCACGGGTGTTACATTCGAAAGTGGTGGCACTACCCCAGGACGGCAGTCTGCCTACCACTCTTTAATAGTGTATACAGGCACTGAGCGATCAAAGTACATATAACATTGATCAGAATTTAGCGAGGTTAGAACACGGGTCTTTTCGATCGTGAGTCCACGTCGTCTACTGCTGAGCTAGGCCTGTTGATAATTGATGTTTACTTTTTAGTTTAGCAGCTGGTTTATTAGCTAGTGTTGGTGCGTTGTTTTGTCGCTCGCAAAAACCTTACACCTGTCTTCTGGGTCGAATGCCTAATACTGACCTGTACCTAGATATTAAACGTTATAGAGGAGTGAGTATTTTTTTTTTTCACGCATATAGTGTATTCAGACTTTTTGCGAAACCAATAGGACAATAAAAAAAGGACAAACAAACAAAAGGCAGACTAATGATGGTTATTTGTCCAGACTGTCGTCCTGGGGCAGTACCACCACTTTCGAATGTAACACCCGTGAAGTGACCTTGTCGCGTTTCGGGGATAGTTTGAAAGTAGCCAGGTATAAGAGAGGAGTGTGCACTGTCATTCTAGATGGTACATGCTCGTCTCCTCAAGCCGGCATAGTGGAGGCGACTGCAGCCCGTAGAGATTTCTCTGTGGTAGCAGTTGTTTCCATTCATGGACCGCACTCTAGCTTTACATCAGGCGGAGTGTTGTCACATGTCAAGCTACAATAAAAATAAAAAATAAAATTAAAACTTATTGGTAATTAGAAAACTAGATTTATTTCCTAAAATGAACTAAAAATCATTACAAACTCGAAAAAAAAATTGGGCCCATTTCTCTCAGGCGAATGGCCCTGTTATTATCCCAGTCTGCCGTCCTCGGGTATGTAACAAGAGGAATGTGTGGTGGCTGCTGTCTGCTAACATTTCTCTGTGGTTGCAGTTGTTTTTCCTCATAGACCGCATTCTAGCTTAATAACCATTGAGATATATATCTCAATGTTAATATCAGACCGAATGCGGTCATATACCGGATTAGTATAAAATTAGATAGGAACTTATTCTAAATATTTTTTTTATATAAAAAGAGGAATATTTGTAGGCATTAGTCGCTATGCTATGCCGGCATCTTCCAGGTTGACAGTACTCGTTTGTCTCGTTATATCGGTATATACCAAGCTGGTACTTACATAAACGTGAAGGATAGTAGACTGGGCTAATAACCATCATCACACTTAAAACATTTGATGTTTGTGTAAAATAATAAAAACACAAAAATAATTATAAAAAACATTTTATTTGGACAATTTTAGTACAATTCATTATCATTCTCGTTAGCAGTTGACATTATTATAAAAAATTGTATAGACTCCATGAACGACACGTACAACATTAAAAAGATTACTAATATTACGTAATCTAATAAACATTTTTCATGTGTATTAGAATACGGATATTTTTTATCGCAGAATAATTTCATATTTTAAAACATTTTTGCGGATTTTTTTTACAAAATATAAATTAAATGTAAAAATATTTTTTTGACAGTGACAATAGACTTTTTCTACCCTTCTTCTTTTCTTCTTATTGGCAAGGCAAAGGGATCATTTCCTTTACAGCCTGTTCTTCAGTATTATTTTTATTGCCAATGTCAAAGCTTGATAATCCTGCCCGCCAAAACATTGTGACATTTGTTTTTTTTTAGTAATTTTAGAGTATTCATCACATTTAGTGTTTTAGTTTTTTTTATTGACCTATTTCTTGTTTCTTTTCAGGCAGAAGAGTTGCCGGGAATAAAGATCTTTCATTACTGCGGTGGTTTAAACTTCGCAAGTAAAAATTTGTTTAGAGAAACTCTATTTCGTAAAGTTGGTTTCCTGAAGCCGACTGAAGACCACGATATACATGATGAAGATAATAATTTGACTAATAGCGATAATTATTCGTGGGATCCAACATTATCACATAAAGTAAGTAGATTTACATACATAAAAAAAGTAGACTAATCTCTGCTAAAAAATTTTAGCGAAGTTTTGGAGGGAAAAAATTAATTAAAATATTTATTTTTCCTTTCTTCTTTTATTTTTTTGAATCATTTGCCTTCACTCACGCACGTTTTCGTAAACTGGTTATTAATCCACCATTATTAAATATTTACATTGAAGAAACACAAGTTTTTTTTTAATGTCTCCAGAGAACTCTTCACCTATAGGGTCGCTTTCACGCCGTCACGGCGTAAACGTGACCTTGCACTTGGCCCTCTGATGGCTGCTAATAATATCATTATTTCTTTAACGAAGGCAGAGGTATCATTGCCTATACAGCTTTGCTTTTTTTTGTTTTCTGTATAAATAGTAATTAAAATGAACGATTATTTCTAGGTACAATGTGTCATAATAGATGCGACAGCATTATCGTACGTGGATGCACCTGGTGTGAAAACATTGGTCGGTGTTCATGCAGATTTATCAGCTAGCAACATTAGTGTATTATTGGCTGGGGCTAATGGTAAGTATTTTATTTTAAACACTACGTTCAGTCAAGTCCAAATAGTAAAACAGGAGACATAATACTCGTATAAGAATATCTATCGTACATGACTGAATCTTGTCTTAATATACTTTTTTTCTAAAGGTCCAGTACAAGAAATGATACAGACATATAACGGTTTGGAACAAGAACAGTTGCAGCTGCAAACATTCCCAACGGTCCACGATGCAATTGTCTATTATCGAATGCAGGAGAAAAAACACGAAAATAATGAAATCACCTTAACTATACCTAAGGAATGAGTTATATTAATAGACAATTGAAGCGTATCGTCATAGACGCGTACAATTTAAGTTAAAAAAAAAATAAACTCAAATGTAATATTGTGATAATTATATATTTAATTTGAAAAATAAATATTTAATTAAAAAAAAACTTAATCGGGTACTTAAAAAAGTTACTTAGTTACGGAACGGTTACCTAAAATGAGGCTCATTTGAAAGGTGCTTTTTTGTAGTGTGGCATATCACCGTATTCATTCTTGTTAATTTAGGCCTAACTCACACGTACCACTTTCCAAGCACAAAACAGCTGTTGTAATGTGGACAACTGTCGACCGTATCAATCAATTTTATGGTTAATGTTCGGTTAGCATCTGCGACAATTTTGTGGGCAATAACCACGCACGACGTCTGTTGTTGAAACCGACCACAATTTGTCAACTGTCAGAGCACTCTCACGACATTCCATATTAATTTAGTACTCACAACACACGACTACTTTTTTGTGCTTATATTGTGGGTGTAAAGTGGTACGTCTGAGTTAAGCCTTAGAATGCGGAAACAACCGCTGCACTCGTGAATTAATCGTGTTTCGGAAACAACCGGTTATATCCGGCTTAGAGTCTGCCCTGTCAAACTGGCACCGTCCACCGTGTTTACCCAGTTTCTAAACAATTTTTGTCATAATAACGCGACATGTTACCTCGTCTCATCTGATGGTGAGCACAGTGGAGGACCGCGGTACACGGTGGCTCCAGTCAGCCTCACTATGCCGGCCCAATTGCCGTATTTTCACGCAATCTCCGTAAACAAAATTTCGGTTATAAAAACCGATAAAATTATCTTAAAATACGCTTATTTAATTATTTTTGAAATAAGATTCCTATTCTAAATATACAGGTTGTTCCAAGGTTATCCTTAGTCCAAGAGAAGTACTTGTTTATTTTTTAACTAACCAAAAAATGTGATATGTACATTGTACACCTACTAAATATCTAAAACAGCTGAATAAAATACGCAGCGACCCCCTAATGTTCTAAGTGGTAGTGACGAAATTTAACGTGTCTCGTGTCCCAACAAGAGTTTTACGCCTAAAATGCCAATTTGTAATGATAATTGTTAGGTAATGTCAATTGCCAAAGTAAAAATTAAGAATAAATATCCCCATATTCATGAGCGCGACCTCTCTATGGGTGCGATTTCTAAACGACTTTTAAATTTAATTGATTTCTGAACGACGGGACGAACATCAAACGTTTGACATTCAAAACCAAAGGAATAGTTTTTAAGAGAAAGCTGTTTTTTATTTTTGTTTTTACTATATTCCAAGCATCACCTTTTAAACCTTCCCTGGACTTCCACAAATAATTCAAAACCAAAATTAGCCAAATCCAGTCCAGCCGTTCTCGAGTTTTAGCGAGACTAACGAATTGATTTTATTATATAGATTATAGATACACATAACTGCTTTCATTGTTTTTTGATAAGCATCTTATAAACCAGTAATTCGATTCAAATTCGAGGCATATATTTGTATAGAGCCAATCGACAGAGAATCTCTCGAATAAATCGGTCTTATATAGAAAATGTTCACTTCCCCATGGCCGCGGAACTGATAATCCTGGAACAACCTGTATCTATATTATTATATTACTATTAGGTTTAATTTATTTAATTTTTTTTTAAATTATATTTTTCGAATAATTGTTTTAATTTTTTTTATTTTGTTTTCACATAAAAAACAATTTTTGTTGCGAATATTTTTAACTAATTAAGAACGGATAATAGCTTAAATTACAGATGTTTTTATCTAATTAGCTTGTGATTTCATACGCGATATTAAAAAAATAGGTACCAGATTTGCCTAGACATTAACGGTACATCACTACTTAAGATTATACTATACTAAGATTATGTATACATGCCACCACTTTGGGAGTGACAGCACGCCTGAAAACTTGACCAGTTAAGCTTAGGAAGCTTTCTTTATCATTGGGGTGATCACCACGAGTTCCACCTTAGCTTTTACTTCATGCGATGTGCCCGGTAAGCGATATATCAATATGTATCGTATTGTCGTGTATTCATTTAAAATATCGCGATTTATGTGTTCTTCGATATAAAAAATATCGATACGTATCAAGCATCGCAAGTGTGTTCTATCTATAGAGTATAAGGCGACTGTTGTCTGCGGATTTTTATCCTCGGTCACGTTGCCTTCGCTCATATACCAAATCAGCGAAGTAACATGCCGAGCTACTGTAAAAAAAACATCGGGTTGTGAGATACAAATATCTCGTTAACTCTAAAATATTAAGCAAAATATGTGATACTTAGAAAATATTTTAAATACTTAATAAAATATTTTTGCATTTAAAAAGTTGTATTATTATATAACCTTTCTATTTGGCCTCACAGATCCTGAACTAGAGATTGGATTCGAGTTACTTCAATAAATGTTAAGCAGAGCGGTAACAACTTCTACCATGTCTGCGAGGCCACATACCCCTCTCGACTCATCAAAAGGTTATAAAAGAGGATAAATATACACAAAATAGAGAAAAGTTAATTTATTAACTAAGTAATAATGAAACAAAACCTTAACCAAATAAAAAACAATTTACAAAATAGCAAATTATTATATTATAATTTGCTATTATAATATTATAAATAATAACCAACAACAAGAAATAAAAAAATTTATGAAGATTTTACAAAGTTATCGCGATAGACAGGCCTTTTTTCGTTCCCCATGAGTGGAAAGTGAACAGGAGATTTCATCTCTATTCTGCAAAAGTTTCTTCACGACACAATTCTCTATTAATAATTTCCGAACACCTCAAATCGTACGGAATCATCTTGTGATCACAATTCAATTTATATTCCCTGTAATCGCCCGTACAAATATCGTCTAAACCGTAATCACTCCCACTATTCCCACTCCTAATAAGTACAACATCAGAAGCCAACTTTCTGAATGACAATTCGTATTGTTTAACTTGATCTATACGTTTCTGAGCTAAAGCTAACAAGAGCTTCGTGAATTCCAAGTAAGAGCATTTGTTAAATGTCATATAATCCATCGCCTCTCTCAGTTTTAATTCCCAACTGTCGATATTTTCCAATTTTCTCTTCAATTCATCGATGTTCTTAGTCGGCAACATTAGTTGGCAGACGTGTTCTATTAGTAAGGTTTCTTGTTGATCCGTAGATACATGTTTTGTCTGTTCTCTGAGCATTTCTTTTAGAGACGACGGGCTCGCGTCTAAACAGAATATCTTGCCTAGTTTACCTGCAAATACAAAGAAAGGATTAAAAAATTCAAATCAGATGTATCTTATGCAACTAATTTGATGCGCCAAGAATCAGTTCGAGCCACTTTTTGCCGTTTGTCAGGAACAACACGGCATTGACCCAAGGCACTCGGCAAGTCTTTGTTACATAAACACTAAGTGACCTTTTAGTTATATATATTGGTTAGATACTTATATCTTTATTATAATTTGTAAAATAGGCATTGGCAAGGTAGCTTAATCGGCCTAAATGACTATTTAAAAAAACAATGTTACGTAATTACCTTCTTTCTCAAACAAAGCGGCCATTTCCAATGCCAACAAAACGCCAAACGAATAACCAAGAATGTAGAATTTTGATCCAATACCGACACACTTTTTAATATCCTGAAATGTCACATTTATTATATTTCTATAGTAGCTCGACAAATGACGAAGCTTAACCTGAATTGAAAATTAAAACTTGAAAATTTGATGTTATAACCACTACATCCACATTATTACTAATAAATCTGCAATCTAAAAGAGAATGAAGCACATATATATATTTTTAAACTTACTCGAATAATGAACGCAGCCATATCAACAATAGTATCCTGAGTGAGATCTGTAAATCGGTATACTAAAGCCCTCATTTTAAGACGTCGGCAGACACGTCGCATGCTGTAGTAGAGACCTTCCATGCCAGGCAATACAATCAAATAATCTTTGCCATCGTAGCATTCCATACTCTGAAATAATAGGCAAGCAAACTGATTCAACTCAAGCAACTCGTCTTCGATCGAAAATTGACCAGCTACGCAAGTTGACCAATTAGCAAAATCTTCTTTTTGATTATACATTACACACATATACATTTGTTGGATTGTCTCTTGTGGCGCACCGTGTCGCTTTGTGGACTATATGTTAATTGGGTACTTTACAATTTGGTCATCTTTACACATATTACGAGTATATTATATAATAATTATGGACATTTTGCCGCTGTAAGTTTAATGCATTCAAGAAAAGCATTGGGGCTCAGCTAGTGACGGAACTGTACAGATTTTAGCCTAATCAATTTCATCAAAAACCTAATCAAAGTACATTGGTTGGGAGGGTATGGTTCGAAAAAATCGTAGATCCTAGGATGCATCTTTGCGCCATATTCTGGTATAGCAAAATCGAAATTCGTGTGACAACCAAATTCTCAAATGACCGCCCCGACTGCCACATAAAACTACGCCACTGGCCTTATGTCTACAGATCTTTACCGTTATCTCTCTTTCATTGTAATTATATACGGTCGGCATCCACACGAGAGGCTGAAAGGTAGTTCTCTCATAATCATTGTCATAAAAGCTGAAGAAGACACCGAATGGATTCTTCGTAGGTGTCGGCAGTAATATTTGTTCATTATGTTGCTCTGTTATACTGAAAATATATTTGTTTTTATATATGTAACTATAGTATTTCTATTATTCTAAAGTGGTAGTACAGTCGACGGAAAATTGAGCTAATAACAGGCGTACTGTTGTCAGGTGCGCAAAGCACAAAAAGAAAAAGTAACAAAAAACACATGTACTCACGCTTTCAATGTCATATTGAGTAGCATTTCTGGCGTATAGTAAATAGAATTATGTTGTTTTAATAATAATGACAATAATTTAGTATTTGATAATTTAACACCCATTTCGTGAAGCAACGTTGTCATGCTCAAATTATTTGACTGAGACAAATCTGAAATTAAATCAGAGGTAAGCTGAACTCACACGTACCACTTTCCAAGCACAAACAGTTGCTGTAATGTGGTATTCATTTAGTACTTACAACACACGACCACTTTTTTGTGCTTCTAATGTGCGCGGAAAGTGGTACGTCTGAGTTAAGCCTTAATGTGCGATAATTAAAATGAAACTTAAAGACTAAAAGTTTTTGACGTTTTATGTCTACAGATCGATCAGAAGCTTACCCAATATATTAATAATATCGCTGATTCCAAGTTGGTGTTGTTTCACCTCGGCATCAACCGTCACTATTACATCATTTCCCATCATCGATGTCTCCAAACAATTGATCATCTTACTCAAAGCCGCTGTGTGTAATTCGATTTCTTCATAATTTTCATTATGCTGAAAATTAAATATATTGTTATTATAGTAGATCAGCTCACATGACAACTATTATGCCGGCTTGAAGAGATGAATGTGAACCATCCAAATTGACAATATACATGTGTGTTTTCTTTATTTCTTTTTTAAATATAAAAATTGTAATAAAATAATATTTAGAATAAATTGACGTCATAAAACACTTACATTTACAACACGACATTGGATAATACGACTCAATAAATTCTTTCTAACGCGATCTGTACAAATTGTTTTTAATGTTTCAATATCATTTGATTCAGTTGATATACAAGGATTTAAAATAACGAAATTCCTGAAAACAAAAATATATGTTAATATTAAAATTATTTAAAACAAAAAGAAGATACTCAATGACTTTCAAATAGGGTTTTTTTATTGTTACAATGAATGGTAACAACTGAAAAATATTAAAATAGAGAAATGTCGCCTCCGCTATGCCAGCTTGAGGAGATGAATGTATATAATCTATTAACAGCGCACACTCACTATGCCCTTCTAAGCGACTAGTTCATTTCATAGGTGTTACATTTAAAAGTACTAAGGCAGACTGGAGTAATAACCAATTACTTTGCCTACCATTTTTAATATATTAAAACAAACCTCAATTTAATTTGCCTGCAAGTCGAATCTAGGTTCTTCACAATCCCATCACTGACTAAAGGTTTGACTACAAACAGATCTGATATCTGGCCCAATTTTTCAGCTGACGAAAGAAGGTTCTTGCAACCGATTTCAGTTCTTAAATCTTCAGTACTAAGCACGATTTCTGCTTCCGCAGTTGATCTACAAAGTATATTTAACCACGACATTATCGAAATTATTATCGAGTAACTTAGTGTAAGCATCTCTACGCACTTCTTTCGTCTCCTTCACGTTATATATGATGTCAACTCTGAAGATAAAACAGTGGTATTTTTTCGCGGTCACGTGAGGCTTTAATCATTAAAGCATACGTGCTTTTGATTCCCATTACAACTCAACCTGAGTTGTGTGCGTTTTTTCTAATAAATTTTCATCATAATTTAATATCTTAAACTAACCTTAACTTCATCTTCAAATAATTACTTTCATTATTAGTATGTACAACAATTTTGTTTGCCCCTAACTGCACCAGTTTGCCCACCATCTCCACACCAAGATCCTTATTCCCACAAACTATTATGTAAGACTTATTTTCATCGCATTTCCATTGGGGAACTGCTGACACTTTGCCCGCTGGAACAAACCCCACCCAAGTTATAACGAAACCCCATACATTTTGTTTTCGATTCGATCAAGTCGATTAGCATTTGACTTTGGCCCCAGGTTTTAGAATCAACTTACCCAACGCACGTTCACTCAAATTCAGTAATATAGCCCCAAAAGTGCTCTTGCAGTTGAGAAGTTGAAACGCCCTCTTAATGGTGGCAGTCTCGTAAACAACACTAACGAGAGGTCGAACCCATCCCTCAGTTATACCTTTAATAACCGAGTGCCTTAATTTCTAGAAAAATCACAAGAAAAACAATATAATCACAGAAAGTGCAGTCCATATAGTGCCTAAGTAGTCTTCAATATTGTGAGAAGGTCACTTCACGCGTAACGTAACAGTCGAGAGATATCTCGACTATCTTGAGACAAAACAAAGACTGGGCATCAGTAGCAATCGCCTCCGCTATGCCGGCTTGAGAAGACAGTGGTTAAATACAGTTAAAAATTCTGCTTACCTTCCTCAAATCAGAATTAAATTCGTGAAAGATACTATTCAAGTCGACTGCTTTGTAATTCTTTCCATGCACAAGGAATGACATTCCGAAAGATTCATTCTCCACCATGTCATGCTGGGATAGGTCAACGAAGTTACCGAAATCACCGACCGTTGACATTAGTGACTGAAAAAAAATTATTGATGATGAACTATTGCCTCAAACTATTGCATGTTCTAGTTATTAAGATAAACTAATTAATTTACCTGTCTATCATCTCCATTTAGATTGCTTATAACGACATTGCAACCTGCTCCATTCGTTAGTCTTAAAACAGTCTCAATTATTGCATTATCACGCGACACACATATATGGTCCTCTGAAAATAAATTCTAAATTAAATAAATCAATATACTTAGTCACAATAATTTAGGCTTAACTCAGACGTACCACTTTCCACGCACATTGGAAGCACAAAAAATTGGTCGTGTGTTGTGAGTACTAAATTAATATGGGACGTCGTGAGAGTGCTCTGACAGTTGACAAATTGTGGTCGGTTTCACTGTTGTTGTTGTATGGGGGTCGAGCGCCACCAGTTTGAAGGTCACAGCAAAAATCAAGTATTTTAACCAAATTATCAATTTCTTTGTTTTTGGATCGCACAGTAAAATATTAAAAGAAAATAAACTCACCATTTAATTGAGGGAAAACTTTCATTAACATTGACTTGTGGAATTTATTTCTGATTGTCGTAAAAATTTGGCAGTTCATATTCAAACATATGCTAATTAAAGCCTGTCCCAATGGACTCGAGCCCTGAGTCACCAGGACTCTAGAATTCGGCTGCAGTTCGGCACGTTCATTCTATAATTTAAACTCAAGATTAATATTAACATAGCCTCCACTATGCTGACTCATTTTAAGTTCTTTTGTTATAGAAGCTCGGTACGTGACACCACTCTTCCTTGTGTGCGGTATATGAACGGAAACAACCGCTACCACAGGGAAATTACTACAGGCAGCAGTTGCCTCCGCTATCATCAGTCCCTCTACCACTCTTTAAAAGTTCGAACAACATTGAATATAGGCCGCTACCTAAAGCGTATCGTCATAGACGCTACACGATTAATATCAAATACAGTAATCATACTAATATTAAAACTAACCAAAATATATAATGCTTGGACATAAGCCGAGGGCACAGTAGCAGCTTCCTGCAATGTCCAATTTTGTGGTACCACCCATGTTAATAACTCATCACTATCCACTATACCGGATATTGCGCCTCCCTTCACCACACCCATTACTCGATTACCACTGTAATTTTTAAAATAAAAAGTTAAGCTGATCGCTCTGCTATCACGAATAAATGTGCACTGTATATCTGGTTAGTGCACATTCGTCTCCTTAAGCCCGGAGGCGACTGCTCCCCGTAGATTTTGGAAAAACTCATTTACACAACCAGAAATCGAACACAACTGTATTATTGCACTTTCGTTGTCACGAATAAGACGCCCGAGGTCGATGAGACCCGTGTTCGAACCACGCTAAATTCTGCCCAATGTAACTATGTTATATGTACTTTGGTCGCTCAGTGCCTGCCGTAGTGTAGGCCTATAATAATGAAATAAATTCTGGAAAGTAATGACATGTATCAAATTTTATTACCTTGAATTAATTCCAGAGTAACTACTACCAAATTCGTTTTCACCGTTTTGTTTTCCTTCCGCTAATAATAAATCTGCATGCGATAGACGAGCGTAATATACCTACAAAGAAAGTGCAAACAGGTACATGGACGAGGAGGGATGTACTTATTAAAAAACCTGAATACTCGTTTCCGAAATCTGAATCCAACGAAATGTAAATTCATTTCATCATTAAATATGTAAATTGATGTCAATCAGAAACGAAACTTGATAAACCCAGTTCTGCGCAAAAAAAAACTCAAAATTTACCAAAACTCCGTTTTATATCAATTTAGCCCAGGCACATAAGGTCACTTCACGGGTAGTTCAAAAGTTAACACCAATATTAAATAAATTGTGTACCTTCCATTGATATATACAACTAGATCTGCAATAACGCTACCAATGTGAAACGATAGAAAACATGGCCACAGCCACGTTTGGTTCTCTGCCAGTTAGTATTAGACTTGACGGCAACATTGTCGAATCGTTTGAAGCGGCCTACGCTTTTTTTATGTCAGATGTATGAAGTTTGCATTTTTAGTATATATCTCAGTGGTACCTACCACCACCGGTTAGAACTCTTACCTGCACAAAGGTTTTAAACGAGCTCTGTGGTATGGGCGCTTGAACCCAAGTTAAAGTGTTAAAGTCACCAGGCTTAACCACTTGCAGTTTAAAGTTTTCGAAATCACTCAAAACATTAATCGGTTTCATCATTGGTTTAATTTGACTACTTTCCGTTGTTACGAAATCAACGAGTCTCACCCCTGTGCAACTGAAATGTAAACACGTTTTTGTAGTACTCAACATGAGGTTAGAACCTTATGCCGGATTACTTCCAAACTGAAGCCGAAACGCGACAAGGTCACTTTAAGGGTTTTACACGTTGGGTTACGTCTGCCTACCACACTTACTGATTTAAATCATATATTATACAAACCTGCATATATCATTAGTTTTATAATAGAAAGCTCGAAGTACACCTTGTTCCTTACTATCGCTAACAGACATTTTATGAACCTTGGCGTTGATTTCTAAACAACCAATATGTTTCGCTTTCGACGTTGTGGATTTGTTTTTACTGAGCACAACTGTTTGCATTAAACTATCCAAAAATGTCACCCAATTATTTTTCCATTCGATATCCGCCGAAGAATAATTGGAATCTATCGATTTTATGCTTTTGAAGTCTCCGCTGAAAAAAAAAATCAATAAAAGTTTTGGAGATATCTAGAGATGATAGGATAATTTCCTAAACTGTGTTCCTTCGAGTGTTAGCTTCGAATGTAGCGGTTTGCGTGAAATATTAACAAAAAGAGGAAGATACGGCAAGAACAGAGATGTTCTAAACTATTAAAAGGACAACAGACGCACAACTACGCGCACCTACCCGCACTATTACGGTTTCTAGGTCGGTCGCTTCACGGCCGGCCCTCCCCTCCCCCACTCTCACTCAACTGCGCATCCTCTTAGGAGGACGCAGGCCTCTTTTATCCCATTTATCGCGTTTTTGCTTTCGGAGCAGACGCTTCACGTCTGTCTCCACCTCTCATTCGCGCTGAAAAAACCCTTTTGGGGTTAGCAGCGGTTCTCTTTCAGATAAAAAAAAAAAACTATTACGGTACTCATGCACGCGAGACAGAGATGGAAAGACGTTGCTGAACTGTAACGCGAGGGGGACTTATTTTATTTTCCAGAATTATTATATATATACTAATAAAAGAGCAAGACGGCATTTAGGCGTTTATCGTATAAAAATTAAAAACAATGGACTTTTTAATGTATCTTCCTCTTTTTCTTTTAACCTAAGATAGCCACAGTACCCGTTGAAGAGAAAGAAGTAGAGAAACCGAAGTTAAATGGATATTGTAATAATGTTGAATTATTAACCATCAAGTGTTTTTTCGTTGGGCAAATGATTCAAAATATAAGAACGAATTTTCATTTTCCTTCAAAAGCTCAGCTAAAAGTTTTAGCACAAAAGTGCACCACTTTACCAAAAATAAATAAACGGGCACTTAAAAATGGAAATATTATTATTATTATTATTAAGCGCGCGTGTGGAATGTTTACTTCTAAAAGCAGTAATTTTTACTTATACAACGGGGAAAATTGTGGTCATGGTAGTTAAAAATATCATAAGGGTTGTCAATTTTCGAAAGATTTTAATTTTTTGTTGTATTTTTTTAAAAACAGGAGATTATTTTTTCTTATATTTTTTCTCGAGTAGTCATGAGCAGGACCACCCTCTGGTGCCCGCTTATCGTTGAGTTTTGGGACACGTTGTATATAGTTAAATTAAAACCAATATTAAGAAATCAGTCACTAAGTCATCTCCACTATGTCTATAATAAAATATAACACAGCAAAATCTTACCTGAAATTATAACCTTTCAACGTAAAAGTTCTGTATATATCAGTTTTGTCTAAAATGATATCTCCAACAGTTTCAGCGACAAGTTCGCATTGTTCGAACATTTTTGGAACCATTAAGATCTGACCACTCGATATTATAGAATTTTGCAATGATATCTGTTAAACAATCCCATCTCATATTATGTAAAGCTCGATTACCACTCACTGACTCACTGATTGACTGACATGACTGGCATGCGGGGGGGTTGGGGGGTAAAACTTACGGGGTGTGTAAAGAAGACCCATGTGACCTCAAATAAAATGCGACATGTTCCAAAAATCGGTTTTGTCCGGTTCCAGAACGCGATTTCTCCGGAATGGAACGAGATAGGGTCGAAATTTCGGAGCAAAAGTTGTAGGAAATGCCCTTTAATTTCGAAACTAATTCTTTTTTCAAAACCCAAAAAAAAATTCCGAACACGAATCTGAGACAGAGAATACGAGTACCGTTTTCGCATTCGTTTAGACATTTTGTCACAAAAGTACTTTCTGCCACAAAAAGGCCCTCATACATTGTATCCAGGATAGGTTTGGAATTAGTAAGGTAAACGAGGAGAATGTGCAGACAACCTGGAGTCATTTACCTGTAGAAATTTGGACTACATTCTAACCTGACATCAGGTGGAGCGTTGTCATATGACAGCGTATGGGTCGCGTCAAACTTTATGGCGTCTCGGAAGTTAGCTGCGGGCGCTATTTCGCGCAGCAACAGTCAAGTTTACAATAATGAAATTAAGAGTTAATTTTAAATATGTGAAAAACATAAATAGATGGATTTGAAAGCCGTTCTTGGCCTCCTTTTTCATAAATTGTACAACGTAAATCGTCATTTTTGACTCATGTCATGGAAGTCAGTTGCAAAATAAAAATTCTTATGAGTAGCACGTTTTTTTACTCCCCCCTGCGATTCTAAACAGAACAAAACAAAAAACTCTACGAACTGTCACAAATAAAAAAAAACGAGAGACAATATCGAAGTCGACTATACTTGGAAGGAACGCGCGAATGCTGACGTGCACGGATATAGCACTCACACTACAACACTCTGCGCACCTTACTTCGGAGCCGCTATGAAGTTTGGTTCGTGCTCTTTAATAGCGCCAATAGGCTCTGAGCGAACAAAGTACATATAACTTAGTTATATTGGTAAAAATTTAGTGAGTTTCGAACACGAGTCACATCGATTGAGTTCACTCCTCCTACCGCTCTGATAATTATTTTCTAAAATTTTGTAGCGTAAACTAAAGTTTAGTGTTGTGTGCTCAGCCGCACAATATACGTACTTCGAAATGGCCACTAGATTTTTGCAACAAAATAACGAAATGAACAGAGCTCTCTTCCGGTAGTATAACATCAGAATCGAATCGTACATTCTTAAAAATAACAGGCATATCCTGGAATGGAATCCCATGAAAGTTACCGAAAGTCTCCCAAATAAGCACTAATTGCGCGGCAGCTGGTATTGTGTTATAACCTGAAAAATACGAAAGACGTTAAGATCTTCCTTCAGACACAGATGTATAAGGAGATCACAACTAGCGGCCGTGACCACGGTCAGATCTCTTTTACTCTCTTCATAAAATACCACTTATAATTTTTAAACTGTAGTGAAAAAATGGTGGAAATGTCCAAGTTGACAGTTGACAACTGCTGCTACAGAGAAATTTATAAAGGCAACAGTTGCCTCTGCTATAATAGACAGTGCATCCTCTTCTCGTTATACCCGACTTCCAAACTGATCCCGAAATAAGACTTAAACTACCCCAACACGGCAGACTGGGCTTATAACCATCATTAGTTTACCCATCACTCATATCATTGCCTAATTGTGAAAATTTAAACTTACCATTAACAATATGTCCTTTGAGGTATTTCAAATCTTCATCACATTTAGTCCATAAAACTTCACGGTCACCTGTTGTTGGTACTTCAAACATAACCTCTGCATCAGTTCCCCTGATGAATATAATTTTTTTTTCTTTGACACAAACATTTTTTTAACTAAATTCCGTTAGAAACTGTTAGGACTAAATCTGAACAACCATCGTTATTAAAGATAGACCCCGATGCAGCGATGGATTGTTGACTGCTTCTACGTCTTTGAAGACTAGCGGATTTAATGAGGATTTATCCGTCGTCTAGTCTGAGGCGTTTAGCGAACTGTTTCGACTCGCCGTTCCCGGAGCTCGATCTGTCACCTTGGACTTTCGCAACGCGGAGTCTGGATGAATGCTAACGTGTGCCCAGACTCAGTCCACTATGCGTCGAGGAGACACCACGGGGTTTTAGTCGGTATGTCGGCGCTAACAGGGATTTCCCCACGTAAAAAAGGGGGTAACAACATCCAACCATATCCTAATATAAACTTTATCGTTAGTTCTAAAAGTAAGTTCTTCCCTCCGTTTTATTGTTCTCCTTGACCTGCTTAAATCTTAATTTCAGTTTGATGTTAGGACGCACTTCGTCTAATATGGCTGGTAGTTGATAAACAAATTCAAATCTAAACCTCATCTGATTCATAGATATAATAATACTTACCAAACTTCACTATGTTCCCAAGCAGGAGTATGACTTAATAGTGGTGTTTCAGCTGGTACTGGAAAGTTTACAGGTGCATAAAGACCTTTTGGTTGTACAACCACACCGTGCATGAAAAGCCTGAAATTGAGTAGAAAATTAACAAAACTTATTTTAAAGTAGCTCGGGACGTGATCACACTTTGTCTGATGTTAGGTTAGGATGCGGTCCATCAACTGAAACAACGGCTACCACAGAGCCGATGTGCAGGCAACCGTCACATCAGCTATGCCGGCCTGAGGAGGCAAATGCACACTATCCAAGCTACAGAAGAAGAGATTTCGAGTAGAGAAGCAATTGAAGATAACAACTTACTGGCCGATGGATTCCAACAACATGAGAACATTATCAGAGTGCCCCCTTCTCGTCAATGGCAAATGAATGCAGTTTGCAGGAAGAGATCTCTTAAGGATGGCCTGGAGAAGACCGTGTGGTGCTATCTCGATTGTGATGGCGTAATCCGGTATTAGTTTGGATGATTCTTCAAAAAGAACTGGGTTCTGTGAATAATATTTATTTATTAAATGCTATGAATCCTATGTGCAGCTTTCTTAAATCTAGAAGGACGGACCATCGATAGAACGATCGGAAGTCTTAATACCTATCGATCGGGGTTAACACCCTCAAATCGAATTCGCGTTTAAGTGGGTTTAATATCCAGCTAAGACAGAAAATTGCAAAACAATCTACATAGTTTAAGATTTCCTCTCACTGTCCATTTCAAACAATAGGTAGATACAGGATAAAATTATTGAGGTCTTGAGAAAAGTTAAGGTGTTTGAAGCCGATTTTAATAAAAACTTAAACTGAAAAATTCAAAATATTACGGATTTGGCCATTTACGCACACTTGAAAAATTCACCTGTAAATCATAAACAAAACGTTACACTTACAAGTAAATTGTTTGTAAGGTAATCAGCAGAACAGAATTTGGCTTCCGGTTTATCCCAAGAGCTTTGAGGCACTGATGAAGAAATCCACTTTTGTGAACGTGGCTTCGGATTCTTTATTACTTTTGACATATATTTACTTAGAGCTGGACCTGTAAAAAGCAAACTTAATATGCTGTAACAATGATGATCACGTTTTCGTAAAATCCTTACCCGCCTCCGCAATGTACTTGGAATGATAGGCTATATTAGAGCATGCGACTTCTTTGGCAAAGAATCCTTGAGCCTTGAGCTTTGTTACAAAATTCTTCATAGGTTCAGCTGGACCTGACAGAGTACAGGAGTTTGGTCCATTGTGACATGCCACTGCTATTTCTGGTGGGCACATTTTTTTTATCTACAAAAAATGTGACAATTACCTGGGAGTGTAATTCTGTTTTGGACCATACTTCGCCTGAACAGAAACAACTGCTATCACAGAGATTTTTTTTCGGGCAGCAGTCACCTCCGCTATACCGGCTTCATACGACGGGCGTGCACCGTTCAAGTCGGTTTTCAAAACTTGTGTATACTCACGGCACCAAAACCCAAACCCACAGCAGCCATAGAACCATGGATGAAAGGTGTTTCAACTGACACCAAACCTCTGTAGTAGGCCGATAAAATCATTTCCTCTGCAGTTAGACAGCCATCTGCGTATGCGCATCCTAGTTCACCGACACTGTGGCCTGATTAAGAATTATAACATTGAAACAACATTGTAAGAAATTTACGTAGTAACATCATACCGGCTCATAAGGCAACCTTGGTTGTCCAGTCTTTTGTCCTAGTTGCATTCTCGTATTAATTTAGAAGAATAAACCCTGTCAACTTGATCTTGGGGCATTCTCCTCATTGAGTCACCATATCAAAGTCTGTGCTATCTGCAAACATGGCTCATGGACATGGCTTAACATAACTATGGCCACATGCAGACGAAAACGTCATGAAATCATGATGATTTATAATTGCTTGTTTACAAAACATTATTAATAATATATTCAAAAGAACTGGGTTGCCTAATGCCTATAACCTAGGGCTAGGGCTTGTAATATGGAAATTGTGGATGTGAGGGAAGCGAGAGCTTTGTGTCAGGATTGTGGCAAATGGCGATCCGTTACATCTGCCTGAAGGAAAAAGACGTGACAATTTGAATTGATTAACAGAGAATAAAATATAATAAATTACAAACCAATAATATAATCTGGTTCAAGCTTCAAAGCTCTCAGAACATCAGTAAGACCAATTTGTACAGCGGCTATGCCAACGAAAGAATTCAGAATATTATCAAAGATATTCGGATTGTCGCTTGTTATTATTTCACATAGATTTAGGCCAAATGGTTGCATTATTTTTTGGAGTCTGAAATTTGAAATCCCCTGTGTGACTGGCCCTTTTTTTTATGCTAATGAATAACCAGCAGGTAGCGCAAGTACGAGGAGCAGGTGCATTCATTCAACAGCATAAAAAATCCTCATTTACAATTTTCTGCCACACAAATGTTATTTTATAGAATATTTAGCCTATTTATGTTAATATTTAGCCCCAGATACATTCTGTACCCAAAGAAAAATCTTTGTCACGTAATAATTAAAGGCTTACTTGTGAATTGTTGCCGAAAACATAGGTATTCTCATGAGATGAGCCCCCATTGTCGGCCATTGTGATCCCATACCGGAATAGACGAACCAAACGGGCCGTGTTCTGCCATCGTAGAATTGAGAGTTTTTTGAAAGACTTACTGTCGTTCCGTTCTTTGTTGCTGAAAATGTATACTTTGACAACAAAAAGTCATCGTTCCTTTTGCAGTCTACGATATTACCGCAAGATTTCTACATGCGTACTATCGTGTTTATTTCACCTATGATTAGACTTTTTTCAGATTTTCCATTAAATTATAATTAATTTAAAAAATAAGCATAGATAAATATTTATTGCGACACGAACTCTAACCCGGGATCTCTGCGCCATAACCACTACGCATTCAATACTTACTAACTATATTATATCCCCTAGTAAGAAAACCAGGTATTTCGTCTTCATAGACATTATGCAGTAATGCAATCTGTCCAGCATCTAACGGTTTGTTCACCAAGTCATTAAAGAGATTATCAATTGCTTTTTCAATTCTACCACTTGCGCAAACTAGATAGGGGATGCTGCTGTCAGTCTCGGGTACTTTCTAAAATATAATATTTATTATTCCTTTTTTTTTTAACGAAAAGAAGGTCTACTTGGGCTCTCTTGCATTGTCTAGTGATTTTACAACTAGATTTAACTTCAGAAAGGCTCTGTTGAGCAGAAGACCAGAAGAAACTTATCATTCTTTGCTTTAACCATGTGGAAGTTTTTCGTCATTTCGATTCATAAGTAACCAGACAATCGCAACTTACCTGATTCAAGTCAAAACATTTTAACAAAATATGTGAACATATTCCAGCATAGCTGTGGTTAATAATCCCAGTATATCCCCTGTCGAATTTGATGTTATCATCAACTAAACGAATTCTTCCTTCTTGGATGCCTTTTATATCTTTTCTAGGATTTTCCAGATTAAGGTTTGCTGCTATTTCACCCTTATGATAAGCCAGTAAGACCTGAAATTATACTAACAAATAGTACTTCTTTCCACATGCGAGTATTTCTACACTGCGCCTGATAATAAGATTCAGAAGTTTCACTTAGATGCAGCTACGTTAGCTAGAGGAGTGTCACAATATGATGCACCACCAGGCTTCACAAGCCGACATAGCGGAAGGAACTGTTGCCTGCAGCCGTCATGAGCCAACCTTGGCTTAATAGCAGACGCCAACAATAAAAAAGATGAAACGAGTATGTACCGTCCAGGTCCTTTCGCTACCTCCAAGCGGACCTCCACTAGGCCACTCACAAATGTTGATTGGGCTAACGGCTGAAGGTGTTCCTCAAGGAATTATTAGGTGGCCTTTTACCTTTACAATAGATGTAAGTGTTGAAGCACATTCAGTGTGGCCAATATTAGATTTGACACTTCCAACTAACAATGGCTTATTTCTACGTCCAGAACAAAAGATTTCATCTATATTTTGTAGTTCTTCATAGTCTACTTTCTTTAATGCTGAAAAGGTTATTATGAAAATTTAAAATGCTAGCTAGTGTCAATTGTGTCGAAAAAAAGATAGAATATATAAATTCCGACAAGTAATGCGCCAATGACGAGATTTTTAGTGATCAGAACATCCGCTCGCACAGGACGTGTGTTCATTCGATTTCCATCTCAGCTCAGGATGCTCTCTCAGCACGGGGTCCTATTAATGTTTCTCATATATCTTTATCATAATTTAATAACAAACACATCCAGCATTGTAATATGGGAAAAATTATTAAAAATAATCTATAAGATAGTATGGAATATTCACCTGTTCCACAACTCTCAATATATTCCAACTCTTCGGGTTTGACATTGGTTTCGGTATAGAACTCTTTCAGGAATCTATATAAATTCTCTCCTGTAGGATGCAAGTAATAATTATCATTTATTACCAGTCCTGTGCTTTGTGCTTTCGAGTGAACCAACTGAGCGTAGACCCTACAAATGAGAGTAATAAATGAGACTGGTAGTAATAGCACTGGTGCTAGCAACTGTTTGATAGCCGGATATGATGAGAGGAGTGTGCACTGTCTCTCTATAACAGCAGTTATGGCAGGATACTTGTAAAGCTAAGACGAAGGCTTTATTTTCTATAATATACTTTAAAAAGTTTTTGCGATATTAAGTATAGTTACCGTTTGGAATCCCTGGCTTTTTGTAGAAATATAGAAACGATACATTCAGATCTCACACTACCGTCAGCATCCTCGCTGAAGCATTTAGTTTTGCTACCGGATGTTGAGTTGTTTAACCTGTAATTTTTTATAATATTACTTATCTGAAGGGAGCAACTTTCAACAAGTCTCTACTTATTGTCATGGAAAAATATTATAACATCCTGTCCAATGTATATTTATCCAAGTCTGATATCTTGCTAAAGCTTCGTAAACTTGACCCTAATAAGTGTGCACTGTGCAGGTTGTGATTCCATACCACCGCGATTTCCAAAATCATGTGCTGAGTCTTTAGCTGAACCTTTACATATTATCTTTTAAAAGTCCCTACAGTTAGGCATATTCCCGGAAGCAAGTCCATGTAGTTCTCATTTTTAAGTCAGGGGATAGGAATCGTTGCCAAAATTACAGGCCTATCAGTTTGATTAGTTCATTTGCCAAAGTTTTCGAAGCCTTGGTCTCTATGATCACTTTCAGAACCAGATGTCACCGTACCTAGCAATTCATCAGCATGGTTTCGTAAGGAGCAAATCTACAATATCAAATCTAATAGAATATACAAACTAGTTATGCAAATCGTACAACAAGCGCATACAGGTTGATGCTGTATTTACGGACTTCCTGAAAACCTTTGACAACCATAGCCTTCTCATTAACAAACTTGCTTCTTATGGAATACACGGAAGCTTGTTGCGCTGGGTCGAATCGTATCTCGCCAATCGAAGCCAGATCGTTGCAATTGGCGGTTATCTGTCCTCAATGGCGCCAGTTCCATTGGGAGTGCCCCAGGGCTCTCATCTAGGGCCCCTATTTTTGTCGGGTTTATTAATGATCTTGCTAGTGAATTGCAGTGTCCTAACTTAGATGATCTCAAAGTTTTCTCTCGTATAAGTTATGATTGTTTGAAGTTACAATCTGATATAAATAAAAAAAAATCAATTTCGTGTCAAAAAAGTAAAATGCAATTAAATATGAACAAATGCAATGTCATATCTTTTACAAGAAATAGAAATACTATACATTACCAATATCATATCAACAATCATCCACTTACGAAAGTATCATCTATAAGGGACCTGGGTGTGATTCTTGATGAGAGGTTTGTTTTTGGAGAGCATTGCAATAGTCTGGTGTCCAAATGTTACAAACTACTCGGTTTCATAAACCGTACTACCAAAGCCTTCAAGGGAATTAATAGTCTCCTCTGGCTTTATAGGATCTTGAGCAGGATGGAATATGCTGCTTCTATTTGGTCACCTCATTATAAAACGCATTCCGCTCATTTGGAATCTGTTCAAAGGCGTTTTACAAGAATGTGTTTTAAACGCATGGGATTGCAACGGAAAAAATTAATACTGAGCTACGAGAGTATATAACATAGTTGCTGATCAGAATTTAGCAAGACCTTCTATCGCTAGACCACAGCCACTCTAATATTTTAACTAGCATTATCGTATCTTACCAGTGTATTTGGACAGCAACGGTTGGTATCTGAATAAAATTCCCTCCGCCCACAATCGCAGCATCACACTGTCCTGTTTCCAATGCGTGGTAGGCATGATTCAACGCCAATGCAGTTGAACAACATTCACCAAAGACCGTGTATGAAGGACCACGGGCACCTAACCAGTAGGAGATGCGATTTGCCAACATTGTACGAGCGTTCCTGCGAATTACACATCGAAAAATGTAAAGTAAGGAAACATATGAAAGTAACCTTATATTTATCGTAGTACATTTTACATAGTTACATTGGTACCGGGCTAGAATATTTAGAGAACACGGGTCACATCTATCGTGAGTTCAGGGCCTCTACCGCGAGACCCCGGCTAACCTACCTATTCCTTTTCATTTCGTTCTTTAACTATGTTATGTAAATACGTTACCCAAGCAAATAATATCCATCGACTTGTTTTCGGCTAACATTACAACTGAGGAGTGCATCAGTATCCATGACAGCTGTGCCTATGAACACACCAGTGTTGGAATTTTGCAATGACCTTGGGTTCACCCCTAAAAATAATATTGCGAAACTGTAAAAGGCTATAAAACGAAGATAATTGTTATATTCTGTGGGTGAATAATACACTAAGGTAAACCTATATTTTAGTATCGAATTTATATTTAAAATTATGATATGCAATAATATAAAACAAACTATACCTACGTTTCAAGTCCACTAGATTCGAGAAGTTCCCTTACATAAAGTAGAACTTACCAGCATCAATTATGGCTTCGCATGTAACTTCGAGTAATTTACGTGTAACTGTATCAAAATTGCGAGCCTGGCGGAAGTTGACAGCGAAGAACTGGGCATCAAAGTACTCCATATCAGAAATGAGACCTAGGCTCTGCGGCATTGATGGATGTTTCACCTTCATTCTATCTGATGCATCTGACATCAAATCAGCCTGGTGAAAGTTTTATTAATTTAATTATAGCTGGGAATCTGCCTGATGACCTGAGTGAATGGAATCAACTGCAGGCAAAGGCTACTACAAAGAAAGTACTGCAGGCAGTGACCAGGTAAGGCCAATGTGCACAATCCATGTTTCATTGCTATAGTGTATACTCCTCTCGTTATACCTGGCTACTTTCAAACTGATCCCGAAGCGCCACAAGGTCACTCCACTGGTATTACATTCGAAAGTGGTGGTAGTACCCCAGGACGACAAACTGGGCTAATAACCAGTCTGCCTAAACAGTTGCCATGGGTGTAGCTAGAGATTTTTCCTAGCTTTTCAATAATTTTTTTTTTTTTTTTTTCTGATTGGTCGCTGGTTATCTACAACCATCATGCAACGCAAGCGTTACCATCCGTTTTTAAACTATGAGTTAAATAACCTCGCGCGTGCCATGAGGCCGTCGCGACACCAGCCGTATATCTTTGCAGGAACAGTACTTGTTTTTTATATTTTTTACACCCCATATATTTACACCCTGCATAAAAATTACCTTATTGTACAGATTGTCGCTTAGATTCTTTATTTTGCTTGATTTTGGGAAATTTCCTGACATTCCTGTGATTAGGATCTCTTTACCACGTGGACAATTTGATTTGAAATCAGCCATTTTGCTATATTAAAAAATGCGTTATTTTATTTATCTTTTTCTAATAATAATTTTTGAAAGAAAGAAAGAAAACTTTATTTTCGTTCATTCGCCTGATGTTAAGCTAGAGTGCGTTCCATGAATGGAAACAACTGCTACCGCAGCCTCCGCTATGCCGGCTTGAGGAGACGAATGTGCACCATCCATATTGAGAGCGCATAATTCTCCCGTTATGCCTGAGTCTCCGTGACTACTTCGTGACTCACTTCACATGTGTTACACTTGATCATACACTTGATCTTGGATGACAAACTGATCTAATAACAGTCTTTGAGCCTTTTAATAAATAAATAAAACTTACATAGTTTATGGTCTCCAAAGAAAAGAACAACATTTTTCGCAATAATGTACACGCTTTTATAGTAATTTGTTTAATTGTATTACTAACAAAATTAGGGTTACGCAGGACATTACTTTTTTTTATATTCGAGCCCGTGTAGTGTGTGTGTAGAGTTAAGGTGTAGTGTGTGTGTCTAGTATAAGCGTAGCTGTAAGAAGTTAGTATTAAAGTGCATTGCAAACGGACCAGACGTATCATTTGTTACTACCATATCCCCCGCCACCTCACCAGTATGTGACCGCACTCGTGATGTGACGCAACAACTACTACCGTAAAAAATCAAGGTGCCACAGCACACTCTTCTCGTTATACCTGGCTACATTTAAATTGAATCCGAAATGAGACTAGATCACTTCGCTGGTGTGTACTACCTCATACCCATACCATTAGTCTGCCTACCACTTTTACCATAACTTACTTTTACATAAATAAGCCAGTCTTATCGAATCGTATATTGATACAAAAACAACGATTGATATACAGGATGTATCGGGCAACGTGTAAAAAAATCAGGAGATGACTCAGTAAGTGATTCTGAGCACAAATTAATTACCTATCGTGGCACGCGCAATCGTTGTGCCGTCGGGCGGTACTTCAAACAAATGACCTTGCCTTTGATCAACGCCGACAACCTTTGCCGCGTCGCACTGACAAGACGTATGCCCGCTCACCTGCAACGGCTATTCTGTCAGTTGCCGAATGGCCGCGTGACTATGTCGACGTGCGCGTATTCGTAAGATTTTCGGTAAATTTTAAATAACACTAAACGCGACAATGTCACTTTCGAACGCTGAACTTGGGTGACAGTGTGACCAGAAAGTTAAAACTTTGGCCCCTCTTCATTTTCCTTGTACACTTCGCATCTTCTACAGTTCGCTGGATGACTGCAGAGAGTGCATGTAACTGGAGTGCCGCTTTCAATAATAAACAACAGAGAATGTACCGTACCTTCCTCTTTTTTTTTAATCTAAGGGAAAAAATCAAGGAACCCAATGTCTTATAATGGATTCCTAAAATATAACTTTTATCGTGACCCCAATGTCGATTGATCCTCTATTAAATTTTATGATTTACGTTAAGTATGCATTGTATTCCGAACTATTATTTTATACTGGCTGTGCGCGTGGAATAGTTTTTTTGGGAATCATATTTATTTTTTGTTCACAAACCTACCTCCTCAGCTTTATTATAAATTACCTATAGCTGTTACCCACGACTTATTTTAGACGATTTAGTTACATAATTGTTAGAATATATTTTAAAGTAGTTTTAAAAAGAATATATTTTTTAAAGCGGCATGGTACCTCGTAGATCTACACCCCCCTCCGCCCGCCTCTCCCCGCCTCGTCATCATACGCCGCGTGTGAATTTTGTTTTAGAGTTATTTTAAAATTGTATTATCTTATAAGATGTTTATTGAAATTAGGTGATGTCAAAGACAATTGTGTTCACAGTTAAATACTCTTAATTAATCGACCAAATTTGATTATCATAAAAACGGTTATTGTGAGTTAATCTTAAAAGATAGACATATACTGTCACGGACCTTTTTTTAGATAATTTAAAGAGGAATAATTCTTTCATACATATTTTTTGGGTATCTCGAACGGTTTTCGCAGCGCACGCAACGGAAGCCCTCAAAGATGAACAATATTCGCCGTTTTTTCCACATTTTCGACTGTTTCTTCGGTCCTATTAGTCGCAACGTGATGTTATATAACCTAAAGACTTCCTCGATAAATGATCTATCCAACACAAAAAGAATTTTTCAATTCGAACCAGTAGTTCCTGAGATTAGCGCGTACAAACAAACAAACAAACAAACTCTTCAGCTTTATAATATTAGTATAGATAGATTATAAATGTGAAAGTATATTGGTTTGTCCCCCCAACCAAGCTCAAACGACTGCTGCTGAACACATCTTGAATCAAAACCACACATTTTTTTATAGTAGCAACACTCTGCCCGGTGTTAAGCCTGAACATGAGCGAAAACAACTGCTACCACAGAAAAATGTGTGCAAACAGCAGTCCGCTCCGATATGCCGGCTTGATCCTCCTGATTTGTAATCAACGTACAGGCGATGCTAGGATAGCGATCTGAAATTGAGTTGCTCTTAAAGTATAGGCGTCGTGGGGTCACGCTATTATCATCGAACTTCACTTACAGGTAAGTTCGCTTGATTCTTAATTTTGTTTCTTAATTAATTGTATTTCTCCTCCCAGCGCTTCGACGATCTTATCATTAACAAAGGTAGATTTTAAAAGGTTGAAGGTTTGTAGTCTATAGGTGAGATAATGAATATATAACTAAAAGAAAATAAATTTATCCACATTCACCAAGGAAATTAGTTTCCTATAATGTAATCTAAAGAAAATTAGATATTGATTAATAACTAAAACTGTTAATGTTTCGTTATTTCCATATCGTGTATACTCGGCATCGGATCGTACCGGGGAGTCCGACACAACCTCGTCGTCTTCCCCGACGTAAAGAACGTAAAGAAAAAAGGCGAGAGCAACAGGTATGCGGAGAAAAGCGCCGGGCGTCATCAGCTAGTTTATAATTCATAATAAAAAGTAAAATCAAGGACGGTGGCTTTAATCCTAAGGTTAATGACGCCCTGAATAGATTAATTTGTTTTATAGTCTGATTGATTTCTGCTGAGTGACCTAATTTTCCATAATTGTATGTTCTGTTTTTGTTTGCACAATAAAGAGTTTTATTATTATTATTGTTTTTTTTTATACATATTCTCGGCTGGAGCCGGTTACTAACATGTTCGCGTGCCTAGGCCAAGGGAACAGTATTGTTCGGATGGTGAAGTGCGTCTGTTTGTAAGAATTTGCGGACAATTCTGCAGGTGTTAAGTATGGTGGCCTTCTGTAAAGATATATATGTTTGTGGAGATAATTCTATTGCTTCGAGGGATGGCTGCAAACTTTTCGGGATTACACCAGTTGCGGATAAAACGATGGGGACTATTGTGACTTGGCACATATGCCACATTCGTGCTATTTCATCTTTTAAATCCAGGTATTTTCTAATCTTTTCTGTGATTGTATTCTGCAGATTGTGCGTGTTAGGGATGGCTATATCTATGATGTATGTGATCTTCTTTATTTTGTCAACTAAAGTGATATCAGGTCTATTGTAGTGTGTCGTTTTATCCGTGAGTATAGCTCTATCAAAATATAGTTTATGAGTTGTTTTCAAGGACAGGTTCCGGTATATATTTATAATATTGTTGATATGGTTGCATAGTAAGTTTATGCTTATGTGCTAGCTTCTGGTGGATTATTATTATTATTATAAGAGTGGTTTGTAGGTGGTAGGCAGACTGGTGATGATTATTAGCTCAGTCTGCCGCGCCGTGTTATTACCGAAGTGGTACTCCACCACTTTCAAGTGTAACACCCGTGACCTAGTCGCGAGAGGAATATGACGGTGCACATTTGTCTCCTTAAGCCGGTATAGCGCAAACGACTCTTTTGTTCGACCGCTCATAGACCGCATTCTAATTTAACATCAGGCGGACTATCACAGTCATACTCATTATGAGATCGGCGGTCTTATACAAATGTTTTCGAAAAGTGCTTACGTTGGTGGACGTATTGAGGTGTACCGGGGAGTCCGACATCACCTCTATCACAGCCCTGAAACAGCGAGAAATCTATAAGAGATTTCTCTCCTATTCTAAATTAGCTAGCCTAGTACTGGTAAATAATGGTTAACATTATTCAAGACAGATAACCTAATGTCTCTCGTTTATTATTTTTGAGTGTATCGGACGACGTATAAAAAATTTAAGGAGATGACTCAGTAAGTGATTCTGAGCAGAAATTAATTTAAAAATAAATACATTTTTTTTTATTTATATAAATACAACCTTTGCCGCCTCGCTTTTAATCTCGCACAGACAAGCCGTGTGCCCGCCCGCCTGCAACGGCTATTCTGTCAGTTGCCGAATGGACTTGTGACTGTGACTGTGTATTCGTAATATTTGCGGTGAATGCGAAATAACACTAAACGCGACAATGTCACTTTCGAACACTGAACTTTGTGATCGTTCTCTTGTGTGGAGAAAGTGGTGGAAATTTAAGTGCTACCTTACGTTTGTGGAGAGAACAGTATCCTACACGATTCCGTACGACGCGTATTAAGAATTGTTCAAAACTAGGGTCTAGGGTCTAGGGTCAATTTAAGATGCCTTCTCAGGCACACGGTGGTGGGCAAGAAACACAGGTGGAAGTACAGGAAGAAATTCTTCAACTCTTCGAAATTGTAACACGCACGAGGCGCCGTTTTGGCGTCCGTCATATGACGGTGTGGGGGTTATTACGTGCGCAAGACCTACATCCGTATCATTATCGCCGTATTTACACCAACCCGACTATGAAGCTCGCATTACATTTTGCGAGTGGCTGCATGGCATAGCCATCTCGCTCCCGATTTCCCTGTGATTTTTAATTATGGGGAGACAAAGCGGGGCGTGTATTCTGACAGAGACGGTAAGGTCAACGACCGTGATGAACTTCGTAAGCGGATTGAGTGCGTTCGAGGAAGTGAAAAACAATGAATTCTTTCACGCCTACGAGATAATCTGCGAAGACGTGTAACACTGTATTTAGCTCAAAATGGACGCCACTTTGAGCACCTGTTAAGAGTGATATAGACACTTCCCGTAGATATTTTTGTTTTTTGTAAGTAAACTACCTAAGCATTGTGTTAATAACAATAATAAAACACTAAAACACTTTTGTTCTACTACTTATTATTTTTATGACCGCTGTATCTACGTAACTTTCGTAGCGCTCGATATCCATGTTTTCTTTTTGTGATAATAGTAGTCTTATATTCAATGAATTTATTTTTTGAGGCGTGTTTATTCCTCACTTAATATTTACCTTAATTTTTATACACGACGTCCGATACACGCCTCTCTATTTTTCGTTTTTTTACTGTATAAATAGTAATTAAAATGAACGATTATTTTTAGGTACAATGTGTCATAATAGATGCAACAGCATTATCATACGTGGATGCACCTGGTGTGAAAACATTGGTCGGTGTCCATGCAGATTTATCAGCTAGCAGCATTAGTGTATTATTGGCTGGGGCTAATGGTAAGTATTTTATTTAAATTATGTTGTATCGATCTAACTGAAGTAACTTAAAAAGTGGAATAACATTTTTTAAAATTTAATATAAGTATATGAGGCGCCCCCGTTGACATCTTTCATGCTGTCTCTTTCTGACACACTCACATTTATCCTATTACCTTTTTCAGTCGATAGTTTTGTTCAAAGCATTACGATGATTAATATTGATAAAATTATTATTATTTGTATTTTATTTAGTTGAAATGTCTTTGCGTTAACAATTCAACGGATTTTTCGTGGTTATGTTATAAATAAATATACACCAAATAGAGAAACATTTTATTAAATTAATAAAACAAAACCTTAACAAATATATATGTTTATATCTGAAATAGCAAATTACCATAGATATAAAATAATGACCAACAACAAGAAATAAAAGCTTTTACGAAGTTATCGCGATAGACAGGCCTTTTTTCTTTCCCCATGAGTGGAAAGTGGACAGGGGATTTCATCTCTATTCTGCAAAAGTTTCTTCACAACACAATTCTCTATTAATAATTTCCGAACATCTCAAATCGTACGGAATCATCTTGTGATCACAATTCAATTTATATTCCCTGTAATCGCCCGTACAAATATCGTCTAAACCGTAATCACTCCCACTATTCCCACTCCTAATAAGTACAACATCAGAAGCCAACTTTCTGAATGACAATTCGAATTGTTTAACTTGATCTATACGTTTCCGAGCTAAAGTTAACAAGAGCTTCGTGAATTCCAAGTAAGAGCATTTGTCAAATGTCATATAATCCATCGCCTCTCTCAGTTTTAATTCCCAACTGTCGATATTTTCCAATTTTCTCTGCAATTCATCGATGTTTTTAGTCGGCAACATTAGTTGGCAGACGTGTTCTATTAGTAAGGTTTCTTGTTGATCCGTAGATACATGTTTTGTCTGTTCCCTGAGCATTTCTTTTAGAGACGACGGACTCGCGTCTAAACAGAATATCTTGCCTAGTTTACCTGCAAATACAAAGAAAGGATTAAAAAATTCAAATCAGATGTATCTTATGCAACTAATTTGATGCGCCAAGAATCAGTTCGAGCCACTTTTTGCCGTTTGTCAGGAACAACACGGCATTGACCCAAGGCACTTGGCCGGTCTTTGTTTCATAAACACCGAGTGACCTATTAGTTATATATATAACATAGTTCTATTGGTTAGATACTTATATCTTTATTGTAATTTGTAAAATAGGCATTGGCAAGGTAGCTTAATCGGCCTAAATGACTATTTAAAAAAACAATGTTACGTAATTACCTTCTTTCTCAAACAAAGCGGCCATTTCCAATGCCAACAAAACGCCAAACGAATAACCAAGAATGTAGAATTTTGATCCAATACCGACACACTTTTTAATATCCTGAAATGTCACATTTATTATATTTCTATAGTAGCTCGACAAATGACGAAGCTTAACCTGAATTGAAAATTAAAACTTGAAAATTTGACGTTATAACCACTACATCCACATTATTACTAATAAATCTGCAATCTAAAAGAGAATGAAGCACATATATATATTTTTAAACTTACTCGAATAATAAACGCAGCCATATCAACAATAGTATCCTGAGTGAGATCTGTAAATCGGTATACTAAAGCCCTCATTTTAAGACGTCGGCAGACACGTCGCATGCTGTAGTAGAGACCTTCCATGCCAGGCAATACAATCAAATAATCTTTGCCATCGTAGCATTCCATACTCTGAAATAATAGGCAAGCAAACTGATTCAACTCAAGCAACTCGTCTTCGATCGAAAATTGACCAGCTACGCAAGTTGACCAATTAGCAAAATCTTCTTTTTGATTATACATTACACACATATACATTTGTTGGATTGTCTCTTGTGGCGCACCGTGTCGCTTCATGGACTATATGTTAATTGGGTACTTTACAATTTGGTCATCTTTACACATATTATATTATATAATAATTATGGACATTTTTCCGCTGTAAGAATCGGGGCTCAGCTCGTGACGGAGCTGTACATTGGTTGGAAGAAATAAATAAAACTACGCCACTGTCCTTATATCTACAGATCCTTACCGTTATCTCTCTTTCATTGTAATTATATACGGTCGGCATCCACACGAGAGGCTGAAAGGTAGTTCTCTCATAATCATTGTCATAAAAGCTGAAGAACACACCGAACGGATTCTTCGTAGGCGTCGGCAGTAATATTTGTTCATTATGTTGCTCTGTTATACTGAAAATATATTTGTTTTTATATACTCGTATGTAGCTATATAGTATTTCTATTGTTCTAAAGTGGTAGTACAGTCGACGGAAAAGTGAACTAATAACAGGCGCAGTGTTGTCACGTGCGCAAATCACAAAAAGAAAAAGTAACAAAAAACAATGTACTTACGCTTTCAATGTCATATTGAGTAGCATTTCTGGCGTATAGTAAATAGAATTATGTTGTTTTAATAATAATGACAATAATTTAGTATTTGATAATTTAACACCCATTTCGTAAAGCAACGTTGTCATGCTCAAATTATTTGATTGAGACAAACCTGAAATTAAATCAGAGTTAAGCTGAACTCACACGTACCACTTTCCAAGCACAAAACAGTTGCTGTAATGTGGTAAAACTTTCGAACTTTTGTGCGTAGGGTTCGGTTAGCATCTGCGACAGTTTTGTGGGCGACATCAATTTCGACATTCCATTAATTTTGTACTCACAACACACGACCACTTTTTTGTGCTTCTAATGTGCGTGGAAAGTGGTACGTCTGAGTTAGGCCTTAATGTGCAATAATTAAGATAAAACCTAAAGACTTTAAAAGTTTATGACGTTTTGTGTCTACAGATCGATCAGAAGCTTCTTCCCCAGACCTAAAAATCAAACTTACCCAATATATTAATAATATCGCTGATTCCAAGCTGGTGTTGTTTCACCTCGGCATCAACCGTCACTATTACATCATTTCCCATCATCGATGTCTCCAAACAATTGATCATCTTGCTCAAAGCCGCTGTGAGTAATTCGATTTCTTCATAATTTTCACCATGCTGAAAATTAAATATATTGTTATTATAGTAGATCAGCTCACATGACAACTATTATGCCGGCTTGAGGAGATGAATGTGAATCATCCAAATTGACAATATACATGTGTGTTTTCTTTATTTCTTTTTTAAATATAAAAATTGTAATAAAATAATATTTAGAATAAATTGACGTCATAAAACACTTACATTTACAACACGACATTGGATAATACGACTCAATAAATTATTTCTAACGCGATCTGTACAAATTGTTTTTAATGTTTCAATATCATTTGATTCAGTTGATATACAAGGATTTAAAATAACGAAATTCCTGAAAACAAAAATATATATTAAAATTATTTAAAACAAAAACAAGATATGCAATAACTTTTAAATAGGGTTTTTTTTTACAATAAATGGTAACAACTGAAAAAATATAAAAATAGAGAAAGGTCGCCTCCGCTATGCCGGCTTGAGGAGACGACTGTATACCATCTATTAACAGCGCACACTCATTATACCCTTCTAAACTGATCCGGAAACGCGGCTAGGTCATTTCATAAGTGTTACATTTAAAAGTACTAAGGCAGACTGGAGTAATAACCAATTACTTTGCCTACCATTTTTAATATATTAAAACAAACCTCAATTTAATTTGCCTGCAAGTCGAATCTAGGTTCTTCACAATCCCATCACTGACTAAAGGTTTGACTACAAACAGATCTGATATCTGGCCTAATTTTTCAGCTGACGAAAGAAGGTTCTTGCAACCGATTTCAGTTCTTAAATCTTCAGTACTAAGCACGATTTCTGCTTCTGCAGTTGATCTACAAATTATATTTAACCACGACATTATCGAAATTATTATCGAGTAACTTAGTGTAAGCATCTCTACGCACTTCTTTCGTCTCCTTCACGTTATATATGATGTCAACTCTGAAGATAAAACAGTGGTATTTTTTCGCGGTCACGTGAGGCTTTAATCATTAAAGCATACGTGCTTTTGATTCCCATTACAACTCAACCTGAGTTGTGTGCGTTTTTTCTAATAAATTTTCATCATAATTTAATATCTTAAACTAACCTTAACTTCATCTTCAAATAATTACTTTCATTATTAGTATGTACAACAATTTTGTTTGCCCCTAACTGCACCAGTTTGCCCACCATCTCCACACCTAGATCCTTATTCCCACAAACTATTATGTAAGACTTATTTTCATCGCATTTCCATTGGGGAACTGCTGACACTTTGCCGGCTGGAACAAACCCCACCCAAGTTATAACGAAACCCCATACATTTTGTTTTCGATTCGATCAAGTCGAACTGTCGATTAGCATTTGACTTTGGCCCCAGGTTTTAGAGTCAACTTACCCAACGCACGTTCACTCAAATTCAGTAATATAGCCCCAAAAGTGCTCTTGCAGTTGAGAAGTTGAAACGCCCTTTTAATGGTGGCAGTCTCGTAAACAACACTAACGAGAGGTCGTACCCATCCCTCAGTTATACCTTTAATAACCGAGTGCCTTAATTTCTAGAAAAAACACAAGAAAAACAATATAATCACAGAAAGTGCAGTCCATATAGTGCCTAAGTAGTCTTCAATATTGTGAGAAGGTCACTTCACGCGTAACGTAACAGTCGAGAGATATCTCGACTATCTCGAGACAAAACAAAGACCGGGCATCATCAGTAGCAATCGCCTCCGCTATGCCGGCTTGAGAAGGCAGTGGTCAAATACAGTTAAAAATTCTGCTTACCTTCCTCAAATCAGAATTAAATTCATAAAAGATACTATTCAAGTCGACTGCTTTGTAATTCTTTCCATGCACAAGGAATGACATTCCGAAAGATTCATTCTCCACCATGTCATGCTGGGATAGGTCAACGAAGTTACCGAAATCACCGACCGTTGACATTAGTGACTGAAAAAAAATTATTGATGATGAACTATTGCCTCAAACCATTGCATGTTCTAGTTTTGTTTTAAAACTTAACTTCACCAACCTCACGCAGGGTTCACTATACGAGTATTATGCTTAAAACATGACTTCCGCTATGCTATGTAACGACCAAAGTACATATTAGTTACATTGATACACGGGGCTCTTCGATCGTGAGTTCACGCGTCCTACCGCTAGACCACGGCCGCTCTTAAATAAAGATAAACTAATTAATTTACCTGTCTATCATCTCCATTTAGATTGCTTATAACGACATTGCAACCTGCTCCATTCGTTAGTCTTAAAACAGTCTCAATTATTGCATTATCACGCGACACACATATATGGTCCTCTGAAAATAAATTCTAAATTAAATAAATCAATATACTTAGTCACAATAATTTAGGCTTAACTCAGAAGTACCACTTTCCACGCACATTGGAAGCACAAAAAATTGGTCGTGTGTTGTGAGTACTAAATTAATATGGGACGTCGTGAGAGTGCTCTGACAGTTGACAAATTGTGGTCGGTTTCACTGTTGTTGTTGTATGGGGGTCGAGCGCCACCAGTTTGAAGGTCACAGCAAAAATCAAGTATTTTAACCAAATTATCAATTTCTTTGTTTTTGGATCGCACAGTAAAATATTAAAAGAAAATAAACTCACCATTTAATTGAGGGAAAACTTTCATTAACATTGACTTGTGGAATTTATTTCTGATTGTCGTAAAAATTTGGCAGTTCATGTTCAAACATATGCTAATTAAAGCCTGTCCCAATGGACTCGAGCCCTGAGTCACCAGAACTCTAGAATTCGGCTGCAGTTCGGCACGTTCATTCTATAATTTAAACTCAAGATTAATATTAACATAGCCTCCACTATGCTGACTCATTTTAAGTTCTTTTGTTATAGAAGCTCGGTACGTGACACCACTCTTCCTTGTGTGCGGTATATGAACGGAAACAACCGCTACCACAGGGAAATTACTACAGGCAGCAGTTGCCTCCGCTATCATCAGTCCCTCTACCACTCTTTAAAAGTTCGAACAACATTGAATATAGGCCGCTACCTAAAGCGTATCGTCATAGACGCTACACGATTAATAACAAATACAGTAATCATACTAATATTAAAACAAACCAAAATATATAATGCTTGGACATAAGCCGAGGGCACAGTAGCAGCTTCCTGCAATGTCCAATTTTGTGGTACCACCCATGTTAATAACTCATCACTATCCACTATACCGGATATTGCGCCTCTCTTCACCACACCCATTACTCGATTACCACTGTAATTTTTTAAAATAAAAAGTCAAGCTAATCGCTCTGCTATCACGAAGAAATGTGCACTGTATATCTGGTTAGTGCACATTCGTCTCCTTAAGCCCGCATAGCGGAGGCGACTGCTCCCCGTAGATTTTGGAAAAACTCATTTACACAACCAGAAATCGAACACAACTGTATTATTGCACTTTCGTTGTCACGAATAAGACGCCCGAGGTCGATGAAACCCGTGTTCGAATCACACTAAATTCTGACCAATGTCATGTTATACAGGGTGTATCAGGCAACGTGTAAAAAAATTAAGGTAAATATTAAGTGACGGATGAACGCCCCCTCAAAAAATAAAAGTACTCGTGTATGGCATTATCACAAAAACAAAATGTCTATAAATGGACCGGCCGACGTGGACATCGAGTGCTACGAAAGTACAGCGGTCATAAAAAATAATTTATCGAGATAGTAGTAGAACAAAAATGTTTTAGTACGAGTATAATTGACTTATTAACACAATGATTAGGTAGTTTACTTACAAAAACAAAAATATCTTCGGAAAGTGTCTATGTTACTCATAACAGGTGGTCAAAATTCGCGCTAAACACAGTGATACTTTCAATCCGCCTACGAATTTCACCGCGGTCGTTGACCTCACCGTCTCTGTCAGAATACACGCGCCGCTTTATGTCTCCCCATAATTAAATATCACAGGACGTTAAGTCTGGGGAGCGAGATGGCCACTCGCAAAATGTAATGCGAGCTTATACGGGTGTAGGTCTTGCGCACGTAATAACCTCCACACAAGATTTTGAACAATTCTTAATACGTGTCGTACGGAATCGTGTAGGATACCGTTCTCTCCACAAACGTAAGGTAGCACTTAAATTTCCACCACTTTCTCCACACAAGAGAACGATCACAAAGTTCAATGTTCGAAAGTGACATTGTCGCGTTTAGTGTTATTTCTTACGAATACGCGCACGTCCACATAGTTACGCGGCCATCCGGCAACTGACAGAATAGCCGTTGCAGGTGGGTCGGCACACGACTTGTCGGCGCGAGCGCAAAGGCGAGGCGGCATAGGTTGTCGGCGTTGATCAAAGGCAAGGTCATTCGTTTGATGCACCGCCCGACGACACAACGATTACACGTGTTTGTAGCAAATTACTCGTATGTACGTTTTTACAAGGAAAAGGTGGACATTTGGATAAAAAAAAAGTATTTATTTTGTAAATTAATTTCTGCTCAGAATCAATTACTGAGTCATCTCTTGAAATTTTTTACACGATGCCCGATACACCCTGTATGTACTTTGGTCGCTCAGTGTCCGCCGTAGTGTAGGCCTATAATAATGAAATAAATTCTGGAAAGTAATGAAATGTATCAAATTTTATTACCTTGAATTGATTCCAGAGTAACTACTACCAAATTCGTTTTCATCGTTTTGTTTTCCTTCTGCCAATAATAAATCTGCATGCGATAGACGAGCGAAATATACCTACAAAGAAAATGCAAACTGGTACAACGACGAGGAGGGATGTATTTATTAAAAAACCTGAATAATCATTGTGGAAATCTGAATCCAACGAAATGTAAATTCATTTCATCATTAAATATGATGTCAATCAGAAACGAAACTTGATAAACCCAGTTCTGCGCAAAAAAAAACTCAAAATTTACCAAAACTCCGTTTTATATCAACTTAAATTAAGCCCAGGCACATGAGGTCACTTCACGGGTAGTTCAAAAGTTAACCCAATATTAAATAAATTGTGTACCTTCCATTGATATATACAACTAGATGTGCAATAACGCTCCCAATGTGACGCGAGAGAACACATGGCCACAGCCACGTTTGGTTCTCTGCCAGTTAGTATTCGACTTGACGGTAACATTGTCGAATCGTTTGAAGCCGCCTACGCTTTTCTTATGTCAGATGTATGAAGTTTGCATTTTTAGTATATATCTCAGTGGTACCTACCACCACCGGTTAGAACTCTTACCTGCACAAAGGTTTTAAACGAGCTCTGTGGTATGGGCGCTTGAACCCAAGTTAAAGTGTTAAAGTCACCAGGCTTAACCACTTGCAGTTTAAAGTTTTCGAAATCACTCAAAACATTCATCGGTTTCATCATTGGTTTAATTTGATTACTTTCCGTTGTTACGAAATCAATGAGGCTCACCCCTGCGCAACTGAAATGTAAACACGTTTTTGTAGTACTCAACATGAGGTTAGAACCTTATGCCGGATTACTTCCAAACTGAAGCCGAAACGCGACAAGGTCACTTTAAGGGTTTTACACGTTGGGTTACGTCTGCCTACCACACTTTACTGATTTAAATCATATATTATACCAACCTGCATATATCATTAGTTTTATAATAGAAAGCTCGAAGTACACCTTGTTCCTTACTATCACTAACAGACATCTTATGAACCTTGGCGTTGATTTCTAAACAACCAATATGTTTCGCTTTCGACGTTGTGGATTTGTTTTTACTGAGCACAACTGTTTGCATTAAACTATCCAAAAATGTCACCCAATTATTTTTCCATTCGATATCCGCCGAAGAATAATTGGAATCTATCGATTTTATGCTTTTGAAGTCTCCGCTGAAAAAAAAATACAAAAATAGAATAGTTTCCTAAACTGTGTTTTGAGTTTTATAAACCTGTAACGGTTTGCATGGATTATTAACCAAAAAAGGAAGGTACCGTACGTTCCCTGTTCTTTACTATGGCAAGCACAACAAACACACAACTACAAAGAAAACTAGACAAAGATAGAAATATGTTGCCCGACTGCAACGCGAGGATGAATTATTTTCTATTCTGAATAAATGATTCAAAAGCTCAATTATTTTTTAAAATAATAGGCACAAAAAATAAAAAATATTAAATATTAAAAACTAGACTGCTTGAGGATCGTTTACTTTTAAAAGAAAACACTATTTTTACTTCTATAGTTAAATTAAAACCAATATTGAGAAATAGGTCACTAAGTCCTCTCCACCATCTCTACATCTCCAATCCATAATAAAATATAACACAGCAAAATCTTACCTGAAATTATAACCTTTCAACGTAAAAGTTCTGTATATGTCAGTTTTGTTTAAAATCGTATCTCCAACAGTTTCAGCGGCAAGTTTGCGTTGTTCGAACATTTTTGGGATCATTAAGATTTGACCACTCGATATTATAGAATTTTGCAATGATATCTGTTAAACAATTAATATCACATATACCTTTTTAAATATATATTGTATCCGAAATAGGTTTGGAAGTAGTTAGGTGCATCGTCAACCTAGAGGCAACTAGCAATGAGTTCACTCGTCTGATCATTATTTTTTAAAATATAGCGTAAACTGGTTCAACTATAGTAGTGCCAGTTAGTGTGCTGTATAGTGTGCTCAGTCGTACAATATACGTACCTCGAAATGGCCACTAGATTTTTGCAACAAAATAACGAACTGAACAGAGCTCTCTTCCGGGAGTATAACATCAGAATCGAATCGTACATTCTTAAAAATAACAGGCATATCCTGGAATGGAATCCCTTGAAAGTTACCGAAAGTCTCCCAAATTAGCACTAATTGCGCGGCAGCTGGTATTGTGGTATAACCTGAAAAATACGAAAAACGTTAAGAAGATCTTCCTCTAGGCACTGATGTACCAGGAAATGATGACAAGCGGTCGTGACCCCGGTCAGATCAAATATTTTTATTTTAAATTATAAGCAACAACTGCTGCTACAGATAAATTTCTAAAGGCAACAGTCGCCTCTGCTAGATTGTAGATTCCTCGGAGGCTCCTTTTCCGCAATTGAGCAGTCATGGCCGCTCGTTGTGCGTGAGGTCCGCTTCATCGCAGTCACCCGAGCCGCCTCTGCTATTGATCAGGCGGATTTGCACCATCCAGATTGACGGTGCACTTTCTCTCGTTATACCTGAGTACTTCCAAACTCACTTTACGGGTATTACGCTTGAAGGAGTCGGTACTACCTCAGGACGGTAAACTAGACTAGTAACCATCATTAGTCTCCTACCACTCTTATCATTGCCTAATTGTGAAAATGTAAACTTACCATTAATAATATGTCCTTTGAGGTATTTCAAATCTTCATCACATTTAGTCAATATAACTTCACGGTCACCCGTTGTTGGTACTTCGTACACAGTATCTGTCTCAGTTGCCCTGATGAATATAAATATTCTTTTTCTTTGACACAAACATTTTTTTAACTAAATTTCGTTAGAAACTGTTAGGACTAAATCTGAACAACCATCGTTATTAAAAATAGACCCCGATGCGGCGATGGATTGTTGACTGCTTCTCCGTCTTTGGAGGCTAGCGGATTTAATGAGGATTTATCCGTCGTCTAGTCTGAGGCGTTTAGCGAACTGTTTCCACTCGCCGTTCTCGGAGCTCGATCTGTCACCTTGGACTTTCGCAGCGCGGAGTCTGGATGAATGCTAACGTGTGCCCAGACTCAGTCCACTATGCGTCGAGGAGACACCACGGGGTTTTAGTCGGTATGTCGGCGCTAACAGGGATTTCCCCACGTAAAAAAGGGGGTAACAACATCCAACCATATCCTAATATAAACTTTATCGTTAGTTCTAAAAGTAAGTTCTTGTTCTTCCCTCCATTTTATTGTTCTCCTTGACCTGCTTAAATCTTAATTTCAGTTTGATGTTAGGACGCACTTCGTCTAATATGGTGGGTAGTTGACGACCAAATTCAAATCTAAACCTCATCTGATTCATAAATATAATAATACTTACCAAACTTCACTATGTTCCCAAGCAGGAGTATGACTTAATAGTGGTGTTTCAGCTGGTACTGGAAAGTTTACAGGTGCATAAAGACCTTTTGGTTGTACAACCACACCGTGCATGAAAAGCCTGAAATTGAGTGGAAAATCAACAAAACTTATTTTAAAGTAGCTCGGTATGTGATTACCATCAATTATGACAAGCTATGCCGGCCTGAGGAAGCGAATGCGCACTATCCATTCACAAGGTACAAAACTCTCTGCTGGTTAGACTCCACTCAGCATTGGTTACTTCTAAGCTACAGAAGAGGAGATTTCGAGTAGAGAAGCAATTGAGATAACAACTTACTGGCCGATGGATTCCAACAGCATGAGAACATTATCAGAGTGCCCCCTTCTCGTCAATGGCAAATGAATGCAGTTTGCAGGAAGAGATCTCTTAAGGATGGCCTGGAGAAGACCGTGTGGTGCTATCTCGATTGTGATGGCGTAATCTGGTATTAGTTTGGATGATTCTTCAAAAAGAACTGGGTTCTGTGAATAATATTTATTTATTAAATGCTATGAATCCTATACGCAGCTTTCTTAAATCTAGAAGGACGGATCATTGATAGAACGATCGGGGTTAACCTTCTTAAATCGATTTCGCATTTGAGCAGGTTTTATTTCCAGCTAAGATAAAAGATTATAAAAATAATCTGTATAGTTTAAACAATGTTTCAAACAATGGGTAGATACAAGATAAAATTATTGAGGTCTTGAGAAAAGTTAAAGCGTTTGAGGCCGATTTTAATAAAAACCTAAACTGAAAAATTCAAAATTCTACGGATTTGGCCATCTAAGCACACTTGAAAAATTCACCTGTAAATCATAAACAAAACGTTACACTTACAAGTAAATTGTTTGTAAGGTAATCAGCGGAACAGAATTTGGCTTCCGGTTTATCCCAAGAGCTTTGAGGCACTGATGAAGAAATCCACTTTTGTGAACGTGGCTTCGGATTTTTTATTACTTTTGACATATATTTTCTTAGAGCTGGACCTGTATAAAGCAAACTTAATATGCTGCATCAGGATACGACCGTCAGAAGCGAAGTGAAACAAAAGGAGAAGGAGATGAGTAGAGATAGAAAACACGATGAAGAAGAGTAGGCAGGATAATGACATTTATCAGCCCACTTTGCCGTCCTGGGGTAGCATCACCGCTTCCGAATGTAACACCTTGTCGCGTTTCTTGATCACTTTGGAAGTAATCAGGTATAGCGAGAGTAGTATGCATTATCAATTTGAGTTCCGTCAAGCCAGCATGGTGGAGCGACTGCTACCTGCAGAAACTCTATGAAAGCAGTTGTGTCCATTCAATGACCACACTTTAGCTTAACATCGACGGAATGGTGCCTATGCCGTGTTACAATTTAGAATACGGGACAGGTAATGATGACAATGATGATCACGTTTTCGTAAAATCCTTACCCGCCTCCGCAATGTACTTGGAATGATAGGCTATATTAGAGCATGCGACTTCTTTGGCAAAGAATCCTTGAGCCTTGAGCTTTGTTACAAAATTCTTCATAGGTTCAGCTGGACCTGACAGAGTACAGGAGTTTGGTCCATTGTGACATGCCACTGCTATTTCTGGTGGGCACATTGTTTTTATCTACAAAAAATGTGACAATTACCTGGGAGGTGTAATTCTGTTTTCGACTATACTTCCCCTGATATTAAGTCAGAAAACGGTCCATGAACGGAAACAACTGCTATCACAGAGAAATTATTTCAGGCAGCAGTCACCTCCGCTATACCGACTTCATAATACGGGTGTGCACCGTTCAAGTCGGTTTTCAAAACTTGTGTATACTCACGGCACCAAAACCCAAACCCACAGCAGCCATAGAACCATGGATGAAAGGTGTTTCAACTGACACCAAACCTCTGTAGTAGGCCGACAAAATCATTTCCTCTGCAGTTAGACAGCCATCTGCGTATGCGCATCCTAGTTCACCGACACTGTGGCCTGATTAAGAATTATAAAATTGAAGCCACATTGTAATAAATTCACGTAGCCCAGTTTTTGCCCTGGTTGCATTTTTGTATTAATTTAGAAGTTTAAGCTCTGTCTACTTGGGCTTGGAGCCATTCTCCTCATTGAGCTACCAGCAACTTAACATCAGTTAAGACATGCTAAACTCAGAATTTGACGTTACCGGACGTTGACGGCATTTGCTTGTTTATAAAACATTATGAATAAACATTTATTAAAAAAAAACTTGATTGCCTAATACCCATAACCCATAGGGCTTGTAATATGGAATTGTGGATCTGAGGGAAGCAAGGAGTTTGTGTCAGGATCGTGGCCAATGGCGTTCTGTTACCACTATAGGAAAAAGGCGTGACAATATAATAAATTACAAACCAATAATATAATCTGGTTCTAGCTTCAAAGCTCTCAGAACATCAGTAAGACCAATTTGGACAGCAGCTATGCCAACGAAAGAATTCAGAATATTATCAAAGATATTCGGATCGTCGCTTGTTATTATTTCACATAGATTTAGGCCAAATGGTTGCATTATTTTTTGGAGTCTGAAATTTAGAATCTCTAAGTGACTGGCCATTTTCTTTCGTGCTAATGAATAACCGGCAGATAGTGCTCAGGGTGCAGTCCGATTGCAATTAAGTACGAGGGGCGGATGAATTATTTTCGCTACAACAGCCGAACCGACTTGTACTAGATGAAAAGTCCTCATTTGCAATTTTCTGTCACACAAATATTATTGTGTAGCTATCTATTGTGATTATATCAAGGTGCTCCAAGAATTGTAGGCAGACTAATGAACTGTACTCTGCCGACTTAAGACAGTACCAAGTGTAACTGTTACACTTTCAAGTGTAACATCTGTGAAGTAATCTAGTTGCCTATTAAAAGAGGAGTATGCGTAAGATAAGGAGAAGTGCACATACATCTCTTCAAACCAACATAGCGGAGGCGACTGCTGCCTGCAAATAATTGTCTATGGTAGCAGTTGTCTCCACTCATGGACAACAGATAGCTTAACATCGGGTGGAGCACGGGGCTTATCGATCGCAAGTCCACACACAGTCTATCTACACCAACTCCTCCATGAGTGATTATTGATCAGGTATTTATCCCATGATACATTTTATACCCGTAGAAAAATCTTTGTCACATAATAATTAAAGGTTTACTTGTGAATAGTTGCCGAAAACATCGGTATTCTCATGAGATGAGCCCCCATTGTCGGCCATTGTGATCCCATACCGGAATAGACGAACCAAACGGGCCGTGTTCTGCCATCGTAGACTTGGCAGCGTTTTGAAAGACTTACTGTCGTTCCGTTCTTTGTTGCTGAAAATATATGCTTTGACAACAAAAAGTCAATGCTCCTCTTGCAGTTTACGATATTACCGCAAGATTTCTACATACATATTATTGTGTTCATTTCCAATAAATTATAATTAATTTAAAAAATAAGCATAGATCAATATTTATTGCGACACGAACTCTAACCCCGGATCTCTGCGCCATAACCACTACGCATTCAATACTTACTAACTATATTATATCCCCTAGTAAGAAAACCAGGTATTTCGTCTTCATAGACATTATGCAGTAATGCAATCTGTCCAGCATCTAACGGTTTGTTCACCAAGTCATTAAAGAGATTATCAATTGCTTTTTCAATTCTACCACTTGCGCAAACTAGATAGGGGATGCTGCTATCAGTCTCGGGTACTTTCTAAAATATAATATTTATTATTCCTTTTTTTTTTTAACGAAAAGAAGGTCTACTTGGGCTCTCTTGCATTGTCTAGTGATTTTACAGCTCGATTTAACTTCAGAAAGGCTCTGTTGAGCAGAAGACCAGAAGAAACTTATCATTCTTTGCTTTAACCATGTGGAAGTTTTTCGTCATTTCGATTCATAAGTAACCAGACAATCGCAACTTACCTGATTCAAGTCAAAACATTTTAACAAAATATGTGAACATATTCCAGCATAGGTGTGGTTAATAATCCCAGTATATCCCCTGTCGAATTTAATGTTATCATCAACTAAACGAATTCTTCCTTCCTGGATGCCTTTTATATCTTTTCTAGGATTTTCTAGATTAAGGTTTGCTGCTATTTCACCCTTATGATAAGCCAGTAAGACCTGAAATTATACAAAGAAATAGTACTTTTTTCCACATGCTGGAATGATTACGTGGTCTTTTACCTTTACAATAGATGTAAGTGTTGAAGCAGATTCAGTGTGGCCAATGTTAGATTTAACACTTCCAACTAACAATGGCTTATTTCTACGTCCAGAACAAAAGATTTCATCTATATTTTGTAGTTCTTCATAGTCTACTTTCTTTAATGCTGAAAACGTTATAATGAAAATTGAACATGTTAGGTCAGTTAAAATCAATTGTGGTGAAAAAAAAAAGCAGTTATATGTGACGCCAACCCAAAGTACGAAGAGCTACCGATGGAATAAATTCCGACAAGCAATGACTGTGCTTTTTAGTGATCAGAACATCCGCTCGCACAGTACGTGTGTTCATTCGATTTCCATCTCAGCTCAGGACGGAGTGCTGTTGATGCTTCTCATATATCTTCATCATAATTCAATAACAAATACATTCAGCATTTTAATATGGAAAAAAATAATAAAACTAATCTACAAGATAGTATGGAATATTCACCTGTTCCACAACTCTCAATATATTCCAACTCTTCGGGTTTGACATTGGTTTCGGTATAGAACTCTTTCAGAAATTTATATAAATTCTCTCCTGTAGGATGCAAGTAATAATCATCATTGATTACCAGTCCTGTGCTTTGTGCTTTCGAGTGAACCAACTGAGCGTAGACCCTACAAATGAGAGTAATAAATGAGACTGGTAGTAATAGCACTGGTGTTAGCAACTGTAAGGTCCGTTTGCACCAGTTACTTTTACGCTTACTTTAACTGTTACGTTTACATTATGGTTTACATTTGCTCCACACGAGTTGCACCATCGTCGCGTCTGTCATTTTTGACGCTTACTTTAACCTTAACCGTAATCAGCGAATCTTGGCTGGTTAAAGTTAAAGTAATCGGCAAACCAATGATACTAATGTCAAATGTATAAAAAGAAGCCAAATATGTTTTTCTATTATAATTTTTACGAGATCAACCGCCTTTTAACGATACCAATATGAATTTACACGATATTGCAACGCGTGTGGAGTAAATGTAAACGTTTACCGGTCGTCGTCGTCGTAAAAGTAATAGTTAAAGTTACTGGCCTTCTGGTGCAAACGAACCTTACACCCGTGAGCTGTTTGATAGCCGGATATGACGAGAGGAGTGTGCATTAACTCTCTGTGACGGCAGTTATGGCGGGATACTTATAGAGCTTATAAATATAGTACTTATAAAGCGAAGACAAAGCTTTATATTCTATAATATACTTTAAATTGTTGTAGAAGATATGTTTTTGCGATATTAAGTATAGTTACCGTTTGGAATCCCTGGCTTTTTGTAGAAATATAGAAACGATACATTCAGATCTCACACTACCGTCAGCATCCTCGCTGAAGCATTTAGTTTTGCTACCGGATGTTGAGTTGTTTAACCTGTAATTTTTTATAATATTACTTATCTGAAGGGACCAACTTTCAACAAGTCTCTACTTATTGTCATGGAAAAATATTATATTTGTTATAATTATATTCACTAGAAGTAGCTTCCTTTAAATTAATCCATTGGCAACGATTATTGACCTGATAGAGAGTTAAGTACACCAGCATCCCAAGGTTCATTCACTTCGTCATCGTCAGCATTTTTTTTATTGTAGCTCTACATGTGAGAACACTTCGCCTGATGTAAAGCTAGAGTGCGATCCATGAACAGAAACAACTGCTACTACAGAGAAACCTGTGCGGGCAACAGTCGCCTCCACTATGCCGGCTTGAGAAGACGAGCATGTACCATCTAGATTGACAGTGCACACTCCTCTCGTTATACCTGGCTACTTTCAAACTATTCCCGAAACGCGACAAGGTCACTTAACGGGTGTTATATTCGCAAGTGGTGGTACTACCTCAGGACGGCAGACTGGACAAATAACCATCATCAGTCTGCCTACCACTCTTTAATTATTGCCTATATTATAAGATGAATACTGAGCTACCAGAGTACATAACATAGTTGCTGATCAGAATTTATCAAGACCTAGAATTCTTGTATCTTACCAGTGTATTTGGACAGCAACGGTTGGTTTCTGAATAAAATTCCCACCGCCCACAATCGCAGCATCACACTGTCCTGTTTCCAATGCGTGGTAGGCATGATTCAACGCCAATGCAGTTGAACAACATTCACCAAAGACCGTGTATGATGGACCACGGGCACCTAACCAGTAGGAGATGCGATTTGCCAACATTGTACGAGCGTTCCTGCGAATTACACATCGAAAAATGTGCGAAGTTAGAATGAAAGAAAACAACTGCTACCAGAGGCGCCGACTCCGTGGGTGCTCCCATGAGAAATAAACAGTAAATGCCGAGCACCCCTGAGAATATACATCAAGAAACAGTTCAGTAATCGCCTTTTGGGGTTGGGCGTGTTTTCATTACCCGATGACCCGTGTAGCGCAGTGGCTTAGAGCGCCGGTTGAGACTCAAGTTCGATTCTCAACACAAATGTTTGTTGATCAGTGTGCGTTTCTCTTCTCATGAGAGCATGAGCACCCATGAGGTTTTCTAAAAGCCGGCGCCCCTGACTGCTACTACAGACATATGATGAAGCTAGTGCTCGTATCCTATACCAAAGTACATACGGTTACATTGGTACCGGGTTAGAATATTTAGCGAGGTTTGAACACGGGTCATATTGATCGTATCGTGAGTTCACGCTTTCAACCGCTAGACCAAGACCAACGTCTTAATTTATTCCTAAACTATAATATATGTTACCCGAGCAAATAATATCCATCGACTTGTTTTCGGTTAAAACTACAACTGAGTTGTGAATCAGAATCCATGACAGCTGTGCCTATGAACACGCCCGTGTTGGAATTTCGTAATGACCTTGGGTTCACCCCTAAAAATGGTTATTTATTTATTAATTGTTAAAGAATGCCTATTCGCACAAGAGAAATGGGCCCACAATTTTTTTCTCGAGTTTGACTTTGATAGAGTTCATTTTGTAGAAAAATAAATCCACATTCCTTATCCTCAATCTACTTTCTGATGCAATATTTGAGGTTATTATTGTATTAAATGCTTTAATAATTAATTGTTTATTGATTTGTAAATGATGTGTTGATATAATTAAAATAAATTAATAAAAAAATAAGATATTATTTTAGTATAACAAATGTTTTGGTAACAAACAAACTATTAGATGTCGAGTGGGCCAAAAAACGGACATTTTATATCAATATGAATCTGAAAAATTTACTAAAATTACGTTAATGCAAAAACATAACGTAACGTAGTATAATGTAGAACTTACCAGCATCAATTATCGCTTCGCATGTAACTTCGAGTAATTTACGTGTAACTGTATCAAAATTGCGAGCCTGGCGGAAGTTGACTGCGAAGAACTGGGCATCAAAGTACTCCATATCAGAAATGAGACCTAGGCTTTGCGGCATTGATGGATGTTTCACCTTTATTCTATCTGATGCATCTGATATCAAATCAGCCTGGTGAAAGTTTTATTAATTTAATTATAGCTGGGAATCTGCCTGATGACCTGAGTGAAATTTCTGCAGGCAGCTATGCCGGGCTGCTTGAAAATGATGGTACAACCTCAGGATGGCAGACAGGGCTATTAACCATCATCAGTCTGCCTAAACAGTTGCCGATTTTTGCTAGCTTTTCAATTATATTTCTCTCTGATTAACATTGATTGACCGACATGGTTATGGTCCCTACCTATCTAAAACCATCAACTATACAATGGCATCGTCTTTAAGCTATGAGTTGAATACTTCAGCCGTATATCAATCAATCCTTGCATTCACATTGCTTCTTTTATCTCGATGATGTTTTGTGTTTTTTAACAAATAATGGTACTATACTGTTATGTAGTTAATATTGGACCAATAAATGTAAAAAAAACATTAAAATTTTGATGTCAAAATTAAAAATTAAATACATTATGATAAACACAATTTATGATTCAATATATTTTTACACCTGTACAAAAATTACCTTATTGTATAGATTGTCGCTTAGATTCTTTATTTTGCTTGATTTTGGGAAATTTCCTGACATTCCCGTGATTAGGATCTCTTTACCACGTGGACAATTTGATTTGGAATCAGCCATTTTGCTATATTAAAAAATGCGTTATTTTACTTTCTCCTTTTCTAATATAAATTTTCACCTGATTAAACATGCGATTGATGAATGGAAACAACTGCTGCTACGGGAAAAAATGTCTGCAAGCAGCAGTCGCTATGCCGGCTTGAAGAGACGAATCCACCATCCATTTTGAGAGTGCATAATCTTCTCGTTATACCCGACTTCTTCCAAAGTGACTAGGTCACTTCACGGGTAGTGTCGGCACTGCTCCAGGACGGCAGATTTGTCTAATAACAGTCTGCCTACCAATTAATAAATAAATAAAACTTACATAGTTTAATGTTTCCAAATAAAAGAACAACATTTTTCGCAATAATGTACATACTTTTATAGTAATTTGTTTAATTTTATTGCTAACAAAATTAGGGTTACGTAGGACATTACTTTTTTTATATTCAGGCTGAATTTGACTGCACTCCGGCTGATGTAAGCTAGAGAGCATCTAACAAAGCCGGTATAGCGGACGCGACATCGACGCTCCCTTTCTCTGATAGCAGTCGCCCCCGTTCGTGGATCGCACTCTAGCTAATATCAGCCGGAGTGTTAAAAAAAACCACATATGTTTAGGTCGATTCAAAATTTATAACGTCTCGGAAGTTAGCCGCGGGTAAAGTTTACAATAGTAAAATTAAGAGTTAATTTTAAATATGAATAAACATATAAAAATAACCTGCGGCCGTGGTCTAGCGAGAAGACGCGTGAACTCACGTTTGATGAGACTCGTGTTCGAACCTCGCTAATTCTGACCAATGTAACATTGTTATATTTGGTCGCTCATTAAAGAGTGGTTTGGAGACTTATGATGGTTATTAGCCCAGTCTGTTGTCCTGGGTTAGTACCACCACTTTCGAATGTAACACCCGTGAAGTGACGTTGTCGCGTTTCGAGAATAGTTTGAAGGTAGTCAGGTATAACAAGAGGAGTGTGCACTGTCAATCTAGATAATACATGCTCGTCTCCTTAAACCGGCATAGTGAAGGCGACTGCTACCCGCAGAGGTTTCTCTGTAGTAGCAGTTCTTTTCATTCATGGACGGCGCTCTAACTTTACATCAGGCGAAGTATTGTCACATGCCGAGCTACAATAAAAAAAAGATATAAAAAATCAAGAGAACCCAATGTCTTATAATTAATTTCCAGTATATAACTTTTATCGTGACCCCGGTGCCGATTGATCCTCTATTAAAATTTTATGATTTACGTCAAGAATGCATTGTATTCCAAATTATTAATTCATACTGTATTATAAATGTGAAATTGTGTTTGTTTGTCTCCCAATCACGCTCTAACGACTGCTGCTGAATAAAGGAGAATGCCCTTTCGCCTAAGAGAAGTGGGCCCACAATTTTTTTTTCGAGTTTGTAGATGATTTTCAGTTAATTTTGTAGAAAAATAAATCTACTTCTTTATTACCAATAAGTTTTAATTTTTTCACCCGGGTTATTGAGTAATTACATGTTTTCTGATGCAATATTTGAGGTTATTATTATATTAAATGCTTTAATAAATTGATGATATCTGTTTTTTATGCAATTAAACATTCTCTATTGATTGGTAAACAAAGTGTTAGCATAATTGAATTAAATTAATGAAAAAATTAAGTTATTATTTTAGAATGTTGTTTTGTTAACAAATTATTAGATATCAATTGGGCATGTGTATTGTACTTTACTTTGGTATCTCATTGCCTGCCTATGTTACAAGCACTATCTCAGTACATGCATCTATACTTCTATCAATATCAGGTCTGGCCAACACGCGGCCACACTTCGAAACGCGTCAAGATCACTTCACGGGTGTTACATTAGAAAGTGGTGATACTACCCCAGGACGACAGACTAGGCTAATAACCAGTCACCTACCACTCTTTTTATTGATTTTGTGTTAATCAATGTAGGCCGCAAGACCATTAGAGTTGGGCAGACCTGGCCTGGCTGTATAAACCCATTGCAAATTAATTATAACAGTCGATAAATAATTAAGATAAAGACAATTAATATCAATATATTATCTAATATCAACGATTAAGATTTCAATAATTAGTATTTAATTAATTGTTAACAAATATTTTTTTTAGTTTTAACAAAATGATACGCTATATTATCGGTCTTGTATTGTTTTTGGCTCTTGGACAGGTATTTATTTGTGGTTTATGTACTTTATTGTGTACTCTAAGAACATTCATTACATTCTCTTACAGATATGCATTATATTATACATTTTACTTACTTACTTACTTAGCTCACGCCTTGTTCCCACTGGGGTAGGCAGAAACTATAAAGCGCCAGGAGTCCTCTCTCTACATACCACTTTCGCTTCGACCACATCCATTACTCCCCTCATGCATGCACGTCGGTTGAGGGTGCTCTGTGGATCTGACTGAGAAAGGTCTTCCTAGGGCGCCTCCTTCCGACACTGCCATCCACTTTCGCACGATAGATCTTTTTAGTTAATCTCCTTTCATTCATCCTTTCCAAATGACCGAACCACCTTAGCATACCCCTTTCCACTCTGGTCACAATACTGTCCTTGAGCTCGCAGCGAATTCTTATCGCATCGTTTGGGATTCGCTCACTCTAGGATACTCCACACATACTTCTTAACGATCGCATTTCTACCGCGTTTATTCGACTTTCATTCTTCCTCTGCCACCCAGCTCTCACTACATTATAAATTTTAGTAGACATTATTTAAAGCAATTGGTGGTGTGATTTAACTATAACTATATATACCATGGAGGATAATGTTATATTATCTTTGATATACACTAACAATAAGTTTAGCTAAGACAATTAAAACAAACAAAGCAGCAAGCTCGCGACAATTTCAGGGTTTCTCACTAATTTTAGTTCAAAAGAAATTGTCACACACATAATAATAATAATAATAATAAATTCTTTATTGCATTTAACACAGTTAAAGAAATACAAAATCATAAATAAGTTACTGCAATTGGCGGTCTTATCACTAAAAGCAATTTCTTCCAGACAACCAATTGTTATTTAATAAATTGTAAGGAAAAGAGAATACTGCTTTAATTTATTTATTTATTTATTCAAGTTTATATAAAATTATAAGAGTGGTTTGTAGGTGGTAGGCAGACTGATGATGGTTATTAGCCCAGTCTGCCGTCCTGTGTAGTACCACAACTTTCAAGTGAAGTGACCTAGTCGTGAGAGGAATATAACGGTCCACATTCGTCTCCTCAAGCCGTATAGCGGAAACGACTAATCACATGTCGAGCTAAAAATATTGATGGTTAGGTCATATACTTGTTACATACATATATACGTGATGAGTGATTTAATGAGCGGTCGTGGTCTAGCGGTAAGACGCGTGAACTCACGATTGATGTGACCCCCGTTCGAATCTCGCTAAATTCTGGTCGTTGAGTGCTGTGATTCAAGCACTAGATTAGTACAGGCATATAAAATAGCCGTATATATGGGTTGGTTGGTCTACCTACTCCTCCTCAGTTCATATGCCGGTCTGGTGAACACGAGATGAGCGTGCAAAAGTCCAAGTGGTGGTACTGATCCAGAATAAAAGACTGCTCTTTGATATAAACGTAATAATTTATTACAGGCGGATCCTGTACAACATGCCCCGGCCATTATTGAAGAATTAAGAGGAGGTTTGTTTGAAAAAACGTTTATTTATTTATTTAACCATAGATTAAGGACCCCATCGCGCAGCGTAACGCGGCGCAGTGCGTGTTTTTACGTTGTTTGCAAGTGCCTTTGTTTGTATAGAAAACACGCGTAGTGCAACACACTGAAAACGCGGTGTTGCACATCACACGCCTACATGCGGAAAGACACGCACCCTCGACACGTATCGTGCGTAATGATGATAGATGACTAGACGTACTATTGCGAAATGGATCTCTATATCGATCGATTTATATATCACCTCCAGGCCACCGCATGACTATCATCAGTCTGCCTACCACAAATTGTTACTGATACGACTTTGTTTTATTGATTAATATTTTCGAAAATGTCGTTCACCTAACTACATTCATGAATAATAATAAACGATGCACAAAAATGTATTATACATGAATGCTTTAATTAAAATCCAGCAATTTACATATTTTAGCAAGATTTTTAATGTGGTAGGCAGACTGATGATGGTTATTAGCCCAGTCTGTCGTCCTGGGGTAGTACCACCACTTTCGAATATAACACCCGTGAAGTGACCTTGTCGCGTTTCGGAAATAGTTTGAAAGTAGCCAGGTATAACGAGAGGTGTATGCATTGTCAATCCAGATGATGCACATTCGTCTCCTCAAGCCGGCATAGCGGAGGCGACTGCTGCTTGAAGAAGGTTCACTGTAGTAGCAGTTGTTTCCGTTCATGGGCCGCACTCTAGCTTTACATCAGGCGGAGTGTTGTCACGTGCAGAGCTGCAATAGTTTTTTAGGCCTCTGGTAAGTACGAAGTAAAAAATAGTGTAGGTGATTGGTCTACTAGATCCGCACCGCACCAGGAATAACTGCTTCTTCTTTTGTTAAATGGCCTCAGATGTCATAACAACGACAATTCTGCCAATGTCAAGTAGTAAATTCTTGATATTTTTGCATCAAATTGCAATGGTGTTTTACAATTTGACGCTTTCTTGGAGTATTTGGCGGCAATTCACCCGGTCACGTCACAATATGAGCGTTGTCACGGCGTGGGATAACCACAAAAAAAACCGCTTCCGTTGCCTCATATAGAGTGAATTTTAATGTTTCCACAATTACTCACACTCTTACAAGCGCAGCATAAAATTACGCAAAATAACACCAATTTTACACAATAATAACCACTAAACTAATGAAAGGGATAAAAAAAAACACTTCAAACTTCCCGAGCAAAAGGGCGCCAAACACTCCACCAGGAATAAATGTCGTGCTTCAGTTTTAATCGACCTCCATTCCCTCTCCAAAGAAAAGTCATGGTTATAGATGCAGTGAAAATGCAATGAAAACACGATAAATGTAATTTTAGGTGCTCGAATAGTCGGAGGTTGGCCAGCTGAAGACGGTCAGATTCCTCATCAGGTCAGCATTCGTATGGTGAGCTCTTCGGGAGGCGTCAGCTCATGCGGCGGCTCCATCATTCATCACGAATGGGTTATAACAGCTGCACATTGTTTGGCAAAGTAGGTATATTTAAATCAAATAAAAATATAGAAAAAATGGTAGGCAGACTGATGATGGTTATTAGCTCAGTCTGCCGTGTTGGGGTAGTACCACCACTTTCGAATTACACACCCGTGAAGTGACCTTGTCGTGTTTCGGGAGCAGTTTGAAAGTAGTCAGGTATAACGAGTGTCCACTGTCAAACTGGATGGTGCACATTTGTCTCCTCAAGCCGACATAGCGGAGGTTAGCGGAATATCGAGCTAGAATACAGAAGTTATTCAAATTTTAAAAAAATCTCAACAGCCGTCACACATTTGTCGTGCGTCTTGGACTGACAAATTTGACTCGCCCTGAATGGTTGGTCGAAGCTCATAGAAGACATATACATCCAAGGTATAATGAAGCCCAAGCTGGAGTGCAGACGGACGATATTGCCTTGCTTGGACTTGATCATTCAATACCCTATGGACGTGAGTATTATTTTCTTTTTTTCTTTTTACTGCATCATAACAATTTGCCATTGTCAAAGTAAATATTTACATTAAGTTAATATTATTGTACATCGCGCTAAAATTGTTTGCCCGCACTTAATGGTTAATAATCCACCATTATTACACATTAACACTGGAAGAAACACAAGTTTAGGAAAGTTACCTAAAGTCTCAAGATGGCCGCCAAAACTCCTCTGATCGTTTTAATAAAAATTCCACCACAGGGCCAGGTACGAGGTTACATTTACGTCGTGATAGCGTAACGCGAGATCTCTCCACCAATCAGACGATGTTATTATGACCGCCAAAGTAAAAAAAAAATCAAATCAAGCCATCCTATTGGTGGAAAGAACCTGCGTTACTTTGTCATGGCCTAACTGTAAGCTTATCCAAGCCTCTTTGTCGAACTAATTTTGGGATAGGTAAGAACGGCTTCATATTTACTTTGTTTAAGGTCACATTTACCCATGTCGTCTCCAGAACTCTGGACAGAAGAACATCAACTATGAAGGTGTAAGACTGACTGTTAGCGGATATGGACTCACCGATGACCCATGGAATGGTAATTATAAACTGCATTTCCTAAGAATCTACGTTTTTATAGTAGCTCGCCATGTCACCAGTCACCACACTACATCTGATGTTACTAGAGTGCGGTGATGTTCATCCAAATTGACAGTGCACATCCCTCTCGTTATACCTGGCTACTTCCAAACTAATCCCGAATGACGATCACAGATATTACACTTGAAAGTGAACTAATAACTATCATCAGTCTGCCTACCACACAATGGTAACGTACTAAGCTAGGGCTTATAGGCACTGAGCGACCAAAGTACATATAACATAGTTACATTGGTCAGAATTTAGCGAGGTTCGAACACGGGTCTCATCGATCGTAAGTTCATGCGTCTTGCCGCTAGATCAACGCATGCTTTACATGTTCTCTGTTGTTTACAGGCGGTTATTCCTCCGAAATCCTCCGCTGGGTATTCCTTCGAGGTATCACAAATGAGGAGTGCCGCGAATGGTACAACTTCAGTCCAACAATTCAAGACCAAACTATATGTACTGCCTATTACAATGAAACTTCGCAATCGTCTTGTCAGGTAATCTATACTTATTTTGAAGCGTATCGTCTTACACGCGTACGAATACGACGATAGATACGTATGTTATTTAATGTCTATTTTATTCAATCAAATTATACGCGTCTATGACGATACACTACAGTAACCGTCTTGAGACGCGTCGCTCTTTTATGAGGGTCTCTATTCTAGCTCGCCGCAAGACAACAATCCACCTGATGTTAAGCTAGAGTGCGGTCCATGAACTGAAACAAATGCTACTAAAGGGAAATTTGCAGTACATGCGTGTAGCACCCAGTTTTGACAGCGCAAATACCTCTTGTTTTTGCTTCATTCTAAAGTAGTGGTACTAACCCTGGACGGCAGACTGGGCCAATAACCATCATCATTCTGCCAAAATAGATATAATAGTTACATTGGAACCGGTCAAAATTTAACGAGATTCGAACACGAGTCCCATCAATCGTGAATTCATTCTAGACTACAATCGAACTGGTGATGGAATTGTACTTGTATTGTTAACAGGGTGACAGCGGTGGTCCCTTAACAGTGGTCGATGCAGACGGGAAACCAACAATGGTTGGAATTGTCAGTTTTGGATCTTCTGCTGGATGTAACAGTCCTTTCCCAACAGGTAAATGTAGCAGACTTAAGTCTTTAAATAAAGATAATGCAACCATAACGCTAACGAGAATATTGATTTCCCAAGTGTTAAAAATTAATCTATTACTTTTAAATATACATTCGGAAATTACCCCCAGACCTACGAAATACATGTGTCCTGAACAAAACTACGAGTATATCTAGACCGCATGTTTGTGCTAGTATTTTTTTAAATTTTACTTATGAAAAGCCTATAATAAAAAAATAACATTGTAAACGTTGAAGATGTATAAGTAATCTATAAGTTTTTTTTTCAGTGCCCCAACGGGGTTCTTGCCGAACATCTGGCAAGAAGGAAAATAAATATTTTGATTTGATTTGATTTGATTTAATATTAACGTAGTAACGCGGTATAAGTCTTGATTAAAGAAAAAAAATTCTCTTTGCTCCCGCGCCCTTTAAATTAATTTGCAAGTGTTGATTTGTTTCCACAATAAAAAACCAACAGTAATAACAAGAACCAGTGCCGTCCAGAATAGGGCCGCGCTAAAATTAAAAACTCAACTAAAAATGGTCTATAAAGTCGTGTGCTGACCACACGGATCCTTGGATCTTCCCACTTCAAGTACAATTATAAGCTGCTTGAAGACGTTGTACATAGTTCCTCGTTATCAAACGCAGCCAGCCAGACGGTGCACCAATCTCTTACAAGAATAAAAACTACTGTAAATACCTAACAAAAATCTTATTTCAGCATATGTACGTCCGGGTCATTACCACGACTGGATCTTCGAGGTGACCAGGATCAACTTCGATTGGGACAGTGATGATTTGGAGCCACAAAGCGGCTTTGAAAGGATAATCGCTCACGGCGAACCAACTGCATAATAATTTAAAAATTAAACATTTTTTTAATTAAAAATTATTTTATTAGTGTTTGTGCAGTCGTGTATCCTCCGCTGTGCTAGAATTGCGATAATCCAGGTCGACAGTGCACACTGTCAAACGATCATGAAATGCATTAGGCCATTTCACGGGGGGTGATATGAAGGTGGTGGTACTCGGGATTTAGGATAACAGGCTAGACTGGTAACCGTCATCAGTTTACTTTTCAATCTACTTCATACAGGAATAAGTAAAAATAAGGAGTGTTTGGCGCCCTTTTTCCCGGGAAGGTTGAGGTGTTTTTATTCCTTTCCTTAATTAGTTTAGTAGTTATTATTGTGTAAAATTTGTGTTATTTTGCGTAATTTTATGCTGCGCCTGTGAGTAATTGTGGAAACATTAATTCACTCTATATGAGGGAACGGAAGCGGAAACGCTCATACTGTGACCCAACGACCGGGTGAATTGCCGCCAAATACTCCAAGAAAGCGTCAAATTGTAAAACACCCCATTTGATGCAAAAACATGAAGAATTTACTCGACATTGGCACAATTGGCACATGTCGTTGTTATGACATCCGAGGCCATTTAACAAAAGAAGAAGTAAAAATAAAACACTTTTTTTTAAACAAAACTTATAATTTATTATTTTTAAGTCGTATTTAAAACTAACTTCTAGAATTAAAAACTTTAATTAGTTAACATTGAACAAAAAGTAGGTACTGCGCTTATTTGTAAAACACTTTGATATCCATTCTGTTTACAATTGCTAAAATACAATTTATTTATTTTTATGGCATTCGCCCTAGGCATTTTGCCAGCATCACGTTAAGATGGGGAACAGACAGAAAATTAAAGAAACAAAAAAGGATGAATTTTTCATATGAATGAAGATGGATTGAATGAAGAACTATAGTTGAATTTTAGTTAAAGTAATGAATTTAGCGATAGAATGAAGAATAGCAGATGATAACGATCTCGTTATCTGGAGAGAAGGTTAGAAATGTTAGTAGGGCAAGGAATAGATTTGTGAATAGATTTTAAGAAGTCAGAGCGATCATATAGGGGACAGGAGAAGAAAATATGATCAGTATCTCCAAAAATACAATTTAAAAAAATGACAGGTGTTTAATGTCAATTTGTCAAAAGTAAATGAATAATGCATGCGTATAAATCTTCATACATAAAAAACTAGCTGTATAACTTGACAGTTGTGACACTTCCAAATCATTTTGAAGTTTGTATTATACACCACTTATTATTATTATTTTAATACACAATTTATTGATTGTTGTCTTAAATAAAACATATATATGTCGGAACGGTCATGAATACGGACTCTCATTTGAACGATTACGGAAACTAACTTGGAACAAAATGAATACGTGGTCATGAGTACAAGCACTAACTGAATATGAAACAAAAGCGTCGTTACGCTTTGACAGTCTCTGAAAACAAGCCACGCGGCGAACACGTTGAGACTTGTTTGTGCGGAGGAACTGTCGTGTTTCAGCATATTTGCTTAGTCATCGCCCACAAATGGACGATAGAAGCCTTGGACCGCTCTCCCGTTCTGTCAGATATATATTTGTACGCTTAAGAGCAGGTAGTGTGAACTTAATATTAACATTAACAACTTGTTTTATACCATGTACCACGAATAAATGATCAAATTTGATTTGACCACGTGACGGCGCAAATCCGGAAGTTCGTCCGCCGGCCGCCAGAGACGCCAGGCGTCATTACAATTTAGGCTACGATCGAGTGAAATTTGTTTTGTTTTTCCTCTCCGCTTAAATTGTAATATTTCCTTTCCACAAGAAAATGTACTACGTGTGTTGTGTTAGTGGGTGTACGAGTAATAGTACGCGAGAACGCTATATTATATTAATTTACTCTGAACAATGAGAATAAACTCCAAAAAGTGGTTAAAGTGTTTATAGTTCCACATCAGTTTAGTATATTTTTTATCTTATTTTTAAGTTTATATTTTTTTTGGCCTAGCGATAAATCCGGATGGAACAAAAGTTAGCCCTTCCTTTAAAGAATACTGCAGATATAGTATATTTTTTCGACGACCTGTTTGAATCGGTAAATGGAGCAACTATATTTAGTAAATTTTTCGCGTTCATCTCCCAATGGTTAGCTGGGAGAAAATGCCTAATGGCATTAAGCTCGCCATTGTACATTTATTTGTGCATTAAAGAATTATTATTATTAGTAAATTTTGTAGGGGAAAACCACTTCGTAAGTCTCTCACAAAAGATAGTCCACATTTACAGTTCTGGAGGGATGCCATTATGAAACTTAGGTAAATTAAATTTATTAATGGCAATGGTAGAGAATCGTTAGTACCCTCATTAAAAAATTGGACAACCACTTTAAAGGGTTATGAAAGAATTTGGGATTTTTTCTTTAAAAATCAAATAAAAATTATACGGCCGCGTTATTTTAACTCTGACCCAATTGAAAATTTATTTGGACAGGCACGGGCGTACAATTCCCGAAATAATGACCCCAACATGGGGTCTCTTTTACGCACGTTTAAATCTCTTAATAACGAGATTTATTAAATTTCACTCATCATCACTTAACTGTGAAGATGTTACTGGAGATCAACTGCTCAAATTAGAATCTTTGTTAAAAGTGAAAATAGTAAAAAGACTGATGAAATTTTATCACCATTATCACATGAGATTCAATCATTTCAAGCAGAAAGTCTCCAAATGTCAATAAGACAACAGAGACTGAATGTTCGCACCTGTTTCGGGCAGATTAAATTGCAGGCAATGCGAAACTGATTTAAGTACCATTACAGAGGAACCGATTCACAAATGGATTTCTTTTAGGGAATATAACTGCATAAAAAATAGAAAAATGACTCACCTCTTGTAACGTAGAAATATTTTTATATATTTTTATTTATATATATTTTATGTATTTTTCCCCTCACCACACTGTAATATTTTTATCGTCGACAACACCGCGACGATCGGTCATCGACCTCAGCCGGTATGAATGACAACGAGTCGGCATCAATTTTAATTTGGAGACCGAAGAAGCCCTACGTGGCGAGTGATTGCCTCCCGTTGAGGGACCCTTGTGAGTAAATCACCGCCACCTTCTTCGTTCGTCAAGTGGTTCCGGTTAGAGGCTCCTTGCAGTCCCTTTCACTGCGGGGCCCACACGCCCAATCAAGAAACGCAGAGCAGAATACCAGCCAGTTTGGAGCCCGGTCTCGAGGTCGACCAGGCAGAGCACCAAAAACATCGACGTTCAGCTAAGATCTTTTATATTTACATCTTAGTGCTTAGGAGTGTTCCATCGCCATATACAAATTAAAGAACCTACTTGTTGTGACATTATTTTAGTGCATTTTTATTTCGCACCCCGGCTTTGAGTCGAGTCGGGGCAACGTTTCACTCTCCGAAAATGCAATCTGATTATTTATGTCTATAACGGAAGAAACAAATAAATATCTTGAATATAAAATTCAGAATGATAATATATTAAATACATAAAAAATGTAATTAAAACTAGTTGTGTATTATGTACACAAAAAAAAATTAAGAATAGATTATCAAATAAGAGTCGGTAAAACTCTTTCGGTCGGTTTTATTTGATAATTGTTTTATACACAGTATGCTTTTGATTGCATTGGAGGATGATGTGCCTTATGCAATTGGCCGGAAGCCCTCTACTGATCATCAGAGACGATGGCAACTAGGAGGGACTTAGTATTTCATTGGTGGCAAACTTGTATGTTTTAAATATGATTTGTCCTTTTCTAAAGTAGTTATCCGAAAGCACACGCCTGACAAGTTTTATAATAGATTTGTTGATATTTAAATATAAAAATATAAAGATTTTTTTATAATTTTTTAAATAATTTACAGAACCCCAGAATGGATTTTGAGCACTGATTTTACAACTATAAGGCCTCTCGTACACACACTGGTTTTCGGAGAGAAAATGTACGGTTAATTCGCCGTGTGTAGGCACGGTCGTCAGTGTTGTATGGATCTCTTGATGGAGCTTGTAGACGTCCATGGCAAAGCTACGGCGGCGGTGTGTTTTGTGTTTCCTAACAGTGTTTTATACGAATAACTATTGTAAGTTTTGGACCTTGCCCATTCTATTCATAGTTTCCATCAGTCATAAACACGAGAGGCACACATGCAGTGCAGCAAATCAAGACACGACTGTTAATAATTTTTAAACAGTGCTGTAATCTGAGTTATTGTGAAAAAGCTGAAGATTCAAATAAAAAAGTGTCGTAAAACCGAAATTAATTACAGGTCAAGGTTGGCAAATGCTAAAAAATTGCTAGCAAAAAATATGTTACACAAAGTAACAGAATGTATGTCCCCATCAGAAAAAATATTCACAACTATGCATACAAATCATCTAAGAAACTTCCAAAAGGAAGGAGATACAACTCTTGAAGGAAAAATCCTGGCTTTGACATAATATAAGTAATGTCCTTTACTTGCAAAATATTTTTGTCTGCCATCATCAAGATGCTTAAGAAGCCTTTTAAGCAATATTAAAATAAAAAGTGGTATATTTGATCAAAACTACACAAGGTGTCCAAAGCTTTTTGGAAAATAATAAATACAAAATATTGTGTGGATACTTTATTAACTAGGCACCTGAATCAGGACCACGTTGAAAACTTTTTTGGAAGTATTGGAAGTTTGGGTGCTAGAAATTGTATTTTTTTTTTTTTCATAGTAGCTCGGCATGTGACAACACTTCGCCTGATGTAAAGCTAGAGTGCGGTCCATGAACGGAAACAACTGCTACCTACCACAGAGAAACATGAGCGAGTAGCAGTCTCCTCTACTATAACGGATCGAGGAGACGAGCATGTACCATCTAGATTGACAGTGCACACTCCTCTCGTTATACCTATTATAGTATTGCCTTTGAGAGCGTATTTAAAACTCTTTTATTAAATAACCAATGTTGAGATTCAAGGAACACAGAAAAGATATATTTTGCACAGTAACATTTTTAATTTTTATCACTGGCAACCCAAGTGTATTTGAATTCGCCACCTCATATTGGGCCATATTTGCTCATCAATTTTTTTTACATGATTTAGGATCATGGACTTGTCGATTTGTGAGTGTGGACTGGATGAGAGAGATAATAATCATATTTTCTTCTCCTGCCACTTTTGTAATCCTAAAATTTATCCACGAATTCACTCCCTGACAGAATAAGGCAACCAGCATCATTGGAGAAAAAAGACCCAGCAAAGCTAGCTAGGGATTATATAAATATGTCAAATGAAGATATTGCTAAAATTAAAAATGCAATTGTCTGTGTGGTTAGACATGCATACGGAGGATGTTGCGAATATTCGCATCCGCATCGATTTAGACATCCGCAACCGCATAAATCGATGCGGAGCTGATGCGGATGCGAATGTGTAACAGGTCGCGACAAGAAAGAAAGGGGCGGGCCCGGCTTGCGGCGCGGGTCAACTACTAAGAGAGCAATAAGCTCACTCGAGCAGCACACATACAATCGCGTACATGTAACTGTATTGTATACGTACGTAAGTACTACGTATTACGTTAAATAAAGTGAGTGCTGCTTTTTTAATTTAAATTGACTTTTGATGGATAAGTGAGTGAAGTATGCCACCACCTACGCATAGTGAAATTTTAAACTTTCTGAAAATGACCGAGATAAATCTCAGTGTACAATATGTACTTTATCAAACAAAAAAAGAATCATCACATTCGGTTCACAAACGGCAAAGAATCTCCTAATTTTCCACCCTTAAAGATGGAATATTTTCTTCAAATTGAAACGGGACCAATGACGACATATACTCTATCCAACAATAATTACTATCACTAATTAATTAGTAATAGTAATTCACTCACTATTAAATAAAGAAAGGACCGTTTCTTACTATCTTTTAATTTTTTTTACCCACACAGTTTTTTGTACAGATCCGCATCCGCAACATCCCTAATGCATACATCTCTCAAACGGAGATATTGTCGACGACAGCGACACCATGCGGCGTTCACTCGGCCCGCGCCGAGCATCTATGTAAATCAGTTGGCATTAAATCATTAGACTGTGCGCACGCATTTTTTCTTGACCTCCACAACGACTCCTCGGTGCCACCATAACAGCACCCTGGATCGCATACAGATATTGTTGAGATTAAAAATGTAATCGTCTTGGTGGTTGGACACACACACACCGATTCAAACTGTCAGAGCAAGTAGAACTGTTTTTTATATAGAAATAGAAAATGTTTATTTTCTATCAATGTACAAGTTACATGGTAACCCGCTGGCATGACTATCACACACAGAACATAACCCATTACTGGGAGCGCGCCTAGACAGAGATGAGATAAATATCCACCGCCTGGGAAACAGGCACAAGTCTAGCCGTAATTCAGACTAGTCCTGAACCTGTGTACCATGTATATAATATATAAAAAATATACCTAGATTTTTTTTTACCTGACCCTGGAGCAGGTCTGCAGCACCAATAGCGTCGTGCTGCAGTGGATCAAGGGGCATAGCAAATCTCTGGGGAACGACGCGGCAGATGAACTCGCCAGGAGGGGCTCGTCGCTGACCACGATTGGTCCGCACCCCATAGCCCCACTTCCATTCCAATATGTGAGAGGTCGGTTGCGTCAAAAGACAGGTGAGTTGCATGAACTTATTTGAACTCACCAGACGACGGACTGCCGACAAACAAGGGAAGCAGTGCCACCACCTTACGCACAACTAGCGGCCATGGCTGCTCAATTGCGGAGAACGAGCCTGCGAGAAATCTACAATCTACATCTACCTAGATTTTTATCCATTGTATGAGAATAAATCTGAACTTAATTAAAACATAATTTCCTTATTTGAAACTTATTTACAGTGACTTATGAAACACCGGCTATTCACGGCAAACCACTGAATTAGGGGCGGCTGATACTACTCAGCCTATGGCGGCCAAGACTGTAAATCCACCCCTGACCATAGGTCTGTATTAGGTATTTTTGAGCCAAACAAGGCCAAGAAAGGAAGTGGGTAAGAAACTACTCTACAAAGCAGAGATGGGTGAAAGGTATCATAGAGAAGGTTAGAGGGCTCAGTGAGATTTTCTCTTAAAATTATAAACGGACTGGTAACCACTAGGCACATTAACCAGCTCCGTAAGCGGGAAACAAGACGAGCTGCATGCAGGTGGCCACAAAAGAGAAAATGCAAGTAATCTCGGGCACACCACAATGCAGGAAGCCGTTCTGCAGTAATCATAGCATCTTTAAATAGAAAAATAGCTAGGTTATATAGTAGTTAATTAAAAAGTTATATTATCTTGTGGTTAAGGTACGTTATGTATTGCAGTGTAGATTATTTATGTAAAATAATACAGGTTATTGGTAGTCATGAAGCCTTAACAAACTGTAACAATTAGTCATCTATAATTATTTTAGTATACTTTGTATTGCATTGTGTCCGTGAACTGTACTCTATTATTAGTTTAATACATATTTGTGGTATCAATTAATGGCTCTTGGTTTTTTTTATATAAAGTTATGTTTAATAAAAAGCTGTTCGATGCCCTAATAAATAAAATAAATAATAAATGCTACTACAGACAAATTTCTATAGGCAGCAGTCACCTCCACTATGCCGGCTTGACGAGATGAATGTGCACCGTTCAGATTGACAGTGCACACTTCAAATTGATCCCGAAACGCGAGTAAGTCACAGGTGTAGTGCTCGGAAGTAGCTCAACGGAATCATTATAAAGCCCGCAAGGACAACCCCACAGATCTGCTTATAGTCAGACGAAAAAATCCTTAACCGTTTCTTTCAATTAGTAAATCGGAGAGAGCAACGCACGACGCATGCGACTCACACCAGATGAGTCTGATAGCTTCTGGAGTAGACAGCGTCTCCAAAATGGCTGGATGTCCTTCCTCGGCCAGAGCAAGCAGCGCCTCCGCCGCGTGCTCCGTGCAACTGCTTAAATCCCTGCCAAACAATGGCAAGAGGATCGCAGCTATATTCAACGACACCAGTTTCTCTGTACAAAGAATAAATTATTATTTTTTAGAGCGGCCGTGGTCTAACGGTAAGGCGCGTGAACTCACGATCGATGAGACCCGTGTTCGAACCTCGCTAAAGACCAGTACTAATGTAACTTTGTTATATGTACTTTGATCGCTCAGTGCCTATAGGCTAAATTAAAAAGAGTGGTAGGTAGACTGATGATGATGGTTATTTTTCCAGTCTGCCGTCCTGCCACCACCTTCGAATGTAACACTCCAGAAGTGACTTTGTCGCGTTTCGGGAATAGTTTGAAAGTAACCAGGTATAGCGAGAGGAGTGTGCACTGTCAATCTAGATGGTACATGATCGTCTCCTAAAGCCGGCATAGTGGAAGCGACTGCTGCCCGCACAGGTTACTCTGTAGTAGCAGTTGTTTCCGTTCATGGACCGCACTCTAGCTTTACATCAGGCGGAGTGTTCACATGCCGAGCTACAATAAAAAATAAAATTGTAGAGGGCGATCCTAGGGGCAATGTACAGAAACAAATAAAGTTCTACAGGCAGCAGTCGTCTCCACTATGCTGGCCTGTGGATTCGTCTCGTTCATTTCGGGAACAGTATAGAAACAACAGTAGCAGTTGTTTCCGTTCATGGAGCGCACTGTAGCTTTACATGAAGCGGCTACAATAATAATTAAAAACCTCGTCAAACCTGCTACTTCCGAGCTGATTACGAATCGTGGCTAGGTCACCTCTCGTTTTAAAAATGCTTAAAATAATCACCTTTAATCCTCACATCTTTCGCCATTAATATTTTCACCAAATGCACGACCTTTAGCAATACTTTCTCATCATTGGTATTATTTAACAATACGTCTGTTAAGATGTTGCATCCATTATTTTTGTAGAAATAATCGCAGGACGGCTCATGCGTTCGGATAAGACCTGTGACATAAATAAAGAAAATGAGCGGCCGTGGTCTAGGAGTAAGACGCGTGAATTCACGATCGATGAGACCCGTGTTCGTAATTCTGACCGGTACCAATGTAACTTTGTTATATGTACTTTGGTCGCTTATTAAGGAGTGGTAGGCAGACTGGTGATGGTTATCAGCCCAGTCTGCTGTGTTGGGGTAGTACCACCACTTTCGAATGTAACACCAATGAAGTGACCTTGTCGCGTTTCGGGAGCAGTATGAAAGTAGCCAGGTGTAGTGAGAGGAGAGTGCACTGTTGGTGTATACTCGTCTCCTCAGGCCGGCATAGTGGAGGCGACTGCTGCCAGTAGATTTTCTCTGTAGTGGAAGTTGTTTTCATTCATGGACCGCACTCTAGCTTTGCATTAGGCGGTTGTCAAACTCCTCCTGATATTAATTTAGAGTGCGATGCATTGGAGAAGCGACCGTTGTCAGAGAAAGGGATCCACAAACAGCAGTCACATCCGCTATGCCGGCCTTTTCACACTTAAAGGATCCCATGTTATAGGAAGGTGGAAAGACATGGCTGGGAAGCTCGTTCCACAATTTAATGGAACCTTTTAGTCTGGGAGGATATCGTTTCGACAGTGAGGCTATGCATTGGATCGCTTGCACGACCTCAAGCAATCTGGGTTCCTAACCTAACTGGGGATTGAATCGTGGACCTCTGCTAAACATTCACCGTGGCAATAGCGATAGAGCCTGAGCTGCAGGGGTTTCAAGTTTGTGTCATTTCAGCAAAACACGGTCTTTTGCATGGAAATTTGAACGGAAACAACTGCTACTAGAGAGAAATCTCTGCCGGCAGCAGTCGCCTCCGCTATGCCGGCCTGAGCTATACCTGGCTATTATGGGTGTTCATTTTTCTTTAAATAAATAATGGTTATTAATAAAAAATGTTATGTAGTTAACATAGACCAATAAATGTTTTAAAATGAAAAAATAAAGAAATACGTCACAAAAATAACAAAGAAGTACTTGAACGGCATCAATACCATGTATACAACTTCTGGTTCACATGGTTACTAACTGTCTTTTATAACACCCTATATAAAGCAATACATACTCGACAAAGCATATAAAACTTTCGCAAGACATTCCTCAGTCTCCTCGGGAACAGATTTCATCAACTTCTCCAGGAACAACTCATCAACTGAATATGTCTGACATGGCGGATTGTTCTGGCAGACCTCAGCAAGGAGGTTGTACGCCTTGGCACGTATCTCATCATTCGGACTGTCAAAGCATACAGCGAATACGGCAAATCCACCAATTCTGCAGAAATCTGAAATTATAATTAACTTAAATAGTAATAAATTTTTATTTGCAAGAGCGGCTGTGGTCTAGTGGTAACAATACGTGAACTCACGTGTTCGAATCTCGATAAATTCTGACCAATGTAACTACGTTGTATTATCATGTACTTTGGTCGCTCAGTGCCTGATACAAGTACAAGATTATATGTATAAAAAAAATATGCCTATACTAAGTTCTATTCAATTTTGAATCATCTATGAATGTCTATCTAATCTAGGTGTTATGTTTGCGTTGTCCTTGTCCTAGTCCTAATACAGGATGTTCTATCTTAAACACTTATTTACTAATGCTAAATGTGACTAGGTCAGTTTTTTTTATTGAATCTCGGCATATGACAAGCTCACGACAATGCAACTGAGAAAATTTCGCAGTCCCCTCCACTGTGCGGGCTTAAGGAGACAAATGTGCACCATCAGGCTTACATCAGGTGTTACATTTGAAAGTGGTGGTCTACTATGATGACAGACTGGGTTAATAACCATCATCTGCGTGGTAGGCAGACTTCAACTTACCACGTGCAATATCAATGTCATAAACATATTCAGTGAGATTTTCAAATGCAAGTTTTATATTCAAAGGCAAAGGGTCACCAGCCTGTACAGCAGACACTGTTGCCCCATCAGATAACACCTTAATGGCCTCAATAACAACTTTTGAAGCATCTATTGTCATCTCCCTGATAGCACCTTCCAGGAACTGACGTCTCTGTGAAAATACCACGAATTAAGAGCGCTGACCTTGAGCTGTCATGTGTAGTGTGCACTCTCAAGCCAGCATAGTGGAGGTGACTGCTGACTGCACTGGTAGCAATTGTTTCCGTTCATAGACCTCACTCTAGCTTTAGATCAGGCGGAGTGATGTCTAATGCCATGCTACAATAAAAAATGTGATTTGTATATTCCCTACCTCATCAGTCATGGGGGGATGTTCAGCGTTTGGATCTTCATCGTGATTTGTAGCATCCAGAGCGCATTGTAAGAGACCCTGCAATATTTACATGAAGTTTGTTATTTTGACCGTTTTAACCACTAGTCACTACATTCGCTTCCTAAATTAACTGCTACTTAAAAATCAGACAGTGTACAGTCACATGCAGAAGTGCTATATAAATAATATATGTATACCATTAAATTATGATAGATAGTTGACAGGAAAAAAACCCTTTGGAATCATCATCTATGCACAAAAACGGAAAAGCCATGTTCAACACTCACCTCAGGCTTTCTTCTAATTTTTATCATAATTTAATAATAACAACATCAATATTATAGATTCTACTAACAAATATCAACCAGTACCAATGTAACTTTGTTACATGTATAATATTTTCAGTGCTTACGATAAAAGTAGTGCATTAAAAAAACTGATTTAGTTACCTGCATATTTCTTGGTTGTCGTCTAGGTCTTATTTGTCCGATAGGCATCGAATCCCCGTTCACAACGACCTGCACAGCACCAGATGGAGAACCATTGACAAGGGGCCGAGGCGGAGGTGGCATTATCGCTTGTAGCGTGACTTGTGAAGATGTTTGATGATCTAGAACATAATTCTGGGTTAAACCTTCAGGATATGAAACAAGGTCGTTGTAAATATGAAGTTGAATTAAATTTGACATTAGTATCTTGAAAACGTGCTTTAAATAGACAACTAACCTAACATAACCTACACACAAAGGAAAATGCCCATTTGCCTAAGATAAATGTTTTTTCTCAAGTTTATCATTGATTTTTACTTCATTCTGTAGGAAAATAAACCCTAATTGATTATTATCACTCAGATTGGATTGTTTTACCCAGATTATTGAGTAATTTGATATTTTCTGATGCAATACTTGAGGTATTAAATGCTTTAAATTATTAAAATCTGTCTTTTACTTCTAAATAATCGTTTTGTTAACTATATCAAGTGGGCCCAAAAATTTAATTACGTTGTGTTAAAGTATAGGTAAGTGTTAATATTTTACAATTTTAGGATCAACCACATTAGGAATAGTCGGAATGGATGTTCTGTTATTCGTACTTGCCACTGAAGAGTTGGAATTCGTACTTGTCGGCGCAACAGCGTTGGTATTTGCATCAAGGCCTTGTGGAGCATTCGCCATACTATTACACTCGTAATCACGTCTAGTTCTTCCGCCAGGTTCACTCATTATTACTATATTATACACGGACAAATGCACGGAATGTTCTAGAATAACCTCCCGGACGCAACCGTTGTTGTTTTTAATATTAATAATGAACTAGCAATCCGAAGACCACTTTCAATTCTTGTCTTCTTTTAGGTGATGGTAACTTAGTTGACCGAAACTCAGGAATTTGTGCAGAGACTAATCAGGAAATCAGAGACAATTAATAGAAATTGTGCTATCATCTAACCACAGATCACTAGCCCAGAGACAATTAAACAAAAAAAGTGTCAAAATATTGTGACGCTTTTGGTTCTTTTTAAGGCAAAGGATTACAGCCCATGCAGCCTTACTATTAACCCCACTCGCCGCGCCTCGTATTGACAGTGCACACTCATTTCGTTATACCTGGCTACTTCCAAACTGTTCCCGAAACGCGGAAAGATCACTTCACGGGTGTTACATTCAAAAGTGGTGGTAGTACCCCAGGACGGTAAACTGGGCTAATAACTATCATCAGTCTGCCTACCATTGTTAATTTTTCTTTTAACTGTGGCGGAATGACCAGTTGCACTAGGCACTTATAATTAAGTTTTGTCGCAAAATACTTTTATATTTTTATCTCTCGTGATATTACTATGACTTAAAAGTTAAAACCAAATAAAAATAATAAATATAATTACTTTTATATTACATATAATACCTTATTTAATAAACTTTATTACATATTTTATTTTTATTTTGAATATCTATTTACACTGGTTATCAATAAGATAAGAGATAAAAATAGTGAACGTGAAGTGCGTTTTGTTTATAAGATTTCCTCGTAAAACTTGAGAACAGTCACTCTTTATATCAAGTCAACAACACCACGTTTTATTAATTCCCAATTCATCAAGAAACAGGTAAAATTAAAATTCATTACTTGGAATATATTTTAATTACCTATGCCTCTCAATTTTTTTTATGCGTTTGTTTTTAATTTTCAAGACTTTGGTTTTTGATTATATTTTCAATATTTTCTGGCTTCTAGAGCTTGAATTAATCTAGGCTCCCAAATGGTAGCAAATATGCTGTAGACACCATTCACACACTGAAAGAATTTATTTCATGGAAAAAAATAAAATAAAAAAAGTATTGAAAAAATAATATGTTCTGTTATTTTTTCAGTGTGTGATCAGTGTACAAATACTAAATAGTTTATTATAAAATTAATTATTCAAATTTTTTAGACATGCCACCTCGACAAGATACGTCAAAAATAATTTTGCCGCCAAAAGTGCAAGTTCCTTCGCCACCAGCACAAGGCCGAGCACAACGACCACCACACGACCACCCAGCGGCGTACATCAACACAAATCCAAGAGTTATTACAACAAATACTTAAATATATAATTTAAATATCATGATATTTTATTTCAGCCCTTTTAAATTAATAACAAAATTCTTAAGAAATCAAGCCCACAGGCGCCTCTAGTTGCCATTTTATTTGCCTGTACCAAAAAAATCCATGCTATTTACTACGTGTTCATCATTGATACCTTTATTTTAGTTTCGATATTTTATATTAATAAATAAAAAATAAACGCTTGACTGTCGATTCTCAGTCGAGTCAAAAATAGCTACAGTAAAATGGTGAAATCTTTATTTCCAACGTAGTTTTGGAGGGAAAGTAAAAACACACGTTTTCCGTGTCGTCTTAGCCATATAAACAATGTAATATGTAAACACTCCAAACTCTAAATATAGAAATACTCGTAGTTAATTTAAGTACAAACAATGAATCATTGAGGTTCAATTTATACATTAAAACAAAATACGAACAAAGTACGAATGTACTGCGTTCATTTAATATTTATTTTTATGTATTAATTTATCTTTTATTTATCTTGTGTTTTAATTATACAAGTATAAAATCTTAAAGATGGCAGGAAGGCGGATAATGCCTTTTAGCCCAGACGTTCGGATCGGCTTGGAATATAGGACCCTATATAGTTCTGCGTGCCTCAGATTCCATTAACTCGAGTTGCAGGCAAAAACTAGTTCTTAGCTAATTAAAAAACAGATGAACCTATTTCTAATCTAATAATGTTGAATAATGTTTGAACCTACCTCACGAAGTACGATGAACTTCACCTTGAATATATTAATGTAAATAGACATTTAAATAGTACATAAAAGACTTTATTGAGTCTAGATTTCTATTAGTCACTTGTGTGTTCTTTACATCGTCATCTGTGCGGGTAAGTTCATCTCGACGATCTACGAGAGGTCCATGTCAGCGAAAAATAATAATTGAAGGTCTATGGGATGTATTTTAATATTTGGGACTTTAATTTTCTTTTAAAAAGTGGTAGACAGACTGATGATGGTTATTTTATTAGCCCAGTCTGCCGTCCTGGGTTTGTACCACTGTCACTTGAGGACCCTTTTATACGCCACTGAGTTTTACAAAAATTTAATTATAGTTAAACAGGAGGTTAAAAGTTTAGGGACCTCGGTTCTAAAGTGTAGTTATTAGCATCTCCCACAATTTTCAAGTGTAACTAGTAAGTAGTAGCACTCCTCTCCTTGAAACGTCATAGCGGAGGCGATCGCCGTCTGTAGACCGTCTGTACTTTTTTTTTATTATAAAAAAGAAAATGTAGCGATATTTTCTAAAGTTCAGCAAATTTTCATGAATAATTTGTCTTATCTTTAAATAATTAATTTTCACTGCACCATTAGTGCCATATATTTTGTGGGTATGTTAGGGAGGTGCCTTCCTCTTACATAAAGCATACACATATATCTCTCAACAGTTGAGTCTGAAAGTAAGTAGTACACAAAAACCGTGTGACGATACCTTCCTCTTAAATTATCTACATTGTTACAGATTTCAATAATGACACCGACTCCCAATCTGACTGATATGGAACAACCCAAGTCTGAGGTCCTGATAACAGGAATGTCAGGAAGATTCCCCAAATCTAACAGCATTAAAGCCTTTCAGGATAATCTTTACAATAAGGTTAGATTTATAGTAACGCCTTTCTTTCACAAGGATAGGCAGAAACGACAGAACTCCGCTTGCCACAAGTCCCTCGCTTCCCTCACATCCATTCTCTTCATTCAAGCCCGACATTTATGGGCACAAAGTATTCCAGCTTCAATAAGGATGTCTCCGATATTGTAATTCTGAAAACATATCTGTTTATTTCTTGCTTAAATGGCTAAATGCATGTTGTTATAGTATACGTAATAGTTATAAGTTAGATTAAGTTTTTTTATGTTTATTTAATGTTTAGGGTATAATGGGACTGGTGTAACCGACCTGGGTTAAAAGTCCCTAAATAAAATAATAGTATACGTGCTTTACGAGTTATCGGAACTTGAATGCAAATTAAACGCACGAAATTGCGGGTAATAGCTAGTTTTTTATAATAAAAATTAAGTTGTACCATAAGTACAAAGACACATTACTCCTGCCTACCTAGGACCCACTATCCAATGGAGCATAAATAGCAAATACCAACAGCAGAATGTGCGATTGTAATTTGAAATTGTTGATCGAATTATTGTCTCTACCTACACCAAAGAAACTAAGGCGTAAATGTGGGTAAAGTAGTCATGGGTTTACGAACAAACAAAAATATTTTTTAAATCGTAAAAACCAGAATCGATTCAGGCCACTTTTCCACAAATCGATCTCGATCAAAGAAACTCGTGTACAAATCTCGCAACAATTCTAACTCGTACCAAAAAACTACCACAGACCTATCATCATTTATTTCCGCAGGTAGACATGTTGGAACCGCCGAACGAACGATGGGAGTTCTCCCATCCTGAAATGCCTCCTCGTCTCGGGATATGTCCTGATATGGAGACCTTCGACGCGCAGTTCTTCGCCATTCATTATAAACAATCAACGTCCATGGACCCTACGATCAGGAAGCTTTTAGAATGTGCTTGTGAAGCTGTAATTGATGCTGGTAATAATTAATACATGTACAAGAAAATGCGCCCTGACCTCTAATTAGGATACCGTGTAAGGTCAAAAACTAATCATAGTATTGAATCGTCAAAGCAGTAATATGACCAGCTACGCAAGTTGATCAAGTAGGATCATATGTCACAACAACGACAATTCTGCCAATGCCGAGTAGTAAATTCTTAATGTTTTTGCATCAAATTGCAATGGTGTTTTACAATTTGACGCTTTCTTGGAGTATTTGGCGGCAATTCACCCGGTCACGTCACAGTGTGAGCGTTTTCACGGCGTGGGATAACCACAAAAAAACAGCTTCCGTTGCCTCATATAGAGTGAATTTTAATGTTTCCACAATTACTCACATGCGCAGCATAAAATTACGCAAAATAACACCAATTTTACACAATAATAACCACTAAACTAATTAAGGAAAGGGATCAAAACACCTCAACCTTTCCGGGTAAAAGCGCGCCAAACACTCCCCTAGCAAAATGTCAAGTGTTCTTGTTGATTCTACAACATTTTAATAGCCGTGCCACTTTATGGCCTATAAAATATTGTTTATTTTCTAGGTATAAACCCAAAATCTCTTAGAAATGGCAACACTGGTGTCTTCATGGCTGCTTCAATATCTGAGTCCGAGAAGAATCTGAACTATGACTCTTCTACCATTAGCGGATATGGCCTAACTGGGTACGTTCTTAACTCTAGTATACTACATATAATAAACAATAATAGTACAAAATTAAATTCGTTTTAAACTAATAAATATTTACGTAAAGTACAGTCGGCAAGAGGACAGCTGTAACACCTTAAAGACTATTTTTGCTTGTGCGGTTCATTCTCCTGCATTTGAATATTGACCAATAGAAATCAGTTTACAATCTCATTTATAATTGGCTAAGAATTATGAGATGAGACCGTATTAATCAAGACCAGTTTGTGCGTCGCCTAAAGCAAGCATAGTGGAGGCGACTTTTGCTTTATCCTATGATCATGTAAATAGAAAAACATAATACGTGTAATATTCTTTCAGCTCCTCCCGCTCACACATGGCTAATCGTATTTCGTTCTGGCTCGGTACTCATGGTCCATCGTACTCCAGTGACAATGCATGTTGTGGTGGAGCACTGGTACTGCAACAAGCGTACCACGCTATGACACAAGGGTACTGTGATACAGCAATCGTGGGGAGCTCCAATCTTTGCCTGGAGCCTTGCGTCAATCTGCATTTTAGATGGTATGCTTGGATAAAGTTCTTCAACAGCAGTTGAAGTCTGCAGACAGCAGTATCCTCCTCTTAAGAAGACGAGTGTACACCATCATGTTGACATTGCACACTCCTCTCCCTTCAAACTATTACCAAAACGGTCACTTCCCGGGTGTTACATTCGAAAGTGGTGGTACTACCCCAGGACGGCAGACTGGACAAATTACCATCATCAGTCTGCCTACCACACTTTATTGCGACCATAGTACATATAACAAAGTTACATAGGTACCGGCCAGAATTAGCGAGGTTCGAACACGGGTCTCATCGATCGTGAGTTCACGCGTCTTACCGCTAGACCACGGCCGCTCTAAATTAATGCCTATATTATACCATAGTGGCTATAGTCCCTGTTTTTTGTCCTGGAGTGTGACGTAGATATACACTCATCATCTGAAGCCATCATAGCAGAAGACGAATTCTGTCTGAAGATATTTCTCTGACCAAACAGTTTTCTTTACTTATTGCATCATCTTATATTACAGGATGGAGCTCTTGACTCTTGGTGAGAAAACCAGAAGCTTCAACAAGACATCGGATGGTTATCTACGATCTGACGGTATCGTCGTGTTCTTCTTACAAAAACCCAAGGACGCCAAAAGGTAAACTATACTAAAATACTGCTTGTATATATGTTTATGAAAGAGCTAAGAAATCAAAGTTAACTACATAATAAAGTCAAATTGGTACTTGGTAACGACCAAAAATTTTGGGAAATTAGAACATGGTTGTCGATTTCAGGACCACGTTTTACCAACACCGTCACAATAATTTTTTCATGACAGCCGTCCGTCGCAAATAAAATTTAAAACGATTACTAATTTCCAGAGTATACGCTCAATTACTTCACACGAAAACAATATACACTGGTATCAGAGAAATAGACCATACCTTTCAACTACTAAATCCAGAGAGTTTTGGAAAATTTCTTCATGATTTCTACAAGGAAACCGATGTGAGACCTGAAGAAGTGGAATACGTTGAGGCTTGTGGAACTGGTATGCGTTAGAATCTCGAGTTACCATTAGCCATTATTCCTAATCTAGTTATTATTGCGTCTTCTGAAATAGTCATAATATAGCGGAGACATTCATGGACCGCACTCTAAGTTAACATCAGGCAGAATGTGATTACACGCTGGGCCACTATAATTTTGTTACTATAATGTATGTTTGTATGTCCAGGAGTAAACAACGCTGATTATGAAGAATTAGAGAAGATTGATGAAGTTTTCTGCAAGAACAGAAAGGGATCAGTAAAAGTTGGTAGCGTTAAGTCTAATATGGGGAATGCTGAAGCTTCATCACCTCTTGCTGCTCTTGTTAAGGTAATACCATCATCAATGGCTAAACTAATTGTGCTACACAGATATATGAAAGTATTTATAGCGGCCGTGGCCTGGCGGTAGAAAACATGATCTCGCGTTCGATAAAACCCGTGTTCAAACCTCGCTAATATCTGACCAGGAACTTTCACATTCATCCCGAAACACTTGAAAATGGTGCAAAAGTTTAGATGCTGAATGCAGGACCTCACTGTACAAACAATTTCCACAGATCTGTCTAGCTTACCATACAGGGGAAATAGCAGGAAACCTACACTTGGAGGATCCACGAACTGATGTGGCTGGAGTCAAAGAAGGCCGTATACGGTTGCTTGGAGACAATGACGTCTTTAACAGGGGTTATGCTGCTATCAACACGTATTCATATAATGGTGTTAATGGGCATATTTTATTGAAGAATTATGATATTGGGAAGGTACTGTGTACATTTTATTTTTTAAATATAATAGTAACGGGCAGCAGTGGCCTTCGCTATGCCGGCCTGAGGAAAAGCACACTCTTTTCGCTACATTAATTATTCTCCGCATGCATGCAAGTCGGTTGAGGATGCCCCTCCTCTAGCCTCCTTCTCCTTTACAACCAAACTACCTTAACATAATATATCTTTCCATTCTATCCTTGAGCTCGATATTGTGACTGTATTTGATAATTGGTCAACCGAATTTTTGTTGACTGGTAATATCTGAACAACCATCATCAGTCTACCTGCCGATCTTTGACTAAATTAGTCTATTACTACTACAGCGACAGTCAACAAAACTAGCTGATATACCGTACCTGATATGCGTATCAAGTCGGAATGAAGAGACGCTGAAGAGCACCTTCGAAGATTTTGAATCCAAACCTCTGGATCCTCGTCAAATGGCGCTGGTGAACAATGTTTATGGTAACGAAGTCGTCGGATTTCTTATGAGAGGATATAAAATTTATTGTAAGTATTCCTAAAGATATGCTTTAAAAAATTAAAAAGTTAGCCTTTGTGGCGCAGTGATTAGTGCATCAATACGGTGGTCCTAGGTTCGATTCCCAGTCAAACGTAGTACAAAATATCTTAGTTTTATTTTTTGGGCTTCCTACTTTTTGTGCTTAGAAAAACGTTACTACAACATTAAACCTTTAATCTTCATCATCAGCGAACGACCCAACAGACCCGGGAACATTAGCAGAGGGTTCAGAATACCACGACGGAAGACAAAGACCTGTTTGGTTCGTCTACTCTGGAATGGGATCACAATGGCCAACTATGGGCGAACAACTCATGAGGTTTCCCGTCTTTTCTGCCGCAATTGAAAGGTATTAATATGAAGTTTTAATTATCATCTTAATCATGACTGCTACCCGCACAGGTTTCCCTGTAGTAGCAGTTGTTTCCATTCATGGACCGCACTCTAGCTTTACATCTGGCGGAGTGTTGTCACATGCTGGGCTACAATTAAAAAAAAATTTGAAAAAAACACCTACTTGGGTCGGCATAGTGACGGCGACTGGGCCACCGTGTACTGCGGTCCTACAGTCGTCGGCGCTCATGGACTTCCACTGTGCTTACCACCAGGCCAGTCGACGTCACATGTCGCGTCAATATAAAAAATAAATAAAAATGAAAGAGACATCCTACGTACTTTTGCAGGTGTCGTCGTATTCTAGAAGACAAAGGCTTGGATCTGCTAAAACTCCTCACAGACCCCGATCCAGAGACCTTTTCAAATATTCTACATTCCTTTGTAGCAATTGCCGCTGTGCAAATTGGATTAACAGATCTTCTCTATTCTCTTGGCATTACTCCAGATAATATTATTGGTAAGTACCATGACAAAATGTGACAACACGGTATGCGTCTGCGCACGTATTCTAGTAATAATGCTATTTTAAAATAAAAGTAATCAGGTAATACTAGAATGCAATAAAATCTTAACAGGTCATAGCGTGGGCGAGTTAGGATGCGCATACGCAGATGGATGCTTATCTACAGAAGAAATGATATTATCAGCGTATTACAGAGGACTTGTGTCAATTGAAACACCATTAATTAAAGGATCTATGGCTGCTATTGGACTCGGCCATAAGACTGTAAGTTTTATTTACAAAAAATATTTAATTTTATCACCTATTTGCTGATTAGCTATTTCTTTGTCAGGTAAGATCAGTCTGCCCACCTGAAATAGAAGTTGCCTGTCATAATGGCCATGATTCAAGCACCGTATCAGGTCCAGCTGAAATGATGAAGGCTTTCGTTGCCGAGCTAACAAAGCGTGGTGTCTTTGCTAAGGAAGTTGCCTGCTCTAGCATTGCTTATCATTCTAGATATATCGCTGCTGCAGGTAAGCTCTTCATTTTTATAGTAGTCCGGCATACGCCTCAGGTGGGTCTGATGTGTGTGCTAGAGTGCCTAGAGAATACAACTACTACCACAGATATATGCAGCCTCCGCTATGCCGGCTTTATGAGACTAATTTATCTCTTATGTATTCCGGCTAAGGAAGGGAATCCAAGCTGATCTATAACGCGATACTACCCCAAGGCTAATAACCATCAAAAATTTCAGGTCCAGGTCTAAAAAAATACATGTCCCAAGTCATAAAGAATCCTAAACAACGCAGCTCACGTTGGATCTCGTCATCCGTACCACAATTACGTTGGGACGAAGCTGCAGCGAAATATTGTTCTGCTGAATATCTTACTAACAATCTTTTGGTAAGGGTTTTGACAGTAGTCTTACATTTTCCAATGATCCACCACAAGAAATAGGGTTTATTATTCAGATTTTTAGAAGAGGCGCTTTAAGAGGAATCTACAGACAGGAGGTCTACCCAAAGTTCACAAAGATTTTTTCGTTCGATTGTATCCACAGAAATACAAAGCAAATGGTGTATCCGCCAATCAATACCAATTTAGATGCACCAGACATAATAGGAAATAAATGTATACCAATGTATTTATTTCCAGAACCCAGTATTATTCGAAGAATCATCCCGTATGATACCAGAAAATGCTATCACGATAGAGATCGCTCCTCATGGTCTTCTGCAGGCTATTCTGAACAGATCTCTACCTAATAACTGCATCAATGTATCATTAACTAGAAGAGGTCATAAGGATAATGTGCTCCATCTCTTAAATGCTGTTGGAAGGTTGGTGTTATCAAATCATCTATCACACGTCTGATGCAAAGCTAGAGTACGGTCCATGAACGGAAACAACTGCTACTACAGATACATTTCTATAGACCGCAGTTGGAAACGAATACCTGGCTACTTCCAAACTGTTCCCGCAACACGACAAAGTCACTTCACGGGTGTTACATACGAAATTGGTGGTACTACCCCAGGACGGCAGACTGAAATAATAACCATCATCGATCTGTCTACCACTACTTACTACATTTCCGACATTTTAAGTTCATTATAGTGTTTAACTCAACTCTCATTTCTTAACTATTTTTTTATAATGACGAGTCATATATTCGGTCCATTGAGTTATATTACATAAATTCAATTCAGATCGACTGCGTGACATCTCCTTTGTAGAAAGATTCAAGTCACTTCCCATACACAAAGCAATTTAAAGTTATGATTTTTCTAACACTGAATGATTTTTCTTTAAAAAAACTTCTCACTAATTTACTGATCCATTTTTTTTCAGATTATTCATAGCTGGTCTATATCCAAAATTAGAGAACATGTATCCCAAGGTTCAATTCCCAGTAGCTCCAGACACGCCGCTCCTGTCGCATACGCTCTCCTGGATGCATGATGAAATTTGGTAAATGCATTTATATTTATAAATCTTTCTAAATCCAACCTTCATTTTTTTATTTTATTTTGTTTTATAGTTAAACGGTTTTCAATTTACTGCTCCAATCTTTGTCAATTGTATTATTTCAGGCCTGTAGGTTGCGGTAGAAGACCAGCTCCTGAAAACACTGGAAAATATCACTACGTATTGTCCATTAAAGATTGTGATCATGCTTATCTTACTGGACATTTTATTAATGGTAAGTTTTTACAATCATCATCATCTCAGCTGTGGCCTACAACGGTCAGGGCGCCCACTGCTAGACACAGGCCCACAATCTTAACTTTCTTAATTGGTCAACAAAAAAAACCCAAACTAGAGGCGATAGGAAAGAATTGCGCCCTTTAAAGAAACCATGATCTTAATTTTGGAATTAGGAAAAACTGCATTCGTAGATTTTTAAGTAGTAAAATGGTAAATTCTTTTGCAAATGAAATCTGACCCCCGATATATTGTGCAATTACTGATCAACTGTTTGGGCTATGGCACATTTTTATGCTTTTCAAAGACATAAAACTACAAATATCATCATTACGTTCCAGGAGTCAACATATACCCAGCAGCTGCCCAACTAGTTCTGATCTGGGAGACTCTAAGTTTAGCCCAGGGTGTACCACTCACGGAGCTGGCGGTACATTTTGAAAATATCAGATTCAATGCAGAAGTTATAATACCTAAAGATGAACCATTAGAATTGACCGTTTATTTACAACAGAGTGGAAACTTTGAGGTTAATAATATACAACTTATTTAGTTAATTTTCCTTGACCGTGATCCTAAATCTTGGCCAAATTATGCAAAAAAAAAACATTCCAATGCAATAAGCGCAAAATGAACACTTCATTATATTCATTCAATTACAGATAACAAAACATGGTATACCAGTTGCTTCAGGACAAATAAAACCTTGTAAAAAATTTGTTGAAAATACATTGGAACCACTCGAAGCTGATGATTTACTTTTGAAGTCTCAAGATGTATACAGGATTCTTGCTTCACGTGGTTATGATTACAAGTAAGGCCGACTTTCTAACCGGGCGTATCTTTTGCTCATACATTGATAAAGTTAGAATTCAATATAACTAACAATTAATCTGGTTGGGGTCTAGGCCGTCCCCTTCTTCACTGCCATCCACTTTCTCGCAATCTTCTTAATTAATCTCCTTTCATTCATTTCCAAATATACAAATTCAATATAAGAGGTTTTAATTTTTAAAATCTTTTCAGTGGCGATTTCCGTTCAATAAAATTTGTAAACAGCATATTTAACGCGGCTACAATTGACTTCAAAAACTGGGTTACATTTTTGGACGGTCTAATGCAATTTGCTATACTCGACAAGAATAACACTGGTGTCTCCAGACCCAGACGGATTCAAACCTTGGACATTGATGTAGATAAACTCGATGGCGCTATAGAAGAATTAGAGACCGTTAAATTTAAAAGACATGGAGTTGTTAAGTAAGTGCACTTTGGTTACATTTACTACGCAAATGGATAATATAAAAAAATATATATTATTTTCATCATAAAATTGTTAAGCTGACCAAAAGTATTATAGTAAAAACACGCAGCGTTGTAACGTTATAATACAGAGGTGCACAATGCAGGATATAGGTAATTAAACATCTACTATTTCAGATGCGCAGGAGTAATGTTAAAAGATTTAGTAACTGAGGACTTTAATGTTACACATTTAAACAATACGAAGATGCAAAAATATGAATTTGTACCCTTTACTACAGAAACTATTGAAGTAAGTGTACTCACCCTGTCTCAAATCGATGACCTGGGGACTAGCCTATCCAGCAGGCTTTCATAAATATCTGTCATTTCAAAGTGACGTGTGAAAAATTATCTGAGAATTAAAAGACTAACAAATGTATATATTTTTTTTTTTACTACATGCTGCGACATCATTAATCGATGAAAACTGAAGTCGTTTCAGATTACGAATACGATTGAAGGAAAAAGAAACTTCGCAAAGTCTGGATAGGCCCCTGCCTCCAAACTAAAATTAAAAACTGTTCGTAAAACTTACAACTTTTACATGTAGTATTTCTTTCAGGATCTAGATGCAATCAAACTCCATTTACAAACAATATTAGAAAATAATGCAAATAAAATTACTATTATTGAAATAACTAACAATAAATCTATGAAAGATATAATTAAAAGAGAACTAAATGAATTAACAACACAAGAAACAGAAGTAAATTATCAAATTATTAATGAAAAAGAAATTGAAATGTCTGATGTTTTAGATAATGCTAATTTAATAATAAGTTATGGACTAAAAAGACTTGGAGAGGTAAATATTCACTTTTTAACAGTCTGATGTTAAGCTTGAATGCGAACGATAAACCGAGGCAACCGCTACTACAGTGAAATATACTTAGGCAGGATTGACAGGCCAAACCAAGCCAAACCAAGCCAAGTATAAATTAATCAAGAAATGAGACTAGACAAGAGGTAAAACAGGTCGATAAATATAACACTCGAAAGTTGCGGTAAGACACGACTAAGACATAAGACTGTGCAAATTGATTTACTATCCTTACTTACCACCCTTATTCTTAATTTTTTCTTCAGAAAATTAATTTCTCAAATATAAACGAAAACACCATAATACTAAACATCGAAAAGGGGAAAATAGAAATTAATAATTTAATAACAATATCAGAAATCGTCACAGCGAACAATTATTTTACTCTAATGAAGAAACCAGTACAAGCAACATCTAACATAGTAACGGTTGATGGAAATATTACTTTGGATTATATTTTAAAACATACCAAAAATACAGTTCTATTTGTAACAAGGAATAATGGAAATAAACTTATCGGTGAGTTATTAGAAATAAACTACAAACAAGACAAACTATGTCGGCTTGGGGAGGCGAGTGTACCCTTTGACAGGGCAAGCTACTTCCAAACTATAATAATATTTTCAGAAAAATTAAATAACATTATAAAAGATGTAAAGGGTGTAAAAGTGCAAGTAATAATAATCGCTGATAATGATGCACCAAATTTCGATGAGAAGGTGTCTTTATATGAAGAACAAATAAAGAAGGGTTTGGTTGTCAATATTTACAAAAATGTAAGTATGAATTCTACAAATTAATTAGAAGTACAAGTCAGACTTGGCGTGAGTTCGACCAACTACTTAATTGCATGCAGTGTTAAATAGCTTATATGTAGCATTAATTATTGAGATATGAAAACCGCTTGCAAATTCTGCAATTTCTCTCTCCGTTGCATATTCTTTTGTTTCGCTTCGCTTCTGTTAGACACCACTTTTTATCTAGTAATCCAACAGTAGATGAGCGTATATAATTGCTACAACAGAGAAATATACGCAAGTGGCGGTCGGCTCCGCTATACCGGGTTTATGTAACTAGGTTGATAGGACACATTACTCTTGTTTAATTCCATCAATAACCAAGTTTTTACACTTGAAATTGGCAAAACCCCATACTTATTTGAATTCCAGAGTTTGTGGGGTAACTACAGGTTCATAGATTTGAAAGAAGCTAAACAAAGAAAGAAAGAAGCTGATAATTCAGAACTGGATGTTGATAGACCTGGTGATCTGAACAGTTTAATTTGGGTATTAGCTGCACCACCGAAGGAAACTAACAAAATTTTGGTAAAGGTGAAGTTTGCACCTACTTCAGCAATCTTCAATTACGAGATTCTAAGATGGGTTAATGGGTTTTTCCTTTAGGTTCACTACATAAGGATATCATGCAGTGATCTAATAAAAGTGAAGAGATGCAAACAGATGGCTTATGAAGGGGAAATTCTTGACAGAACCTTTGGTGTCAGTTATTCCGGCGTTACTAAAAGGTATGGAGTTACATATGTGATGAAACTGCCCAACTGGATGCTGTTTTAGTAACTTAGATTTGAAATCGAAATTCTCTTTTCATTTCAGTGGTGAACGTGTAATGGGATTATTGAAAAACAACACAATAGCGAGCATAGTGGAGGCGGATCCTGAACTTTTATGGCCTGTACCCGAATATTGGACCTTGAAAGAAGCAGCTACAGTACCTAGGGCTTATGTACAAGCACTGTATTATCTGGTAAAGATGAATTTTACTTGACAAAGGCGTAGAGTATGTCACTGTGGATGACCTGGTTCTGGGGTACCTTTATAATTAAAAAAACCTTAAGTGACTTGAAGCTGAGTTGGTCGTAAACAATTTTAAATGAAAATTATTTTCAGTACGATAAATCAAATAATCTACCACAAAACAAGTCAGTGTTAATCACCAATGGATCAGGGGCTTTGGGTCAGGCCATCATCAGCACATGTCTGGCTTCAGGATGTCAAGTATTCACTACAGTCGGTGACAGACGGAAGAAGCTGTTGTTACTTAAAATGTTCCCTCAGCTTAACGGTAACTCTTAGACTATATTTACTATAAATAAAGAGTAGTAGACTGATTGATGATAGCCCAATCTGCTATCTTTGGGTAGTAGATTTCAAGTGTAACTCCCGTAACTGCCTTTTGGGACCAGCTCGGTAGCAGAGTATAACAAGAGAAGCGTTCACTGTCAACCTGAATAGACAAATATCTCATCAAGCTTGCTCTAGCACAGGCTGTACCTAAAGTTTCTAGAACACATGACCTGACTTTTTTGTTTTAGAACACAACGTCTGCGCATCTGAAGACACAGCACTACTTCAAATGGTAGCAAAAGGTACGAATGGACAAGGATGTGATCTCATCATCAGCTCTGTTAATGGTGGAAAGAGATTGGTATGACATCTATCTTTTTACGTCTTTAGCGTCTCCGTAATGGATGGAACAACACCTTCCTTTACCGTTGACATATATCATTTTCTTCATTTATTTATTTCAGTCACTACGTGTCACATCAAATATTATTCATATATTCATTAAAAGTAAAGTATAGAAATTAAATTACATAAAAATTAATTACAATATTATGTCAGTTTTTAAATATAGATGTTATTATTGGTATACGTGTCAATATATTTATTTAGGGTCATATTTTTATCAATGAATACGTCGGCATCGGGGAGTTTCAGCGACATTTCATGGATACATTTCAGCATCTAGAGAATCACTAAGTATAGACCATTGCATATGATCTCCTGCGCTTTTTAAAGTTTTCGTTTCGTGTTCACCCTTACCATTTGAACGGTCTAGATTTCATTCCACATTCCATGACTGGGTTGCTTGGAGCTGACTACTACTACTACAGATAAATGACTGCACGTAGCACCTCCACTATACCGCTTTCATGAAACGGTTTCATAAAACCTCTCTCATACATAATTTAAAAATTTATTACACGCCAAAATGGTTAATGCAGGTCAATTGACGATGCTCCTCACCTGACTCTGATATTTAAAAATACAATAACTTTTTTCAGGAGACGATGAACTGCCTGGCACCTTTCAGTCACTTTATAGACATAGGAGTGTCTGATATGGAAGATAATGCAGATTTCGGTATGTCATTCGTGAGGGCTGGCAGAGCGTACTTGGCTGCGAACTTTGCCAGTGTGTTTGGTCCTGATGAATCTTTACTGAGAAAGGTATATTTATTTATGTATTTCTAGAAGTATCGATGATTTATAAGACACTTTAGTTAGAGACTAAGAAGTTTCTAAAAGTTTACTGGTGCTACTTATTTCCATTATAGATGCTGAGGAAAACAATCTACGACGGAATCCAAGACGGTTGGGTCAGACCACTGAGCCACGTAGTCTTCGACAGCCAACAAGCGTCTAAAGCATTCAGATTTCTCGCCGGCAGACGGAACCATGGAGCTGTACTTCTTAAAATAAGAAACTCCTCAGCATCAGAATTTCAAGTCATACCAACATGGAAATGTGAGGGACATGTCGCTCATGTCGTTATTTGTGGAAATAACTCACAGGGGGTGGAAGTGGCTGATCGTTTAGTGACACTTGGTGCGAGGAAACTTGTCATTCAAGCTGCAGATGTTGATGGTTATTTGAAGATTAAAGTTAAGTAAGTTATATCTGTTTCTTCATTCTTTTTACAAGATAACTAGTTGTAAAATTAATATTATGCCGTAACCGTTAACAAGAGAACTCTCAAGTACATTTTATTGAGATAGAAATGTGTAATTAATAAAATTAAGAAATCAAAAATGTCCCTCAAAGGACCTATCTAACAAAAAAAAATTTTTTCAAATCGGATTACCGGTGTCAGTCAAGGTTGCAACAAGCCCAGCAGCCTGAGCATCCAAATGCCAAATTTCGCTTTATTTGGGTTAGATCGAACTTACCGCACTCCTTTAGCTTACGCCATCGCTATGGCTCTCAAAACTTGATTTTATTGACCGATTAAAACATTTTATCTTCATTCAAAGCATAATGGTTGGTTGAACAATCTGCAACGGGGGAATTCTTATTTCCTAGAATTACGCTTTGCGTTTTCTTGGTAGTGTTTTTATTTATTTAATTTCAGGGACTGGTCTTCGAACAATGTTTCTATATTGGTCACATCAGATGATCTGTCATCATTAGAGAGTGTTTCATCACTTCTAACTACAGCATCCGATATGGGACCCTTGGCTACCATATTTATTATTAAAGCTATCAATAAAGATGATACAATTGTCCAAAAATTAGATGAAGCTTCGAGAAAATATGTTAATTTGAGGTAATTTATTAGAAATTTAAAGATCATGATTAATTTAGTCGTGGTTTAGTCATTAAATTGAATATTAAAATGTATGTCTGAAGGTTTATATGTATGTCTCTTCTTTTTACAGAAAATTCGTTGTTGTAACAATGGAAAATGATAAAAGAGGTGTTTTAGATCAAATAACTCACGATGTATTTGAAGACAGAATAAAAAATGGATTATCAATTACTGTGATTGTAAATTCGATACAGCAAAAGGTTATTTAAAGCCACTGTCATCTTTAGCAGACTTTTCAAACTATTTTTATTCATTTTTTTTTACATAAATCGACACACACGGGACGATAGAACATTCTGATATAAGTTAATCCTTAATAATATGCTTTACAGACCAATGAAAGCATCTACCCAGTTTCAATGACCCTCGATCGTACGGCTAAATATCTGAGTCAAGTGTTGGCAAGGAAACCTGGCGTCTACTATATTGGAGCTGATGATAGAAGACAGAAGTCTGTTAATGATATACTTGGTGTTGCTTTAGGTTCGAGTGCTAGTGTTGATTTAATTAAATTTATATTTTCGCGCTATAGATCTCTTCTAGTGTTTTTTTTTTTTGCAGGTTTAACATCGATAGAAAAACTCGATGCAAACTTAACAATTGGTGAATTGGAAATCCAAAAATGTTATTTGAACGAGTTGTGTGATGCTCTTCTTGGAGTTCACCATATCACTGCTGATGTTGATGATATTTTATCCATGACTTTGAAAGAGTATGTCCTTATTCTGACTTCATTAAACTCGCAGAATTTGCTTTTTTATTTGCTAATTTTCTTAATTGTAGCTCGGCACGTGACAACACTCCGCCTGATGTAAAGCTAGAGTGCGGTCCATGAAAGTGCGGTACCGGTCAGAATGAGCGAGGTTCGAACACGGGTCTCATCGATCCTGAGTTCACGCGTCTTACCGCTAGACCACGGCCGCTCTTATATAATATAACTAGCGTTTTGGGTGTTCCCGCGGGCGCAAGCGGCCCGCGGAGGGCTATTTCGTGACCGTTTCGGGCTTCTGGAGAAACTTTTTTTTGGGTACTTTTCGGAAAAAGAATAGCCTCGACCATATATTAGAACTTGCACGAGATATAACAATTATACTAAAATCGCGATTTTATAAATAACAAAAAATAATAGTGCTCAACATACTGAACAAAATCGCCTTTTACACGAACGCGCTAACTCTTCTACTTTTCAAGATATAGTAATTTTAAAAAAGATTCTGCTTACCCCTCGACAGAGACAAGGGTGTGAAATTATATAGTACTTTCTTCATTTACATTGTATTGAGGACACTTATTTGTAGATAGATATGTGAAACAAAAATACAGCATGGAGTGTTATCTATTTTAAAATATTATTTAATTTTGGCGCAATTATCAAACCTATGCAACTGTATGTACTTACTGTAGGTGTCTGTTATATATAACTGGAACGTGTGAGCGTAGGCTACACATAGGAAGAACTGGAACGCTAAGGGAAGTGTCAGATGAATGAAGAATGTCGTGTCATCGGTTGTTAGTTTTAATTTAAATATAATACACTTAATTGAATAACAATAAAAGTCTTTTAATAAAATAGTATGCAATTAAAAGATGACATGATATAATCTACTAATCAAGGTAGTGCATTCAATATTTGATAGATGGCGTTTTACTCGTGTTTGAGCCCACCCCTTAGCATCGATTATAACTCCATCTGTCCTCCCCGCCTGGAACCAAAATCGACCGCTGCGACGATGGGCCTTCTTGAGGGGATTTGCGTACACGTAAAAGGAATCATTATAATAAAACAATTTACTTATTAACAATAATGTATTTATTAAAACAATTACAATGGCTAAAACACATAAAAGTAGTTATATAATTATCGCGATTCGGTAACCTAAAAATAATAATAGAGCTCATCTTTCGCCTCGTCTTACGCCTCGACAGAGAGAAGGATGTGTAGTTCTGGAGCGTCCTTGGCAGATTTGCTTTCTTTTTTTTATTTAGGCGTTTATTTGCTTTGGTACATGTTTATACGTATATTTAGGGTATATCATAAAAGAAAACACTCGTATATTTCACATCGAAAATTTAATACACGTAAAAAACTTATGTTTAATTAATTACCTCACAAACCTCACAATAACTAACACAGGAATAAATAAATAAACGCATCGCGAGGCATACGACGCGCGCCTTCATCACGCGACGACTATACATAACTATAAAACAATCTATATCCAAACATCGGAGGCCCCTACCATAGTGGCGGCTAACAGCAACGCGGACCCCGACGAGCAACGGAGCGAAATTCGGGTCGCCTCTACGCCGATGTCCGAACTACTCCGAACGTACGCGCCGCGGGGCTCGCCCGGCCCCGCCCAAGCGCCATGCTCCGTTTCATATTGGCGTACCGGCGGGAAAAGGATGTAAATACGATCGAGGAAAAAAATTTTTTGAGCAATTTTGAAAAAAAAGGTGTCGATTTCGAAATTAGAGGGCATTCCCTACAAGGTTTGTTCCGGCACTTTTGCCCCATCTCTTACCGTTTCCGAGATATCGGCATCACTTCCGGTCCAGAGTCCGCTTCCGGTCAAAGTCGAGGTTTTCCCGGGGTCACGGGACCGCCCCCTACACGCCCCAAAAAGAATCATCTCTCTAACCCCCCGGCAAGTGCTTCATAATATATGTCAGTGAGTGAGTGAGTCAGTGGTAATCGAGCTGTATATAATATAACTAGTTTTTTGGGCGCGCTTCGCGGCGCTGAAAAAGTTTTTTTTCGGGTAGTTTTAAAAAAAAATTTTTTTTGAAAAAACAAATTATGGATTTCGATATTAGAGGGCATTCCCTACGACTTTTGTTCCGGCACTTGTGCCCTATCTCGTTCCGTTTCCGAGATATCGGCATCGCTTCCGGTCCAGAGTCCACTTCCGGTCAAAGTCGAGGTTTTCCTGGGGTCGCGGGAGCGCCCTCTACACGCCCCAAAAAGAATCATCTCTCTAACCCCCCGGCAAGTGCTTCATAATATATGTCAGTCAGTGAGTGAGTCAGTGGTAATCGAGCTTTATATAATATGATATTGATGCCGTAAATAAACGTTTCAGGATCCATGAATTAGACAACAAGAAGAAGGATGGAATAGACAAACATACAAACATTTTCAGCATGTTCTTTAGACATTATGAAAATGAAAATTTATTTGTTACCGAACCTCTCGTCTGGATGCCCACTGTTATTAGTGATGGTGACAATGTAAGTAATAACACTAACTATTCAATAAAGCGTATCGTCAGAGACGCGTACAATTTAATAGAAAAATTACATACCAATTTCACCACACCTAACAGCCAAATTACAGTTCATAAGCAGACAAATGTGTGTAGGCAACAATTACGTTCGCTATGCCGGCTTGAGACGAATGTACACTGTACATTGACAGGGCACACTCCTCTCGTTATTATACAGCCACTTCCGAGCTACTAAGTCACTTCACGGATGACAAGAAAGTGATAAAACCACCATCAGCCTGCTTACCACTCTTTGAGCATTTTTTTTAAATTATGAGGCGACATGTGACCTCCACTGGTCTGGTGGTAAGCACAGTGGAGGTCTATAAGCACTCGATAACCGCTTACTCGGTCACTCCAGTCGCCATTACTATGCCGGCCTGAGAAGGTGCCCTTTCAAGTTCCGCTTGAAGGATTCATTTGTGAAATGTGACCGCACTTCGTTAAGCTAAAGTGCGGTCTACTACACTTATTAGTCTTAGCATTTGATATTACCGTAGTTAATAATTTATATTAACAGAGGGTCGACTTCTACAAAGGCGAGGATTATCTCATCGTGGTACCAGGAATGGACGGGCACCGAACCTTGATGTATACACTCTGTCGTCGTTTAAGACTTAGAGCTATACTATGTCAATATCCTGTTGAAGTCAAAAGCCAAACTGTACAGGAATTAGCTGCATATTTTGCTCAGGTTGTCATGATTTATATAATTACACGGTGTGGTCGGCACGCCTAGATTGTAAGGGTCGTTTGGACCAAAAGACCCGTTAAAGTAACTTTAACTATTTCAGTTCTGTGCCATCGGCTTGACCTTTCGGAGATTACCTATCGTCTTGTCTCATGTGCATATGACCTAACCCTAACTGTGTGAGTGAGATAGCGCTAGCTCGCTCGCTCCCACGGAATCAGTGCCGGCTAGGCGGGCGCGAGTCCCGTGGTCGCGAACGCTTCCTCAGTACGCTATTGTCTTTTGTTGAGTGTGCATGTGCGCCGATTTTATCGAATTGCGTGTGAAATTACGTCGCGTCGGGAAGGTGAGTATTTCTTTATTTAATTGTGTGAGTGATGATTACAGTGAATAAAACACGTCGGTTCCTGTAAACGAAGCTTTCGTTGGACCGAAAAGTGTTCTACAAGGCTAGCAAGTTTCCGCAGTAGAAAAGCAACATGGGAGGTGGATTCCTGGGGGGAGTTAGAATGTGGTGTCTAGCGTCAGTCTTTCTCTATCAATGTCCGCAACCCTACGGGTTCGGTTTATATGTCGAGCCTATGGCCGCTTTACGGCTTAGTAATGGGAGCCATCACGGCCCGTTAGACGCAGCCATCACGGCTCGTTAGCACAGCTCTAAAGCTAAATGGCCGGCCGAACGGCTCACCGGCCGCAGACGCAGCATACGACTCAGCAGCTGCAGCATACGGCTCCCCAGCCGCAACCGTAACGGGGCTCCCCAGCCGCAACCGTAACAAGGCTCCCCAGCCGCAACCGTAACAAGGCTCCCCAGCCGCAACCGTAACGGGGCTCAGCAGCCGTAACGGCTCACCAGCCGCGGCCGTAACGGCTCACCAGCCGCAGCCGTAACGGCTCATCAGCCGCAAACGTAACGGCTCCCCAGCCGTAGCCGTAAAGGCTCACGTAGTCACCAGCCGCAGCCTCAACGGCTCACAAGATGCAGCTATAACGGTTCGCTAACCGCAGCCTAACGGCTCATCAGCCGCGGCCTAACAGCTCATCAGCCGCAGCCATAACGGCTCACCAACCACAGCCATAATGGCTCATCAGCTGCAACCAGATAAGCTTGTAAAACATTATCAACTGTGACTCAGTAAAAAACATAATGGTTCGCATATTACGAAAATAAAATTATGGATAAACGAATATATCGTTTTTATATTCTGGTGACAGATTTCGCTAACTACAGAGATCATCACATTGACGTGTGAAAGAGATTGTTAGAGGAAACGACAAGGCCAGATGAGAAAGTCAAAGTTCATAACTTGGGAGTTGGCTACTCCAGATAAGTAAAATTCAGATTCCCTTGGAGTAGTGAAAGCTCTCTACTCTGACTACATAGCAGGAAAACTCTTTAAGGAAATTAGAGTGACTATGTTAAATTGGGCTGCAGGGCGTTAATTATAAGACTGTTATATAGAATAAGTAACATAAAGGGTACGTCAACACCAAAATTCAAGCACTAGCCGTTTGTATGAATTATACAAAGGTCTTGGCAAATGTTTCCTGTACAACGTGACAAATAAGATCATTATCAAAAAATCTAGGCCCTACGAAGGAGGTCTTAACGCCTTAAGTCTTAAACCCTCGGTTAGTACAATCGGCGCCCATTGTAACAACAAAATCTAAAAGGGATTTATATCTCGACTATTTAGTATTTAAAAATCATCAGGCAACATGCGACTAATTAATATATTTAATAATTTACGATGCCTAAACCTGTAACTCATTCCTAAGGATTCAGACAATACAGGATCCAACCTCGGACGGAGCCTTCGATTACTTTGAGGTTTGGAGGGTATGTGTAAAGACTCGTTGATCTATGTCCCTGATCAAGAGAATGAACATGAACCTGACCCTGAATCAAGGTACAACTTACGAGACAGGTCAAGCATACAACTGCCACAACGGTATGATGACTTCATACTGGCTGCTGTCGCTGAAGTTGAAAGTATACCAAAGGATCCAATAACCTACAAAGAAGCATTGGATTCACCTAACAAAGACAAATGGCATGAAGCCATGCTGAGCGAAATTAACTCACTAAGTGAAAATAAAACATGGGACTTAGTGGATTTGTCTAGACAAAGGAAAGCATTGCCCTGCAAGTGGGTATTTAAACTCAAAACTAATCCAGACGGCTCTTATGATAAGTTTAAAGCCCGTCTAGTTGTAAAAGGCTATTCACAGCAAGAAGGTGTAGACTACGATAAGACCTTTAGCCCCGTGGCTCGACTCGGCACCATACGAGCAATTATTGCAATTGCTGCCAAAGAAAATCTAAACCTACGTCAATTTGATGTAACAACTGCTTTTCTTAATGGCTCAGTTGAGGAAGAAATTTACATGAAACAACCCGAAGGTTTGCATGATGGGACAAACCGGGTGTGTAAACTCAATCGCAGTCTCTATGGTTTAAAACAGGCACCACGATGCTAAAACTCATGCATTTCTGAATTTCTGAAAAACACAGGCTTCCAACAAAGTGAAGCTGATCCCTGTTTGTATACCAGAATCAGAGGACTGTCGAAAGTCATTATTGGACTCTACGTTGACGACGAACTCGTGGCGTCTAATACGACAACTGCAGGAGATGAATTTATCAAGGAACTGCAAACAAGGTTTAAGATAACTACCAAACCTGCTTCCTACTTCCTTGGCATAGAAATAAAAGCTGAAAAAGAAAGGATAACGTTATCTCAGCAATCTTACGCAAAGAAGGTTCTTGACAAGTTCGGTATGACAAATAGCAAACCAACACCGACACCTATAATTAAAGAAAATACTGCCATCAACGATGCGCAAATCGATGTTGAAGACAGGCCAGATTTTCCATACAGAGAGGCTGTTGGAGCATTGACATACTTATCTGTAGGCACAAGACCCGACATAGCATATACTCTGAGTGTAGCATCTAGAAACTTGTCGACACCTAGTCAAAAAGTGATTTTGCTAGTAAAACGGATCTTTCGCTACTTAAAAGGAACGACAGATAAAGGCCTCGTTTACAGACAATCAAAGGAGTCTTAAAAAATTAGTTTGCCACTCAGACTCCGATCTTGCAGGAGACCAAACAACAGGCAGATCCATATCTGGCATGGTTTGTCTACTTTCGGGAGCTGCTATCAGCTGGAGAAGTCAACGGCAAACAGTTGTATCTATTTCGTATACTGAGGCAGAGATAGTCGCAGCCAGTGAAACGTCACAAGAAATTTTGTGGCTGAATAGTCTGTTTAAAGACTTGGTGGATTTGGAGAAGCCTATACTCTACTTAGACAATGAGTCTGCTATAAAGCTCTCCCACAATCCAAAAAACCACAAAAGTACAAAACATATTAAGCTGAAGCACCTCTTTGTACGAGAATGTGTCTCAAACGGCGAACTTCTAGTCAAGCAAGTACCGTCAGTGCGTCAGCTGGCTGATATGCTTACCAAGCCACTTTATAGTCCAAGATTGGGAATTTTAAGTGCACAGATTGGATTAAAAAGAATTACAAATTCTTAAAAGTTCCGAGGGTGTAAAGACTCGGTGATCTATATTTGTCTGTAACAAATCTATCTCTGAAATCCTAATTCATTTGTGCTATTACCATAGTAACCTTCTTGTTATTCGGTTTGTCAACGCTTTTACAAATTGTACTTCTATTTCTTAAACTATAATAAAACAACGTTTTATATGCTTTTACCAAGTTATTTTAATATCTTTATCGTCCTCAATTATCAAACTATAAAGTTAATAGTATGGGTCTATTAGATCATCGAATAGAAGGTAAATAATAAATTATCTAATAGGTCAAGGTACAAGTGTATATCTGTTGAAATCAGCTTGAAGAGACTTGACTTGGGATACATTATCTTCGTCCTGAAAGGACTGAATGAGGAAATGGTGGCTATCACAGTATGAAGTCTATAAGTTCTGTTATAGCATCTTATAATTAAGACTACTGTATGGTCTGCGAATTATGGAAATAATGTACTTTTGAAGTCTAGAATCTAGACGATTAACTTATTCAAGGAAATTAATTAAGAAGTGCAACTAATTTCTTTAGACACTACAAAGAAGTGTCCACCTTGTAGCGCCACGCATGGTGGACGGCGTAAACCGCAATAATAATAATAATAATACTTTATTGCACAATATAAAAATTGCAAAAGGCGAACTTAATGCCTTGAGGCATTTTCTACCAGTTAACCTTTGGTGTGGTGGAAAAGTGTATTCGGTGCAGAAACAAAAATATAAGAATAAATAAGTGAAAAATAAATAAATCTAAAATTATTGAATAAAGGCAAAACAGCATAAGAAATTAATAATCTAACATGAAATATAGGATAAATATACATACATATACATAAATATATATATAAATAAAATAAAAAATATGTATACATATAAATATAAATACATAAATAAAAATACACAGATACTCAAAGTAATAAACAGAATACATATATTATAATATAAAATAAATAAATAAATTATGAAATATCATGGAATAAACTTAATTTTACTCAACGTTCTGATGAGAATAAAATTAGATAAGGTTCCGTTGTTTCTGGATCAAATGCTTAAATAGTTTGTGTTTAAAACTGTTCAGACTCGGAGCTTGTCTGATCACAAGAGGCAGTTTGTTCCATTGGCGAGCAGCAGCTACAGTAAATGAGTCGGAATAAAGACTTGAAGAATGGATAGGGATTTGAAGTTGCTGCTGTGTGCTGAGCGAAGCAATCGTTTTCGACTAACGAGCGCTCGGAGGACCGACTTCTTCTGTCTTGAATTTAAAATATACCGCGGACCGCAGTGCGTGCTTAGTCGCGCGAGGCTATTGACGGAGGATCATCGAGTGGAGTGAGGAACCAATCTGCGAGCGTGCGTCATCTCATCGCCTGGACCTATGCGTGACTTCGAAGTCATGTATTATTATTTATCCACGAATGTATTAATTGGTGTCAAAAGTGAGATATACAATTTCGTTCGCGCTGAAAGAGCAGCATGCGACCTGCGACCTGCGACTTGCGAGTTTAATGGAGACTGTGTACAGAGGTGAAGCAGCAGCTACGTTTGGATGTTCATGCATTGCATGATACCCGCCGATTTCGAGCGATGTGGGGAAAGTGAAAAGTGCAATATTCATTGAAGTTATTTTGACTAAGATAGAATTCAAAAACGAATTTTAAAGCATACAGAAAAAACAGGTGTTTGCTATACTATTGCTATACGCGAAAATACATAGGAGCACGAAGAGGGATAGCAGCAGCGAGCTCTACCAATTAAAGTCCTACGAGTTCGTAAAGTCTACCCGTCAGCTGACGTGATGCAAATTTTATCCAGTATTTGGTTAACTGCATCCGAGGTCTAGAAGTACGACGGATGGTACAATTAAGGCATTGTTCTTACCTCTTATATTTTATTGTTTATAATTTTCAATTTAAAATTCCAATTACTATACAATTACGTATCAACTCCCTAGGAAAAGTACTCCAGCGGGAATTATTGAGTACAAGTTGTTTTGTTAAAAACAATTTTTAGATCACAGTATGCTATCTTGGTGCCGGCAGATTACAAACACTTCTCCGAAAGGTCAAGCCGATGGCACAGAACTGAAATATAAACGTTTTCTACCCCGAAGGGAGGAAAACGAGTATTTCAGGTCTTGCCTAGGCTTGACCTGGAGCAAGCTCCTAGCCGTCAATACAGACTTTATAGAATGTCTTAAACTGGATTCGGAAGGTACTGAGGAAGCGTTCGCGACCACGGGACTCGCGCCCGCCTAGCCGGCACTGATTCCGTGGGAGCGAGCGAGCTAGCGCTATCTCACTCACACAGTTAGGGTTAGGTCATATGCACATGAGACAAGACGATAGGTAATCTCCGAAAGGTCAAGCCTAGGCAAGACCTGAAATACTCGTTTTCCTCCCTTCGGGGTAGAAAACGTTTATATTACTTTAACCGTTACGTTTACATTATGGTTTACATTTACTCCACACGAGTTGCACCATCGTCAGGCCTGTCATTTTTGACGCTTACTTTAACCTTAACCGTAACCAGCGAATCTTGGCTTGGTTAAAGTTAAAGTAATCGTCAAACCAATGTTGCTAACGTCAAACGTCAAAAGAAGCCAAATATGTTTTTCTACCATTTTTTCGGGATCAGCCACCCTTTTAACGATAACAATATGAATTTATACGATATTGCAACGCGTGTGGAGTAAATGTGAACGTTTAACAGTCGTCGTCACCGTAAAAGTAATAGTTAAAGTTACTTTAACCGGCCTTCTGGACCAGCAATTCACACTATATTCGCAATATAGTGAAAAAACCTCTCATGTGTAACTATGAAAATGTGATTATGACGAATTGAAGGCGTCTACTACTTTTTTTTGTAAATTATTATTGTAGCTCGGCATATGACAACACTACGCCTGATGTAAAGCTAGCCGCACTCTAGCTATGATTGAATTTGATGAATGGAAACAACTGCTACTACAGACTAATCTCTACAGGCAGCAGTCACCTCCGCTATTATTTTATTATCGTGAACTTGACTGTACCTGCGCAAAATAGCGCTTTCCGAGACGCCATAAAATTTTGACGCAATATAAAGGCGTATATAAAGTTATTGATTAATGAATATTTACAGACAATAAAATCAAAAATTGGGATCGGTTCTAAATTCTACATATTGGGATACTCGTTTGGTGCACTCGTGGCTTTGGAAATGGCCGCCATCTTTGAAAATAATGGTACGTAACAAATTATAGGTACACGTAAAATAAAGTCCAGGAACTCAAAAAACGCATTATTTAATTACTTCACCCGTCCGTCACCCTATTCCACTCTCACTATGCTTCATTCCATTCACTTATCAAGTGTAACAACCGTCAAGTGATCTAGTCTCATTTCTTGATTAGTTTGGAGGTTTTTTTTTTTATTGTAGCTCGGCATGTGACAACACTCCGCCTGGTGTAAAACTAGAGTGCGGTCCATGAATGGAAACAACTGCCACTACAGAGAAACCTGTGCAGTCGCCTCCACTATGCCGGCTTGAGGAGACGAGCATGTACCATCTTAGATTGGCAGTGCACACTCCTCTCGTTATACCTGACTACTTTCAAACTATTCCCGAAATGCGACCTGGCTACTCCAGGACGACAGACTGGACAAGTGACCATCATCAGTCTGCCTACCACTCTTTAATAGTGCCTATAGGCACTAAGCGACCAAAGTATATATAACAAAGTTACATTAGTACCGGTCAGAATTAACGAGGTTCGAACACGGGTCTTATCGATCGTGATGATGCCATCTGCACTCTGGGTAAATGTCATGTGCACTGCCAACCTGGATGATATCTCCTCATATTATATCCGACCATCGCTCATGGGCCGAACGCTAAATTAAAATCGGTCGCAGTATGACTATGAAATCAGTCTTAATAAATGATTTTTTTCAGATATGAAAGGAAAAATATTCTGCCTCGATGGAAGTCCAAAATCAATGCAAACAATTCTTCAAAACTACACAACAAATTTAACAGATGAAGCCATACAAAATGAACTACTCACTCACATGTATCAATTAATGACTAAAACCCAAGACATCATTTCGAATGAACTCGAAAACGCAAAGAAATGGGACGAAAAAGTCAAAATTTGTCTCCAAAAACTAAAGAAAAACATTGAAGAACCGTTTGAATATCAAAAATTAATTATTGAATCGGCTTATAATAAACTTAAACAAGCCATTAATTATAAATCTAATATTATTTTAAATTCTGAAATAGTTCTACTGAAGGCGTCCGATTCTGTTGAAGGTAATGATTTTAACAGACTTTCTAAAAATCCAGTCACCGTTTATAACTTGGTTTCCGACCACTTGGCAGCTCCCTACGATTTGAGATGTTCTGATATAATAAATCAAGAACTAAATTTGGATAAATCTAAAGTTAAAGAAGCGATTGCGCGGTTGTATAAGTTAAATTCTTCAATTGATGGTAGAATGATTCGTTAAACAAAAATATTATTGCTTTTTCTAATGGTTATCGATATATTTATGTAAAAGGTGGTTTTTATTTCTAATAAATTGGGTTTATACTGAAATATTATTTTCATTACGATCCTCGTCCTTTCCTTTTTTTATTGCAATTTAGAAAACAACTTCGAACTGAAGTCCGCCAGAAACCCAGTCTACACTCGTTCAGATAAAAAAATTATCAGCGCCATCTATCCAAAGCAATAAAAACTATTTACTCTGTTTCAAATTCAGAATAACTAAATCATATCGGCAAGGGATTAAAGCTAAGCTTCACCTACGCAACCGATAGATGGCGCCATACCATTTCAGAATTTTATTTAACACTCCACCATGTTAATATTACTAGTTTTTTTTTTCATATCTAGGTAGGAATGTGACCTGTTTAGAATTGAATTCAATTGATAAAAAAAACTCATCTGCCAGTTTGATATAAAAATATTTTTAAACTTCATATTTAGGGAAAACAGTACAAAAGAACGCAATCGTAAATTCTAATGCAGAGGCGGTTGTAGATGTTTAATGTACCTACCATGATATAAACATAATATGTATATGTAGATATAGTACCTACAAACCGTAGGATGAAAGGAAGCGTGTCGTGGGGAAATTCCTTGGATTTAAGGCAAGTATGGAGTTACCTATATAAAATATTTTAATTGCTTTTTAACGGTAAAAAAACACAAGTTAACGACGAGTTCATCTATTTTTAGTCAATTGCGGATAGATAAAGAATTTAAAATCCAATTAAACTAAAAACGATTTAAAGAAGGTAGGTCGGTCGTTACCACGAGAAAACCTGAATGCTCTCTAGCTTTCAAATACTTTCAATGATCTGGGATAGGTAAAAAAATGTCAAGTTCGACCTACAAGCAACCTAGAGTTAGACACTCTCTAGAAACCCTAAGTTGACACATACGAGTACATAGTCAACAATACATAAAATTTTAATTCATTTTCATGTCAAGATCTGGGACAGTGAAGTACCTACGAGGTATACGATTAACTGCACCGCCTTAAGAACTATTTTCGTTTGTACATTTCCACAAGCTCATTATCATCGACCTCTACAAAAGGAATTAAAAATAAATGTGTGCCAATCTGTCCAGACGTTTATTGACTGTGAAGTGTTAGCAGGTATTAGTTCTTTCCGCTGCGCCTATGTTAGATGGAAGTGCCGAGCTGTGTAAAATAACGAACGTGAACGGTATACTTCGTAAACAATGTTTCTTTGTCACAAATGCAAACTATTGACAAGTATGACGCGGCAGGTGTCATTATTTCCTTCATAATTGAATAGCAACAAATAAAAATAAGCCTCGTCCGGGCAGCCATGACTGCACGAACTGGCAACGCCGCATATCGATTCACCAGCCACGCTCGCCTCCCGCTCCTGCTTGTAGCGATGCCAGAAGATTCCTTTATTTTTTAGAATTATAGTTTGTAGAATAGTAAGTAAAATATCTGTTTTGTTGCTGTGTTTGGTGCACATACAATACGTACAGTTTTTTTCCTTCTCAATCAAAAGAAATCCCCCATTTAATTGTTAGAGAACGGCTATCTTAAAACACACTTTTTAGGTTCGCCGAAACAGATACTGATTTGTTAAAGATTAATATTGTCAAGAAATATGCAAAAGAAAATATGTAGTAAAATACCAAAATTTTTTAAAAAATTATATCAGTTCATAAATTATGTTAGTAGCATTAACATAGCGAAATAAAAATAAGTATTCAGGTAGAACGTGAAATCGAACCCAGAGCCATTTTGTAATAGACTAGGCGCTCTGAACACTGAGCCCGTGCCACAGAGACCTTAAATAGTACATAAAATATGGGAAACATTATTTTGGTAATAAAACATGATATAATTTTACAGCGTATTCAACAAAATTCGTTTGATGAATTATTTTTATTAACAAAATAATCCTTATTCGTATAATTAAATATAACCAATATTCGAATTAATTTTATAACAGTGTCTAATTTACGTGTGTTTTACTTAATTAGGTAGGTACGTCTTATTAATTGTTTATTAGGTATTCCATGTCGACATACAGCTGCATCATTGGAAACCGACACGAAATAATTTAATAATTTAATAATATATATGATAAACAAAAAGTGCGTCATAACCGAACATATTAGGAGTTTTAAGGGCTATTTTTCCGTGCACAGACAGCGCGGTAAAGCGGCGCGGCGCGGCGGGGAGAGCGGTCTGAGCGGGTTCCATAACGTTCAGTATCGAGCGGCGAGTCGAGCGGTCGAGCGGCGGCCATGGCGTCATTGGACCTCATAATAAACGCCGTCTTTGAAAGACCAGGAATATGGTGCTCGAAACATCCATATTACAAGAATCAACATATAGCAGCGAAGCTGTGGCAGCAAGTACAAGCCTTGATGCCTGAATGTGAAGGTACGTGTTTATTGGCGTAGTTGGTGGTGGTATTGTAGGCCAAGGCTCGGCGGCGGCGCGGCGGCGGTGACACGCGGCGCGGATCGGAACGCAATGTTTAAATATCCTAATATTGATGCTGCAGCTTTGGAACTCCTTTGGTTAGTGGCACCAACTATACGTGCCAGCGTCAAAGAACCTATTCTTGTATATAGATTTAAAACGTATTAATTTTCTACGAATATTTTAGCCAAAACTATACGTTTTAAGTTTACTACATTCGAGAATTGACCCCCAGACGTGAGAAGTAAAACCTCTATAGCCGCGTAAACAGCTCTCAAGAATAGGGGAGTCAAATATTTGAACCAAAATTGTCGGTCGCCATTTCGCGCTCAACGACACTATTATCAACATATTCCGAACGTAAGATATATAGATGATGTTTGCTTTTATTCGCGTGTAATAAGATAAAAGGTGCCCTATCTTGAAGGGGAAACAAGATAGGGCACAAACAACAACTCTTACTATTATAGTATACGATATAACAACATAACCTCAATTAATAAATCCCGATGAAAAACTAGAGCATTTACTCATTACGGATATGAATTCCGAGGAGTTTTATTACTACATAACTATTATCAAAAATAAAAAACGCTTTAATTCCGTTGATAGCTACAAAAACTATGAATTCTCTCGGTCCAGTCACCCTAACACAAACTAATAATATTTATGAACTGGAAGTACGACAGAGATCCCCGTTTTGAATATTCTCAACTTCAAAACCATCAAAATTCACCATTATATCGGAAGAAACTCGGCTCTAACCGAGATTACGTTTCATATAAATTTTATTTTATACTTAATATTATATTTTTGTACTTTTCTGTTTTATCTTACATTTTTAAGTATAAGTTCTCAAATATTTTACTATGTCTTTCTAATAGAAATTCCTAAGTCGGACCTTATTAACTTTACCGAGCCCGTCCGTCTAACTGGCCACATTTACTTACAAGTATTATATGTATTTCGTCATTATTGAAATGTTCACGAGATAGTGTCGAGAGCATCTGTGCGCAAAGCGGAGGACATGGCATGTAACCCACGCATGGGTTTCACATAACACGCTTACCCCAGTTTAGTTCCCACCTCTATTGTTAGAAATTTAATATTTTGTCAATATCCTATAAATGTAATCAATAATATTAAAATTATATTCTCAATTTTGATACAAAAATGAAAGTGAATGATATAAAACTGCCGTTAAAAAGAGGATTATTGTCTTGTATATGGGTGTTTGAAGAACGCGGGTTCGAACCCTGCTACCTGAACATTTGTTATCCAGTAAAAGGTCCGTCCCTTCCACATAAGGATTAAATAGGGTAAAGTATAATAAAGATTTCAAATGTAATAATAATCTCCGGTCTTCGTTACAGTCAGCGAAATAAAGAGAAAATGGAAAAATGCAAAAGACAATTTCAGAAAAGAAGTAAGAAAAATGGAGCGCATGAAAACTACACTCGAAGAGTACGACTCGCCGTGGCAATATTTCAAAGAACTATCATTCCTATACGACGAGGTTACGCAAAAAACAAAGAAAATGTCACAAACCAAAGAGGCCACTGAAGAATCGAACACAAACACCGAAAAAACAAATCCAACAAGTAATGACATAGATGCGAACGTATTAAAGAGACGTCCGAATGCGAACAGCGTGGATCCAGAAATGTTAGATACAGAAAGGAAAAAACCTAAATTAATAGAAATTGAAATAGGCAACGAAGGGATCGAGGAGACGAACCCCTATCGAGGGTCCGAGGACTATCATTTTTTAATGAGTCTCTTACCTCATATGCAAAAATTGAACGCAATCCAAAAGTTTAGATTACGAATTATATTCAACGAGGCTTTAATGGCGGAAATGGCAGCTTGCAATGATGACACGAATACTGAACAAGTTACTGTTAAAACTGAAATTCTGATAGATGATTCTTAGATATGCTGCTACTTTAATCGAGTTAAATCATTAAATCATATTATTTATCAACCATTTTCTGTTAGAGTTGGTGTTAGGCCTATTTTTTTAAGTTTAAAAAATTGAAGGTCCTTTGTTACGAAAAAAAAATTGATGCTTTAATTAATTTATTAGCTACAGAAAAACTGTCATAGCACGTTAGATTAAGTAATAAACGTAATTATAAGTAGGTACGTAGTATGTTCTGTTGGTTGAATAAAAACATAAAAGTTTATTTTTATCGTAGAATACGTATAAGCGACGGCGACGTTGCCACACTTCCTTGGTGTCATAGAACGGGCTCCGGGCGTCAGTCATTCCGCGCTTCGACCGCACGCGGTGCTTCACAACTTTCTCCACAGCGCATTTCATGTTATCGTAATTTTGCAAATGCATATAGTATTTTAGATGAGAATCAAAGCTGTAAAATTTATATAAAATATTTTTGTATTATAACATTTTTTAAATAAAACTCTTTAAAAATAGTAAATAACTGTAATTAATTATGAAAGCGTTTTGATTTCACCCGTAGCTGTATGGACTCGAGACTCCTCCATCACATCTTCCTTTTTAATCTCCACCGATGCCCCGTCACTACCGCGAGTCTCATCCCCATACATTTTCATTTCAAATTTTTGAACGACATCAAATATTTCTGACTTAGCTTGATTTTGATAAACAGGCGGTAGTTGCATCAAAACAGGTGTTATCCCCGTTAGAAATGCATGAATAGGATTTTTATTTCTTTCTCTAATCGTGTCTAGAAAAAAGTTCATTACTGTTTGCAGCGACACGTCCTCTGCTTGAGTTTTTTTATCAATTTTAGATTCTTTATCACTATGTTCATCTTCAACGTTCACATAATGCGTCGTCGCTGTTACGTATTCTGATTCATCATCCTCGTCGTCATCTTCGGCAGCTTTGTTCAGATCCTGATAATAGGGTTTAAGGAACGCTAACTCCTCGGTGTATTTATAAAATTTACGACGACGCTTAGAATTCACGTTCGATGCGGATCTTATTAAGGTTTTCCTGTACTGGTCCCGAATATTGTACCACCTCGATTTGCACAATAGACCTGTAAAACACATCATTTTAGAGTTATGTCCGTTTTATAGGTAGTGACGAGTGTAATTAGATGGGCCCAAAAGTGGACATTGTCCTTTAATTGAATCTAATAGTTTGTTAATGAAAAAATATTCCAAAATTACATCGTAACTTTTTTGTTAATATTTAATTACATGTCATCACATTGTTTACCAATCAATAGTTGAAATGAAATAATTTTTACAACATTTAATAGCCTCTGATTGGTGATAATGAACTTGGAAAAATCAGTGACAAAAAATAAAGAAAAAAATTCTGTAGGTACTCGTTTCTCTCAGACGAACGAACGGATATACTCCTTTGTTCATTAATTAAATATAATATTTAATTTAAATAAATACATAATACAAACTATTCGAGTTTAGTTTGTCTCCTATTTCAGTCCATATTAAGTTCTTGTATGCTCCGTCCATATATTTAACATCGAATGGATTGTAGAGAGCAGGATGTTTTCGTACCGCTGCCAATAATGCCCTGTCCATTTTTGTTGACGATAATGAGCGATTCATTCCGAATGGTTTCTTGGCTCGTCAACTGAAAGTTGTAGGAAAAAACATTCTCTTGGTTTAAGTATTTTTAAAAAACTAAATACCTACCGATCTCGATGTTGGTTTAGCTCAGAGCGTTTCCTGTTTAGCAGTTGCAGTTGTAGCAGTTGTTCATCCCCGACTCCCTTCCCGTTAATTTTATTCGCATGTATGAGCTAGCCAGGTGCTTGCCTCCTCAAGCCGGCATAGTGAAGGCGACTGCTACCCGTAAAGATTTCTCTGTAGCAGCAGTTATTTCCATTCATGGACCGCACTCTAGCTTTACATCAGGCGGAGTGTTGTCACAAGTCGAGCTACATTTAAAAAAATACAAAGAGTTTCGTCGGAGCTGGTGTTTAGTCCTAAAAAATATATTTTTTTCAAGAAAATATTGCAGTGTTTTTCATGGAACGTGGCTACAGAATAGCAGACTTATCAAATTCAGACGAAATTACTCAAAATAACCTGTGTACACGAAGCACCTCGCTGGAATACGAGCCCCTTGTTTTTTTGTGAGATGATTCCTAATAAATCCTATGCCAAAAGAGCTCATTGAGCAGCCACGGTCTAGCGGTAAATCGGAACTCAATCCATGTGTTCAAATCTTGTTATGTACTTCGTAGTATACGCATTTAAATATAATAATTTTAAGCAGTTTTAATTTTAAACAATGTTCTTACATTATATGGCTTACGTCATGAATGCAGGCTGCCAAGTTAAATGCACGGATTATAGTATACCTACATTAGTTTAAATAAAGTTTTTGGGTCATCGATTTCAATCAAAATAGGTAGATATAAATTCTCAAAAATACCTTTACAAGCGGATGTTTTTGCGCAATAGAAAATTCTATAAACTTAAAGTCTTCTTTGAGCACTTATTGTTTTTTTTTCTTAATATGTAATTTTGGAAATGAAATTCGTAAATGCAGTTAAAACGAGCAAGCAGTACAGCCGCCCGTGTCGATAACGGAAGGAGCACTGACGCCTGACGCTCCGCGGAATGACCTCTGTGCGCACGTTGGTACTTTATATTTTATTATTATCTCAATAAAATATATCGCGTTTAAATAAGTACTTATTATAGAGTAGGTAGGTACTTACAAAGAATTTTATTCTACAAATAAATTATTGTAATTTTATTTTGGCATAGACCGTAATTATACTAAAACATTAGTAATTTTTAATTAAAAATTGAGTTTAAGTAAATCCTATCTAACCTTAGGCTATGCTAACGGGAATTCCTAGAAAAAAAAACCTAAAATATCCATTCCCGTTTGCAGAGTGTCATGGGAGAATCCCCATCCCCTCGGAAATGTGGGGTCTACAATCACCCAGTGGGGGTGGGGTATCTCCCCCATTACTGTGGGGTATGCGACCTTCGTTGAGGTCCCTCAATCCATTCCGTACTCATCACAGTATCGATTAATACAGTAGTACGATGCGTGTAATTACGCCTTTAACATTCTCATTGCCCTAGGAAACATTAAAATAGTTAAATAATAAGAAAAAGAAGTGCAACGTAAAAAGTACCCTATTCCAAATGGTTATTAGGCCCACTTTTCCGTGTTGGGATAGTACCTACCACCACTTTCGAATGCAACACCCGTGAAGTGATCTTGTCGCGTTTCTGCAACAGTTAGGAAGTGGCCAGGTATAACGAGAGAAGTATGCACTGTCAATTTGGATGGTGCACATTCGTCTCAGGCTGGCATAGCGGAGGCGAATGCTGCCCGTAGTAATTTATCTGTTGTAACAGTTGTTTCCGTTCATGGACCGCACTTTAGCTTTTTTTACATCATTCTCATACCTCTAGCTACAATTAAAAAACATATTTTCAGGGAATTACAGAGAAATAAAAATATACATACGTAGGTACATTGATATATACAACTAGATGTGCAATAAAGATGTGACGCGAGAGGAAAGATGACCGCAGTCAGCTTTAGGTTCTCTGTCAGTTAGGATTTGACTTGACGGCAACATTGTGAAATCGTTTGAAACGGCCTACGCTATTTTCATGAAATTAAATGAAATATTTATTTGCGTGAGCATTATTCCGATTTATGTCAGATGTATGAAGTTTACACCTCTATGCATACGTGCTTACAAACAAAAAAAAAACACAATAGTACAAATTGTGTGGTTTTATAGAGTGAGTGTATGTAATGAGTGAGCATTAGAAGATGTAATATTTCCTTGCAGACGTACAAAATAATGACGATGCGTATAGTCACGGATCTGTTATTTTTTTAATTTTAAAAAATAATATATATATATTATTTTTAATGTCCATTTGCACCATATGACTTAACTATTACTGTCACGTTAAAGTAATGGTTAAAGTTAAAATTGGTTTGCTTCAAAAAAATCTGTCACATTTGACGATTACTTTAACCTTAACCGTTACTGGCGAATTTCGGCCGGTCAAAGTTAAAGTAATAGTTAAATCAATGTCGCTAACGTCAAATCGTTGAAAAGCCGCTCTTGTTTGTATTGAGAGAATTCATTTACACCAGCAACCCTTTTAACTATAATGAAATAATTTACACGATGGTGCAACGCGCGTGGAGTAAAAGTAAAGGTAACTGTCAAAGTTAAAGTTAAAGTAACAGTCAAAGTTACTTTAACCGGCCATCTCTGGTGCAAGCCACCCTAAATGTCGTTGTTAATGAGCGTTATCTCGGCAGACGGCAACATAATATTTACAATTAATCTAAATTAGGTAATTAAAATTATCTACCGGACATCTTATCTGTTGTAAATATATTATTTATAGATAGATATGAATATCATCTTATACAATAACAACAATTATTAACACACATTTCGCAATATTTTACTCTGATTTATAATAATTTTATACTACTACCGCTCTTTAATGAGCGACCAAAGTACATATAACTAAGTTACATTGGTACCGGTTAGATTTAACGAGGTTCGAACACGGGTCTCATCGATCTAGACTACGGCTTAATAATTCAAGACCCTATATGCCTATAACCTAAGAGTGTTTACAGATTCCTATAAAAATATATGTATATTTTCTACTGTTTCACCCTATACTGTGTCTTTGGTCCACACACACTAGGCTATAATAACCTATAGTATAAAATGTTGGCAGAGCAGGTTGTACCCAAAAAATGTACAAGTGAAATAATTACTGGAATTCCGAAAAAGGAAGGAATATTTACAGTTGTTTACTTACATATATTTTGTGTAGATACACTTTTGAATCTAGGCAAGAATTATACACAAAGATTTTAATAGAATTTAATTAATTACATTTCTAACAGTGTTGGGTCGTTTCTTAGAATTAGGGTCAAAGTTATACCTGACTTAAATAGTACAAATTGCAGGTAGCTAGGTACCTATAGATATATCTAGTAGAAATCTAGGAATGTTATAGCTACCTCCCTAAGTGTTATTTTTATAATCTTGTTTAAGCCTCACGGGCGGTTACGTCGTCGGGGGTAAACAGAAAGTATTGTGTAGTCTCTAGTGGACAGAGACGCGGCGGGCACCATCCGCTCACTCCCACGTCAGATCTTCAAACTTACATAACGAGCGTTTTGGCAAGTTTTCTATAAACAAGAGTAAAATTTCTTGTGTTATTTACTATTTTATCTATAATGATAAAAATCTGGAACAGTGCCACGTTTTCGTCGTGAATGTAGTATAACGTCAAAGGGCCATGCCACCAGGGGGGTTAGCCCACACTTTCCTGGGGAAACTCGGGATGTTTGGCAACGTCGCGCACTCAATCGACGACCTCGCTTATCAAATGACAGATACAAACGGGAAAAGGTCATCTTTCGACGCGATCTCGTCCATTCCTCAATAACCTACGATATAATTCTCTAAATTACATTTTACGTTGTAGAAAATCTCAAACACCGTAAAAAAGTAGTAGAACGGGCGAGGCGGGTGTGTGCGTCTCTCTCTCTCGACGCGCCCCTCTCGACCCCCGCCTAGCCACCACACGCGCCAACTGTCGGTCGCTATCGGCAATGCGTCGCTCCGAACAGCGTTGCCACTCCGTATCTTTTTTCGCTCAATGTAATAACGAAACAGTTCAATGGACTTTCCAATAACTATAAATGCGTCACATATTGTTTAAGTTAAGTGCAATTGTTGAGAATAAGGTTTGTGGTGAAAAATCGCGTTTTTTCATGGAAAAAACCATATAAAAGTGTTTATTCATAGTGTTATTTTGTTCAACGTGTCGTGTCGTGTTGGTGTTCAGTGAATTCTTGTGTATTTGTTAACAATAATAAGGTAGGTGCCTCCGTAATACATTACACGTGTCACCAGATGACGCCACATCGAGCGCATACCACACTAACTAGAAACAGCTAACTGCGTAAAAGGTTCACGAATTCTATTTCCATTGTCAAAACGGACAGATAACGTGGTCAGCTCGTGACTGTAACCCAGCATGAGCGATGCACGTGGTGATGTAGGTGGCCAAGGATTACATAAGAGATAACAAAATGTTTGTCCTTATTATAAAATGTAGTAGTCAGTGTCTGGTGTTGGAACTATGTATAGTCCGAGTGCCCTTTGCGCCGACCGTATGTCGTAGGCTAATTTTACCTCGGACGAGACCGGGTGGTCTTGCAACTGCATGGCGAGATCTCATATGTCACGAACTCACGAGGATATCACTCCGCACGCCAGTCCATCTATCTGCCTGATAGTTTTTTCACTTGAAAATCATTTGTAAAAACACAATAGATAGTTAGGTAATAAAGTATTTCGATCTAAGAAGAGTCCTTATTAGATATAAATTAGTTAGATGTTACTGCACGCTAGAAATTAGACGTTCAATCGAGCACTATCTGTGGCCGTAATTGTTAGGAAAAAACCCAGCCGTACACGCCATCTGCACCGGGACTCAAACCTGTTTTCTCGTTTGTTGCACTTGAATAACGACTCTTGTACAAGTTATAAAGTGAAATCCATGCTAAAAATTAGTATTATTTTTTATTAAAAATAACCTAAAAAAATGCGTAATACAACAGACAGCTGTCGATGTTGAATGAAGTGTAAAAAAAAAAAATTGGCACAGAAATCAAAAAATTTTAATTCATACGTTTCGAATCCCATGTTTAATTAAGAAAATAAATACTATCACACGTGATATCTGAGAATTCCGAGATGCTGGGCAGGTTACCTACCTACCAAAAGTTTTATCTTTTTACAGTAAATTTCCATATTTATTCACTTATTAACTGTATTATATTGAGCAACGTTCACACGTATATAACGTAACAAATTATTATATTTTCTTAGGTCCTATTTACCCCATCAGTGATGTAATATGATACTTGAACATAGACAATAATTGCCATAGTAAAAAAGTGTTGTTAGGTAGGAATATAGTTATAAGTGAGCGTAAGATACATACATAGGTACCTATAATGAATAAGCTTGTTATATACACGTTTAGTCACTCGAATGTTTGTTTTTGTCATATTTTCCCTAATACAGGTTGTACTAATTAGAACTACAAATATCTCTTGAAAAAGCTTCTGTGTAATTTTAATATGTTATAAATTAATTACACTTTGTATGTAACATGTCAAAACATCAGCAATTAAAGCCTAGTTTAGTTTTAAGTTCCTTACTTCCACGTAGGTCCTAGAAAAATACTTTTTTATTTGCTTATTTAATTTTATATTCCATAATTACTGGCTACACCCAGAAGGCACAATAATCGCACAAAACTAAAACTTTTAGTGTAAAATAATTGCATTTTTCATTTGTTTCGAAAGCTATTCTGAGCTTGATGCGAACGCCCGTTAGTGTTCAGTGCACATGCACCGAATAAGGTGTGGAACGGCCGCACCCGTACGTGGTGAATCGATTTGGAACAAGAGCAGTTTTTATAATGCTTATATACCTATATATAAATGTGAAAGTATAACTCTATCTGTTTGTTATATTTTTACGTCTAAACAGTTGAACTGGCTCGATAAAAAGCTATCCTTTGTCTCAAAAAAAAATTACTATCAGTTAGTATCTAGTTAGTATTTTATTTCTCAATGATGGTAGGCGGATATTTAAGAGTGGTCGGCAGACTGATACTGTGGTAGTATCACCACTTTCGAATGTAACATCGGTGAAAAATGTAACATTGTCGCGTTTTCAAAACAGTTTGGAAAAGTAGTCGGGTATTACGAGAGGAGTGTGCACTGTCAATCTGGATGGTGCACATTCGTCTCCCCCGGGCCGGCATAGCGGAGGCTACTACTGCTGCCTTAATATTATTAGCCCAGTTATTCGTTCTAGGAAAATATCACTATTTTCAAGTGCCACAAAACCTATTACGCACTTGAGATTGAGTATGCCACGTTAACTTTATCGTTGGACACTCAATAAGTAGGCATAGTGGAGACGACTGCTACATTCAGACATTTCTTTATTAACCGCATTATAGTTAATTTTATATACTTTAACCGGCCCGTTTTTTCTAGGTATAGTAGTATGAGAAAGTCTAGGGAATCGAATCTTATCCCATTGGGATATCGATTTGTCTTCATTAAAAGTTTCTAAAGTCTGTGTCGCGCTTGGTATTTATATTTATAGTTGGGGTCGCGTTATTTGTGTCAGAGAGCGTCGCCCTCGTATGCCCTAGATCGAGGTTATACTCTAGCTAACCTAGATTCAAGTTCTAACTTTTTATTACGCTATATTATTGCGATTTAATGCAGTAACCACGCATTGGTGTAGCAGTGCGAGGTTTCAACTCACGATCGATGAGACCCGTGTTCGAACCTCGCTAATTCTGACCAATGTAACTTTGGTATATGTACTTTGGTCGCTCAGTGCCTATAGGCACTATTAAAGAGTGGTAGGCTGATGATGGTTATTAGCCCAATCTGCCGTTCTGGGGTACTACCACCACTGACTGACTTTGTCACGTTTCGGAAATAGTTTCAGGTATAGCGAGAGGAGTGCACTGTCAATCTGGATGGTACATGCTCGTCTCCTCAAGCCGGCATAGTGGAGGCGACTGCTGCCCGCACAGGTTTCTCTGTAGTAGCAGTTGTTTCCATTCATGTACCGCACTCTAGCTTTACATCAGGCGGAGTGTTGTCATTTGCCGAGCTACAATTTAAAAAAAAAGTAACCACGCAGTGGTGTAGCAGTGCGAGGCTTGAACTCACGATCGACGAGACCCGTGTTCGAACCTCACAAAATTCTGACCAATGCAACTATGGCATCGTTTCTCGAGCGGAGGGTCGAGTTTGTTTTGAAAGGTGGTCGCAGTCAGTTGAAAAATAATATATACATATAGGTACAAAAGATTTGTTTATTAAAGGAATGAATTTTAGTTTAGTGTTATAAAACTAAATATTAAGATGTAACAAATAACATGAAATAATAAACTTACAGCTTACTTTATTTCAATGTACGTATTATTGTAATTTTATAGTGACGGGGTCTCAAGACTTTTTATTTAACTTTTTGGCTTTTTCGTGGGTCGCGACAAACGATGGACTATGGCATCGTTCATAGACCGCACTCAAGCTTAACATCAGGTGGTCATTAAAAAGCTACGAGCTACTTACAAAGATTTTTTTGCATTCAACAGTCGCCTCCTCTATGCTTGTGGAGACGAATGTCAGGTTGACAGTGTACATTACTCTCGTGATCGTTTCCACTTTGATTCTGAAGCGCGAGTAGGTCACTTCATGGGTGTTCAGTTGTCACAAATAAAAGTGATGGTATTACTGTTGCTCGGTCTGGTGTGAAATTAGAGTGCGGTCCGTGAACGGAAACAACTGCTACTACAGATACATTTCTATAGACAGCAGTCACCTCCGCTATGCCGGCTTAAGGAGACGAATGTACATCTTCCAGATTGACTTCCAAACTGGTCCTGAAACGCGACATGATGGCGACTTTGAAAGTGGTGGTACTACCCCACCCAACACGGCAGACTGGGCTAATCCACCATCATCAGTCCGCACCAGTACTACCAGTCGCAGTTATATGTTATATGAATGTTTGTTTGTTCGCAGGTTGTCCGTGTGTTTTGTGCATAGTGTGGTGTTGTGATAATATGAGCAGCTAGCGACGAGTGCGCGGCGGCTGGCATGCGCACTTAGCCATGCAGAGTGTAGTACAGCGCTTATGGCTCAGTACACGCATCGCTCCCAGCCAATGCACAGGTTCGTATGCGATTATAATAATGTATTTTGATGGCGACTCAACTCCGAACTAAAATCTATGACGCTTCTAATTTTAGTAAAAACATTTAAAGGCAACACGACTTAAGCTATAATTTAGACAAGTCGTAACATGACAGGGCTAAAAATATTATCTTGAAAATATTTATTATTCTATTTATTACACTAAAATATGCTATTGATTTCTCAAAGTATTAAATATAAACCACTAGGTGACCCGGCAAACTTCGTACCCCCTCAGAATCAATAAATAAAAAAGCTGAATGATAATTGCAGAATGTTTCAACTTTAGTAAAAAATGTGGTCAAAACTTAACCGGAACAAAAAGAATTCGTAATCAAACCAAAAAAATTAAATTAAATTTGATTTCTGAACGACTTAAATTTAATTGATTTCTGAACGACAGGACGAACATCAAATGTTTGACATTCAAAACCAAAGGAATAGTTTCTAAGGAAAAGCGAAATTGTTGTTTTTACTATATTCCAAGCATTTTTTTCATATCAAACCTTCCCTGGACTTCGACAAATAATTCAAAACCAAAATTAGCCAAATCAGTCCAGCCGTTCTCGAGTTTGAGCGAGACTAACGAACTGCAATTGATTTTTTATTATATAGATTAAATGCTTTAATGCTAATGATATATGTTTTTTATGTAATTAAACATTGTATATTGATTGGTAAACGATGTGTTGATATAATTAAAATAAATTAATGAAAAAATAAGATATTATTTTTGATTTTTTTTTTTTTTTTTTCTCTCTAATCCCTCTGACAATATTGCTCAGAGACCTTCATTATCTTGGCTATTCTTCACCTAATGTTGTTTTATAATTTAGAATATTGTTTTGTTAACAAACATATCAAGTGGGCCCAAATATGGGTATTCTCCTTTGATCCGATGTGACTTTACGACTAAAATAAGGGAGTTTTGGCGGCCATCTTGAGACGTCAGGTTATCTGTTTTGAATTATTTTCCTAAACTTGTGTTTCTTCGAGTGTTAATGTGTAATAATGGTGGATTATTAACCATTAAGTGTTCGTGAACGTGCGTGAGTGTGGGCAAACAACAAGAAGAGAACCTGTGTTTCCATTTTCCCTCCAAAACTGCGTAGGAAGTTTCAGTAAAGATTCTACCACTTTTCTGGAGCAATTTTTGACTTGACTGAGACTTGACCTGACTATTTAGTGTGATGAATGAATAACTCGTGATGCACAAAATTATTGACTTGATGCAAAAATGTTTACTTTGACACTGGCAAATTGTTGTAATGCCATATGAAACTAAAAAAAAAACCATCTTTTAAGAGGAAGGTTTCGTCAGAAGGTATCTGAAAATATACTTACAGTAGACCAGCAACCGGACGGAGGCACTTTATGGTAACAATGTTAACGATTTATACATACTACAGTAGCCTCCACTATGCCGGCTTGAAGAGACGAGCATGCACCATCTAGATCGGCAGTGCACACTGCTCTCGCTATACCTGTCTACTTTCAAACTGCTTTCGAAACGCGAGGTCACTTCACGGGTGTGTAATTCGAAAGTGGTGGTACTACCCCAACACGGCAGACTGGACAAATAACCATCATCAGTCTGCCTACCACTCTTTAATGAGCGACCAAAGTACATTAACATAGTTGCATTGGTCAGTATTTAATGAGGTTCGAACGCGGGTCTCATCGATCGTGAGTTCACGCGTCTTACCGCTGGACCACGGCCGCTTTTAATCGGGTCGTATGACGTAATAGTGTGATATATTAAACCTACCATTATGTTATTATTGGAGTCATGATAAAACGTTGTATAAACAATATTATACAAAACATTTGTTGTTTATCACAATGTGTAGGTAGGTATAAGTGAGGCCGATGACATTGATGAATAAAATTTGAAAAAAAAATTTTTACTTGGCAACATTTGCGTTATTTATTAAAAAATGGTGGCTGCAAGAACTGAAGCGAAATCAACGATGGAGAGTGAGAGGAAAATCTGTCGTTGTCCTTTTAAATATACTCGTCTCCTAAAGCCGGCATAGTGGAGCCGACTGCTACCCGCACAGGTTTATCTGTAGTAGCAGTTGTTTCCATTCATGGACCGCACTCTAGTTTTACATCAGGCGGAGTGTTGTCACATGCCGAGCTATAATTTTACATTATACTTTTTCTGATGCTATATTCCATCTCCCAATGGTTAGCTGGGAGAAAATGTCTAATGGCATTGAGCTCGCCATTGTGTACGGTACAATAAAGAATTATTATTATTATATTTGAGGTTATTATTATTTTAAATGCTTTAATAATTGATTGTATCTGTTTTTTATGTAATTAAACATTGTCTATTGATTGGTAAATGATGTGTTGATATAATTAAAATGGATTAATTTAAAAAATAAGATATTATTTTGGAATATTGTTTTGTTACCAAACTATTAGGTATCAAGTGGGCCCAAATATGAGCATTCTCCTTTTGTAAACCTAATAGTTATACATAACATTGGTTAATAAGAACAATGTAATTATTATAGAAATAAATGTATAAAGTGAGGTGAGGTAATATAAATAGTATAGAAATAATTTATTTAAGATTAAATTAAATTCATATTTGAGCGGCCGTGGTCTAGCGGTAAGACGCGAGAACTCACGATCAATGAGACCCGTGTTCGAACCTCGCTAATTCTGACCAATGTAACTTTGTTATATGTACTTTGGTCGCACAGTGCCTATAGGCATTATTAAAGAGTGGTAGGCAGACTGATGATGGTTATTAGCCCAGTCTGCCGTGTTGGGTTAGTACCACAACTTTCGAATGTAACACCCGTGAAGTGACCTTGTCGCGTTTCGGGGATAGTTTGAAAGTAGCCAGGTATAAGAGAGGAAGTGTGCACTGTCAATCTAGATGGTACATGCTCGTCTCCTCGAGCCGGCATAGTGGAGGCGACTGCAGCCCGTAGAGATTTCTATGTGGTAGCCGTTGTTTCCATTCATGGACCGGCACTCTAGCTTTACATCAGGCGGAGTGTTGTCACATGTCGAGCTACAATAAAAAAAAAATTAGGTATATGTATTCATTGATAGTAGAACCCCTATTATAAATTTTGTGCAAATTATGTTTGAATGCTTCAGAATGTAATTATTATTATGTTTGATATCTATATTAATCTATAATCAGATTTATTTCTTCTATAATTCGTGATGACGTCAACATACAACAAGCGTTGCCCTAATTATATACATATAGTACACATTACTTCTTAGTGATTGTTGTTATTTATTAATAAAATACAGTGTGAACTGTATATAGCGACACTGAAGGGACTGAGCATTTTATAGCATTATAGAGAGTTGTCGTTAAATGGAGAGAAGAAATATCAATACTATTTTACTAATATAATATTATTTACCAATAAAGTATATATAACATTATGGATAATAACCTAATGACAGAATCTTCGATCCGTATGATGCCGACAGTCAAGCTAAATACGGGCTAGACAATAAAATAACAAAATAACAAACAAAAAAACGTACACAGCTGCAGTTCTTATTAATTTTGGCAACTGGAAAGTACTGTTTATTGTTTAATGAGGACATATTGTGGTCGTTATTTAGAGTTGGTGTGATGCTGCATACAGTGTATCGTTGTATGGATAACAATGTAAACCAACCATAGTCAGGTAGTTTCGACGTTTTAAGGAGTTTGTCGTTAAATCGAGTTTACTAACAGTTTGTTGTAATAATGCAGTTTTAGTTTTCATCAAAATCGGCATCGAGACTCCTTTCAGCATTTTTCACTGTCTCTTAGGGTCGTTTGCACCTGAAGGCCGGTTAAGGTAACTTTAACTATTACTTTAACCGTTACCATTACATTATGGTGTATATTTACTCCACACGAGTTGCACCATCGTCGCGTCTGTCATTTTTTGACGCTTACTTTAACCTTAACCGTAACCAGCGAATCTTGGCTTAGTTAAAGTTAAAGTAATCGTCAAACCAATGTTACTAACGTCAAATGTACAAAAAGAAGCCAAATATGTTTTTCTATTATTTTTTCGAGATCAGCCACCCTTTTAACGACAACAATATGAATTTACACGATATTGCAACGCGTGTGGAGTAAATGTAAAACGTTTAACGGTCGTCGTCGCCGTAAAAGTAATAGTAAAAGTTACTTTAACCGGCCTTCTGGTGCAGACGACCCTTATAGTTTAAGACTTGGCTATGAAAGCTCACTTGGAAAATTCAACCTGTAGATAGAAATGGCTGCTGCCTGTAGTTTATCTGTGGTAGCGGTTGTTTTCGTTCATGGACCGCACTCGAGGTGGAAATACGTTTAGCATGCTCTTTCCATTAATATTTTTTTTATATGCTTAATAGGCAAGCGTTTGACCGCACTCTGTCTGGTGTTAAGCAGTGATGCGGTCTAAGGTGGAGCACGCCTGCCTATGAGGTACCTATTTACCCTTAATTTGAAGAGGCCCGTATTGTACTTCTCGGGAAGCACAGACACCGGGTGGGAGTTCCACAGTTTCGCAGTACGTACGTTGTCGAAACGCCTCGTACGTACTTTAGGAACTTGGACCATGAATGGATGGTACCTCTTCGGGTGTCCGGACGTCCGATAAAAGAATCTCTAGTCTAGTTAACTTTTTTATAATAATGTAAATAAAAGTTACCACTTGTACAGTCAGCCAATAAAGCGTGGGTGGAGGAATATAGAATTGAGATATGGATATACATATATATTTTTTTATGGCAAACGAAATAACAAGTTGGTCTCGGGCGCCAACTGGTCGCGCCAACCTGATCTTTGACGACGAGCGGCGCGATATTTACATACATAGTATGGTACGGCGTCTTTATGTACTTTCACAAACTAACTCGTTTATGAGGTGAAACAAAATCATAGAGATATTATACTAGAGGTTATTGTATTAAAGAGTGGTAGAGCGGCCGTGGTCTAGCGGTAAGACGCGTGAACTCACGATCGATGAGTCCGTGTTCGAACCTCGCTAATTCTGACCAATGTAACTATGTTATATGTACTTTGGTCGCTCAGTGCCTATAGGCACTATTAAAGAGTGGTAGGCAGACTGATGATGGTTATTAGCCCAGTCTGCCGTGTCGGGGTAGTACCACCACTTTCGATAGTAACACCCGTGAAGTGACCTTGTCGCGTTTCGGGGATAGTTTGAAAGTAGCCAGGTATAAGAGAGGAGTGTGCACTGTCAATCTAGATGATACATGCTCGTCTCCTCGAGCCGGCATAGTGGAGGCGACTGCTGCCCTCACATGTTTGTCTGTAGTAATGATAATAATAACTTTATTTGCAAGAATTTTTTTTTTACCTATGTACAATCTAGGGACTGTATCTCTGATGGCAGAAGTTGGTAGTAGCAGTTGTATCCATTCGTAGACCGCACTCTAGCTTTACATCAGGTGCAAACTTCATACATCTGACATGAAAAAAGCGTAGGCCGCTTCAAACGATTTTACAATGTTGCCGTCAAGTCAAATACTAACTGACAGAGAACATGAAGGCGACTGTGGTCATCTTTTCTCTCGCGTCACCTTGGGAGCGTCATTGCACATCTAGTTGTATATTATACAGGGTGTCCCGTAAGTAGTGGTGTCAACGGTATTTTACAGATAGAGGGGTTCAATATCTAGAATATAATTTGGTAATTTTTTTTTATACCTTTTGGTTTAAAAGTTATGACATTTTTAAAGAATTATCATTTTTTCACCCGTTTTATTACAAAATAATGTTATAAAAATTTGTTTACAAATATTTTCACTGATATTTTTATTTAAGTGGGTTGAGAAAATACAGGGCTTTCTAATTAAAATATTATTTGTAACCAATTAATAACCATGATTAAATAAAAAATTAAAATCTAAACAAGATTTAATTTATCAAATTTTAAGCAAAATATTTAAACGAAGCTGGTGTAAAAAAATTGTATGTAAGGTTACGGGACCATTATTTTAAAAATATCTACAATTGACACGGATTCTAAAAACGTATAATAATGATCACTATCATTTTAATTACACTGTTTTTTCGACATAAATACAACAAATGGGCGTCGATTTTTAATAATGTATTCCCATAACAGGACGGATTTTAAGAATTCTTATAGTCGGAAATTTGCACTTTTTCACGTCTTAACCCACTGTAAGATGCTAACAGCTTGTAGTTCCAACCTTATTTTCATTTCGGTTCCTTAATTTGACCTTAGTGATGTTCAAAGAGGGGTAGGCAGACTGACGCCTGTTTCCACTCATACTTCATTCAGAGATTACGTACCTAAAGTACATTAGGCAGAGTGTAATCACATGCCGGATTACTATTAAAACAAAGATTATTAAGTAAATTATGGTGTTTTTTTTATTGTAGCTCGGCATGTGACAACACTCCGCCTCATATAAAGCTAGAGTGCGGTCCATGAATGGAAACAACTGCTACTACAGAGAAACCTGCGCGGTAGCAGTCGCCTCCACTATGCCGGCTTGAGGAGACGAGCATGTACCATCTTAGATTGACAGCGCACACTCCTCTCGTTATACCTGGCTACTTTTAAACTATTCCCGAAACGCGACAAAGTCTCTTCACGGGTGTTACATTCGAAAGTGGTGGTAATACCCCAAGATGGCAGACTGGACAAATAACCATCATCAGTCTGCTGTTGTTACCTTTAAAGAAGCTGTTTATGAGACATGTAATAATAATGAATATGAACTACGCCACATTTTTGACGTGTCCGAACGAATTAAAAATAATCAAAGAGCCCTAAGAAATATCAGGAGAATCTTTATTAGAAGATGTCGGTTATGCATTAGAGTTAGAGGGAGACATTTTGAGCATTTACTTTAATAAATTGTTATCTTATCCGTATCTATTTACATTGGTTTTATTGGAATTCGCATAAGGTAATAATGAAATTTCTTCGACAAATAGTACTTTGTAGCTTGTTTAACTTTGAAAAATTACTTTAATTAAAATGACAGTGAACATTATTATACGTTTTTAGAGTCCGTATGAATTGTAGATATTATTAAAATAATGGTCCCGTAACCTTACATACAATTTTTTTACACCAGCTTCGTTTAAATATTTTGCTTAAAATTTTATAAATTAAATCTTGTTTAGATTTTAATTTTTTATTTAATCATGGTTAATAATTGGTTACAAATAGTATTTTAATTAGAAAGCCCTGTGTTTTCTCAACCCACTTAAATAAAAATATCAGTGAAAATTATTGTAAACAAATTTTTATAATATTATTTTGTGATAAAACGGGGGAAAAAATGATAATTCTTTAAAAACGTCATAACTTTTAAACCAGAAGGTATAAAAAAAAATCACCAAATTATATTCTAGATATTGAACCCCTCTATCTGTAAAATGCCGTTGACACCACTACTTACGGGACACCCTGTATATCGTTGAGTTATATAGTTTTTTTATGATGTAGCGTTATAAATTCTCACTAGATGGCGCGCACCACATTTTTGGCCTCTGCCTGAAAAAAATGGGTCCACAATTTTTTTCTCGAGTTTGTCGATGATTCTTAGGTAATTTTGTAGAAAAATAAATTTACTTCCTTATTACCAATCAGTTTTAATTTTTTTCACCCGGGTGATTGAGTAATTAGACTTTTTTGGGGTTATTATTATTTTAAATGCTTTAATAATTGAAACTATTTATTCCTTATGTAATTAAACATTGTATGTTGATTGGTAAATGATGTGTTGGTATAATTAAAATGAATTAATGAAAAAATAAGATATTATATTTTTTTAGAATGTTGTTATGTTACCAAACTATTAGGTATCAAGTGGGCCCGAAAATGGGCATTCTTTTTTTTTTTTTTTTTTATTGTAGCTCGACATGTGACAACACCCCGCCTGATGTAAAGCTAGAGTGCGGTCCATGAATGGAAACAACTGCTACCACAGAGAAATCTCTACGGGCTGCAGTCGCCTCCACTATGCCGGCTTGAGGAGACGAGCGTGTACCGTCCAGATTGACAGTGCACACTCCTCTCGTTATACCCGGCTACTTTCAAACTATCCCCGAAACGCGGCAAGGTCACTTCACGGGTGTTACATTCTTCTTTAAGTAATAAATAATAAACAGTATTTAAAAATAATTTCCCTCCTCGACCTCGACTGGCCTGATGGTAAGCGCAGTGGAGGTCCATGAGCACTGACGACTGGAGGACCGCTAACACGGTGGCTCCAGTCGCCACTACTATGCCGGCCTGAGAAGGTGCTTTTTCACACTCCGCTTGAATGATCCGAGGTGAGAGGACTGGGAAAACTGCATGCAAGTTTACTTTTTAAATGCTGTTTGTAGTAAAATTTAAAACAGAGTATAAATATCGCGTGACCTGACTGACGATAACCTAACCTATTCCAAGTCTAGACTAGAAATGCACAATGACCTAATTCGTTGTAGGTAGGTGTACGTATTTGCGGAATTCTATAACTAGCGCTTTGTATCGATCTACTTAATAATACAGCTATGGCGCTTAGCGCTTTGCTATTCTTATAGTAACACTTCAACTGTAAAAAACAGTTTAATGATGGTTATTAGCCCAGTCTGCCGTCCTGGGGTAGTGCCACCACTTTCGAATGTAACACCCGTGAAGTGACCTTGTCGCGTTTCGGGGATAGTTTGAAAGTAGCCAGGTGTAACGAGTGTGCACTGTCAATCTAAGATGGTACATGCTCGTCTCCTCAAGCCGGCATAGTGGAGGCGACTGCAGCCCGTAGAGATTTCTCTGTGGTGGCAGTTGTTTCCATTCATGGACCGCACTCTAGCTTTACATCAGGCGGAGTGTTGTCACATGCCGAGCTACAATAAAAAAAAAATTAATAATATCAGCACGCCGTGCTACAAAATAAGCTCATTTACAACCGCTATAAGACACTACAGATAAAATTTCCGCAGAACAGCAGTCGCCTCCTCTATGCCGGCCTGGGGAGACGATTGTGCACCGTCCAGATTGACAGCGCACACTCGTCTCGTTATATATAGGTACCTGGCTATTTCTAAATTGATCCCGAAATGCGACAAGGTCACTTTTACGCTTGTCACATTCGAAAGTGGTGGTACAAGTTACTACCCCAGGACGGCAGACTGGGCTAATAACCATCATCAGTCTGCCTAACACTCTTAATTTCAAGGAACTTGTTTACCTACCAAATATCTAAATTATATTTAAAAAATTCAAACTGATGTTTATATGTCCGGTTTATTAAAAAACTGCACACTGTGCATCTTAGAAAAATATATGTGACCACTATGGGATGCAGCTTGACACAGTACAATTTGAATCATTGAAATCGGTTCAGCCGTTTTCAAAAAATCGTAGAATACCTATACGCGACGAACATAGGAATCTACTCCTTTTCGAGGTCGATTAAAAATAAACATTTAATGTAATAATCTAAAATATCCTGAGAGGCTTGTAACAGTACATTACAGTGCCCGTATGTATAGATAGCATTATAAGTATACATAACATTGCCCGTGCCCAGCTGATCTCCACAAATACAAGAGGGGGCGTTGAGTACGCGCCACGTTGCCGCCTCGTGCACACAGAACACTTTCAAAGTGCTACGTTGCCGCTCATACGACACTCACTCGATTTTTCTGCCTTCTGTCGTCGTCGGTACGCGGAATGTTTTCGTTTTATTTCCTGAAAAAATGGCCGCAACTTTTTTAAAAAATATATTTTGTTTTTTTTTTAGCATTTACGTGGATTGAACCGCAGTAGGTCGATAGGTAGTTTCAAAACAAATGTCGGATCCGGCATGAAGCACCAACTGGAACGAAGTCCGAATAAGAATGGATCACGGCTCGTACCCATTCATTATCTACTTTTTTTTTGTTTTATATGGCGTATAACAATTTGCCAGTGTCAAAGTAAATATTTTTGCATCAATTTAATAATATTGTGCATCACGAGTCATTCATTCATCACACCAAACAGTCAGGTCAAGTCTCAGTCAAGTCAAAAATTGCTCCAGTAAAGTGGTAGAATCTTTACTGAAACTTCCTACGGAGTTTTGGAGGGAAAATGGAAACACAGGTTCTCTTCTTTAGAATTGTTTGCCCACACTCGCGCACGTTCACGAACACTTAATGGTTGATAATCCACCATTATTACACATTAACACTTGAAGATACAAAAGTTTAGGAAAATAATTCAAGACAGATAAACTGACGTCTCAAGATGGCCGCCAAAACTCCATTATTTACTTAATTTGATGCGAACTGACACATGCACAAAGAGTTGCTTTTGTTTCCTTAGTAGTATGTTTGTGTGTATGGGGAACGTAGACCCTCTAGCATTATGATTCCCAAAGTGGTCTATATCGACCCCCCCCTGCAAAGGGTCCTCGTCGGCGAAAAGAAAACTATACGGTAACTATAAGTTATAAATAGGAGTCGGATTTTATTCCAGCGATCGTGACTTTGGCTTTAGATAGACGTACAATGGGCAAGGTCCTCAAAAACTAACCCATCGAAAACCATTTCGAGATATCACTTCAATTAGATGTATTTTTTGATTCCCGTCTGAAAAAACTTAAAATTCGCAGAGATATTTGAAAAACTGTAATGACACGCGTTTGACCTTCTTCGGACAGTTTGACAAGATAAAATACAAAGTACCAACTTGTCTATGGTTGTCGCCTCACAAATTTGTCAAATATCTTTTGTTTGTGTTTCCTAACAATAACAGAGTTTTATACGAATAACTATTGTAATTTTTAAAACAAAACTACACTATAAACACGATGTTGTAATTAACAGGAACTTTTAAAAATCAAAAGTTTTGAACTTTTGACAAATTATTATTTATTCTTGTTCATTGGCAATGGTTTAGTTCCGGCCGAAACGTCACAATTACTATATTATTAAGATCGCAATTTTAAAAAAATCAATAAAAAAAGAACAAAGCAATTATAAAAGTTTTCCAGCAACACGTGTCCACTAAATTAATCTATATTATCTAAAAAATATGTAAAAAAGATAACTGTCACCAGATCCACATCCCCAATTAAAGGCAGACTGATGATTTATTTATACAGGCTGAATTTTACAAGTTGGCTTTCATGGCCAAATCTTAAACTATAAGAGATAGCAAAAAATGCTGAAAGGAGTCTCGATGCCGATTTTGATGAAAAAAAAAAAGGGGACGGTGAATTTAGCGAGTCGGTTGATCGGGCACAGTGCGTGTGTCGCTGGCGGCCCAAGACTTTAAATTTTTGAACCCGGACTACAAACGAAGCCGCACCCGGACGCTTCCCGGATGCCCTCTAAACTAGGACAAATCCGGGGAAACCCGGACTGATGGTAACCCTAGTATGCATTCATGCATGTTGACGTTTCGCGACAGAGAAAGTTATGATTTGTTTTTTATGAAATTTTTAGTTTACAAAACAAGGAGTTTAGTGGACCCACACTAGGAAAAGCCTGTCCTGTGGGTCCATGGTTATACAGATTTCCTTCAGTGTTATAAATACAGAAAAATACTATTATTATAAACACACGATCAACCATAAAAATAACAAATTAGACTACAACTTAAAACAACATTAATATAGCAACAAATATTATAATGCTACAATAACAATTAATACAACAACTACTTTAGCATAGTATTTGGAAAAACATATTTATCCACTCTTTTATAAAGGACTCTGTATGAAGATAGTCCCACGTTAAAAGTTGTTCCTTCATTTTTCGTCTAAATTTCCGGACCGATAAAGCGCCGATATTGAATTTGCTCAGGACTATTTGCCTAAAAATTAGTAAAATAGACGATTTTGTTCTATGGAACCCATGGTTGACATACATAATCGTTTACTGTATTTTATTCTGTAGAAGGTCAATTAATTTAATAAACGTGTTGAAGTAATTAATATGTATATTCGCAGCCTCTGTTTACGTTTCTAAGTTCAATAGAATGAGTTGAGTTTTGAATGCCAATGCGTAGTTATCTGATACATATAACAACCTAATTCTCCCTGTTCCTAACCATTCATTAGTTATTATTGTGTGTACCTATGTACGTTGCAAATACAATAGATAATGTTATTACGTTATAAGGTTTTTTTTTAAAATATCTGTGGCGGCATTGATCGCGCTACGTTGCCGCTTCACGCGAGCCGAGTGCGGTCGGTGTTCGCGACGTTGCCGCACTTACAGCCTATTATTATTTATGGCCGTACGAACCGCGCCGCTTGCGTCAGCGTTGCCAGTTCGTGCAATAGTTTTTCGGGGCTATTGTTTTCGAATTTCGAACCACTTTTGTATGGCGCGACTAAATTAAGATGAATAGGATTTGTCTGGTGTATTTTTAAAGGTGTTTGTTATTTAAATTTGTTGTGTAACCGCGTCGCTCTCTTGTTGTGACCTTCAAATTTGATAATTTGGTAATGAGAGCCGCTCGATTTGCTTTTTTTGCCTTTTGTCATTATTGTTATGTGTATGATAACGAAATGGTAAACATGAAGTAGTAGGGTAGTCTTATATAGCCCTTTCAATTAATGTTAGTTGTGTATAAATAAATTTTCTCGGTTGTTGCGAAAACTCATTAATTTACGAAGTTGTTTTACAACGTTGCCGCTCCGTGCACAGATCTCCACCATCAATCATAGTCTGAGCGCCATGATGGATGAATGATCCCGCGTGGGCGACTCCGATAATCAGTCGCTTTTTTTTTAAATCGGTATGGCGCCAAAATTATGGTATTTTTAAAGCTAACGCAACCCAGAATCTTTAATTGCCTCGCCGTTACGAGTAACTCGGCACCTGACGGCACTCCGGCTGACGCAGAGACGAGTGTTAACATCAATTAAGTAACAAGAGTGAAAGGGTCGGGAAAAAGTCACGAGCAACAAACACGTAATCTTTGCCATTTGCTAAATTACAAACAAAACCTACCTACCGATCTGTTTCTACGTAGTATAATAACAACATATATGTATATTATTGTCTATTGTCACGCAATATGTCTATAACGTAGACAGGGTACAGACACGCCCGAATTTCTAGAACGTAGATAACTATTTGTTTTTTTTGTGCCCTTTGGCCTTGATTAAATCTTTTATTATTGCAAATACTACTGCAATAGTGCTTAGCTCGCGTCTTGTTTCCACTGGGGTAGGCAGAAACTATGGAACGCCAGCGACCCCTCTCTACATACCTTTTTTATGCTTAATAAGCAAGCGTTTGACCACACCCTGCCTGGTGTTAAGCCGTGATGCGGTCTAAGATGGAGCACGCTTGCCTATGAGGTACCTATTTACCCTCAATTTGAAGAGGCCCATGTTGTACGTGTCGGGAAACATACCACTTTCGCTTCGACCACATCCATGCATGCACGTCGGTCGAGGATGCTCCTCGTCTGACCCTTTCTCAGCAGTTGATCGATCTGACTGAGAAAGGTCTTTCTCGGGCGTCCCCTTCCAACACTGCCATATAAGGGTAGCCATTAATAGGCAATAAATACATTTGAGTGTTTTTTTAAATATTATTTTATTGATTAAATACTGTCATTTAGAAATAATGGATGAAAGGAGATTAACTAAAAAGATCTATTGTGCGAAAGTGGATGGTAGTGTAGGAAGGGGGCGCCCTAGTCAACTGCTAAGAAAGGGTCAGACGAGGAGCACCCTCAACCGACGTGCATGTATGAGGGGAGTAGTGGATGTGGTCGAAGCGAAAGTGGTATGTAGAGAGAGGAGTCGCTGGCGCTCCATAGTTTCTGCCTACCCCAGTGGGAACAAGGCGTGAGCTAAGTATTAAATACTAAGTTTTCTGAGCGACCAAAGTACTATCAAATGCATGGGGAAGAGGCCCAGTTGTTTTTTTTTTTCAAAATTGTTTATCGGAACATTACAGTCGCCTTCTCTTCCTGATTGCATTATAAGTAAAGGAGATCAATTTTGTTGTCAATGTTTCTATACGTTTTTTACATATTGCACCTCATTTAGTTGTCATAGCAACGTTAACATAAGTTATATTTAAAGCAGGTGCTGAGAGAAACATAAAAATATGCAAGTAACATTAGTCCTTAAGGTGGGACTGCTCCCCTGCTCTTGTTAGTACATACATATAACATAGTTACATTGGTCAGTATTGTACACGGGTCTCGTCGAACGTGAGTTCCGTCCTCTAGCCGCTGGACCACGGCCGCTCACTTTTTATATTCGTCGAGACTCGTACAATAATCGAAGGTTCCTTCTTACGATATTAGGTTTATTGGCATATGCCTCCTACCATTCCAATTCGTTGGTTTACAATCTGTCTGGTCTACCTTGAATCTGGCTCTAAGGTCCATTTAATTGATTCTATTTAATACCGACTGCTTTGTATCTTAATAATTCCTTGCTATGTATTCAGAATGCACGGATATATCTACCGTGTACTGGCCCGTTGTATGACAAACCATTTTATTAAATTTGACTAACTTCTGCTGCTCCGATTTTTTTCTTCCGATACAATGAAATGATCCTTACATGAAACCGAGTCGAACCGTATCAAAAATTTTTTTCATCGAAATGATTCATTTTTATGGACAACTCAAGCTTGACCAGAAAAATTACTATGCCAAATTCGTTTTCATAAAAAAAGAGCAAATGGTTCCTAAGACAGTTTCCCTGTATCTCGTGTGGTTTCGGATTTCCCCATACTGTCCCAGTTAAAAAAATTACCCTGTAATTGTAGCTCGGCATATGACAACACTCCGCCTGATGTAAAGCTAGAGAAACCTGTGCCGAGTGTAACGAGTATACACCATCTAGATTGACAGTGCACACTCCTCTCGCTATACCTGCCTACTTTGAAACCGCTCCCGAAACGCGACAAGGTCACTTCACGGGTGATACATTCGAAAGTAGTGGTACTAACCCAGGACGGCAGACTGGGCTAATAACCATCATCAGTCTGCCTACCACTCTTTAATGAGCGAACAAAGTTACATTGGTTAGAATTTAGCGAGGTTCGAACACGGGACTGATCGATCGTGAGTTCACGCGTCTCACCTATCGACCACGGCCGCTTTTAATCCTGTAATTTAATACATATTTTATTCGGACTCGTTAGAAAAAAAAATGATAGCTGGCAACAATAACAACAAAGTTGCACTAATTTTCTTCTAGAGCAAACAATAATTCTGGCAAGTTCAATTAACGCGCGGTCACAATCACCACGCTGCTGGCTGCAACTGGCACACTAATTAAACCGCCTCAATTGCACATACCAATAATAACATCTATATTTAAAAACTGACACAATATTGTAATTAATTTTTATATAATTTAATTTCTATATTTTACTTTTAATGAATATAAGTATGAATAATATTTGATGTGACATGTAGTGACTTGGCTGGCCAACAGCTGTAGACTATGCTGTATGTAAATAAATAAATAATAATAAAAAAAAAAAAATGGAGTGCTCACCGAAGAAGCGACAACAAATAGTCGTAAAAGAGAACGAAAAACAGCTTTTACAAAGGAGAGTGCCCATTTTTGGGCCCGCTTGATACCTAATAGTTTGATAACAAAACAATATTCTAAAATAATATCTTATTTTTTTATTAATTCATTTCATTTACATCAACACATCGTTCACTAATCAATAGACAATGTTCAATTACATAAAAAAATAGATATCATCAATTATTAAAGCATTTAAAATAATAATAACCTCAAATATTGCATCAGAAAACATCTAATTACTCAATACCCGGGTGAAAAAATTAAAACTACTTGCCAAAAATAAGGAAGTAGATTTATTTTTCTACAAAATTAGCTAAAAATCATCGATAAACTCGAGAAAAAAAACTGTGGGCCCATTTTTCTTAGGCGAATGGGCAGTCTCCTTTTATTTATTAAACTCATACATGACTAACGTGACCGTTTATTTATTTATTTATTTTTCCTCAAAACTGTACATCAAGTCATCTACGTTAATATTAGTTATACTACACATATTTAAAAAAATCATTATTTTGCTAAAAATCAAGACTTTCCCTTCATTTAACCTCGAAGAGCACGAGATTTTAAATCAAAACATAATAAATGTAGTAAGTAATGTATAAATACATGGAAATAAGAGACAATTTGTTAAAAATCAACACTTTTCTTTGGTTTGCCGTATAGCATTACTTCCCAGAATTTGATCCTTATCAGGAACACTATCGGATGGTGTAATAAATAATACAGGGTGAATTTTTCAAGTAGGCTTTCATGGGCAAATCCTAAACTACGAGTATAAGAGATATCGAAAAATGCTGAAAGGAGTCTGGATGCCGATTTTGATGAAAACTAAAACTGCATTATTAGATTTTTGATAAATCCATTTTCGCGGCCAGGAGTCGAACATGTTGATTTTGAAAAAAAATAAACACTATTATTGCACCATCCGATAGTGTTCCTGATAAGGATCAAATTCTGGGAAGTAATGATATACGGCAAACCAAAGAAAAGTGTTGATTTTTAACAAATTGTCTCTTATTTCCATGTATTTATACATGGCCCACTTGAAAAATTCCTATCCTGTATACGAGTACTGGAGGTGCAAACTTCATACATCTAGAGCTGCCGTGGTCTAGCGGTAAGACGCGTGAACTCACGATCGATGAGACCCGTGTTCGAACCTAGCTAATTCTGGCCAATGTAACTTTATGGTATATGTACTTTGGTCAGTGTCTATAGGCACTATTAAAGAGTTAGTAGGCAGACTGAAGATGGTTATTTGTCCAGTCTGCCGTCCCCACTACTTTCGAATGTAACGCACGTGAAGTGACCTTGTCGCGTTTCGGGAATAGTTTAAAAGTAGCCAGGTATAACGAGAGGAGTATGCACTGTCAATCTAGACGGTACATGCTCGTCTCCTCAAGCCGGCATAGTGGAGGCGACTGCTGCCCGCATAGGTTTCTCTGTAGTAGCAGTTGTTTCCGTTCATGGACCGCACTCTAGCTTTACATCAGGCGGAGTGTTGTCACATGTCGAGCTACAATAAAAAAGCGTAGGCCGTCAAGTCAAATACTAACAGAGAACCTAAACGTGACTGTGGTCATGTTTTCACTCGCGACACATTGGGAGCGTTATTGATAAGAATTGCACATCTAGTTGTATATATCAATGGTCCATAATCAATAAGTACAAAAAAACTACAGTTTATCCTATATCTACAGTCAACAGTCGCGTCCACTATGCCGGCTCGAGGAGACGAGCATATACCATCTAGAGTGACAGTGCACACTCCTCTCGCTATACCTGGCTACTTTCAAACTATTCCCGAAACGCGACAAGGTCACTTCACGGGTGTGTAATTCGAAAGTGGTGGTACTACCCCGGGACGGCAGACTGGACAAATAACCATCATCTGTCTATCAGTCGTATCTTTGTACTTACGTGGTGGATATCAAAGGGCCAAAGTGCAATATCATCGAGGGCGTGTCATTATCGGGCGAGCGACAGGTCTCGTCCTGATATTTGTACAACTTTTGTCACGTGCGATACTAACTTGTATATAAAGTTACAACCTACCTATTATACTTATCTTCCGACCCGTTCCATTTCCACTCATACACTTCTCCCGTTTCAGGGTTGCCAGTAATTCTTTCGCTTTTATTATTAAATTTTGCCGTGTTTATTCACAGTTAAATCTACGCGTGTAACATAAAAAAACAGTTAAAATGATCAAACAGGGGTTTTTGTTTTCGTTTTCCTGAATTAAAGTTTCTGTTTGTTATTTGTTATACGCACACGTTATACTATAGTGGGTAGGCAGACTGATGATGGTTATTTGTCCAGTCTGCCGTCCCCACTACTTTCGAATGTAACACCCGTGAAGTGACCTTGTCGCGTTTCGGGAATAGTTTGAAAGTAGCCAGATATAACGAGAGGAGTGTGCACTGTCAATCTAGATGGTGCATTCTCGTCTCCTCAAGCCGGTATAGTGGAGGCGACTGCTGTCTGTATACATTTTTTTGTAGTAACAGTTGTATCCGCTCATGGACTAAACTAAAAATGATAACACTCCGCCTGATGCAAAGCTAGAGTGCGGTCCATGAATGGATACAACTGCTACTACAGAGAAATCTCTGCAGGCAGCAGTCGCCTCCGCTATGCCGGCCGGTCTGAGGAGGCGAGAAATGTACCAGCTATATTGAATATGATGAAAAAAGAAATTATTCTGTAATCAATATTTACACAAAGCATAAATAATATTAAAAATTTGCTTAGAAGTTAATGCAAGTCGTAAAAAAGTAGTGGGTGACAATTTAATTTCAATTTTTTTTTTTTTTGGCGATATGGACTAAGTCTGAAATAAATTAGTTTTAATAATATAATAATAACGACTATGCTTGTGTTCACTTCGGATTTTAAAGCTAATTTTAATATTTGAAATGCCCTCAACTCGTTAGATTTATAGAATTTTAGAAATTTCGTGAATTTATGTCGTCAATGGCAACCCTGACTGGCGGCCGACGTCCTCCCGAGCAGCGCGATCCCAGAGAACCCGGCTGTATCGATCCGCGGCGCGACGTTGCCATCTACTTTCGCTTTGCGGTGTTGCCGCCTCGTGCATGTTGTTTTCGCATAGCCGCCTAGAATCCGCATGTTTATTTTCATTTTAGGTGCGTGTTGTTTTTAGAATTATTATTATTTATTACATTTTTATATACGGAACGGTTGTTTGTCTGCCAATTTAGGAAGTCAGAAACTTTTTACAAATAAATGTAGACTACGAACTTCTATTTTGTAGTGTTTTTTATCAAGTACGTTAACTATTGGCCGCGACCGTGATGGCTGCAATTTTCGTAACGTCCTCGTCTCGAATTAAAAATAATGAAAATGAACGCGATGGAATCGTTTTTAATTATTTTCTAAACGTATTTATTTATTGTGCAATATTTTGATTACCGATTCGAGTCACACGCTTTCACGTGAACAGATTTTTTCCGTAACTATTTGTTGTCTGAAAAGAATAACTTTAATTGTTTTTGTTATAAGTTATATTTAAAGAGTGGTAGGCAGACTGACGATGGTTATTGGGCCAGTCTGTCGTGTACCACCACTTTTGTATGCAACACCCTTGAAGTCACCTTGTCGTGTTTCGGCAACAGTTTGAAAGTGGCCCGATAAAATGAGAGGAGCTTACGCTGCTAATCTAGATGGTCTATATTCCTATCCTCGAGCCAGCATAGCGGAGGCGACTACTGCCTGTAGAAAAATATCTGTAGTAGCGGTTGTTTCCGTACATGGACCGCACTCTAGCTTTACATCAGGCCGAGCTACATTTAACAAATTGCATATTTTTGTAGCCACTTACCTGTTAGCTGTCTAAAATTGTATGCAATTATTGTTCTGCTTGACGGAGTGCGTGGTTCTGCTCCGGTCATATTATGTGGCTCTATGAACCAACATTAGAACATAGGTGGTTTACAATGTTGCCAGCTCTACTTTTTGCAGGAGTTTTACTTTAAAACTATAACGCTAAACATGGTGGTACTACCCCAACACGGTAGACTGGGCTAATAACCATCATCACGACCGCTCTGCTGTATTTGTATCAATCAACACACTTTGTTGCTTTACCATATTTTTATTTGTTATCTCTTATTGTTTCAGGTACTCTAATTGTTATTGTTTATCATTTGTGTGGAGTTTTGGCGGCCATCTTGAGACACCAGGTTATCTGTTTTGAATTATTTTCCTAAACTTGTGTGTTTCTTCGAGTGTTAATGTGTAATAATGGTGGATTATTAACCATTGAGTGTTCGTGAACGTGCGTGAGTGTGGGCAAACAATTCTAAAGAAGAGAACCTGTGTTTCTATTTTCCCTCCAAAACTGCGTAGGCAGTTTCAGTAAAGATTCTACCATTTTACTGGAGCAATTTTTGACTTGACTGTTTGGTGTGATGAATGAATGACTCGCGATGCACAATATTATTAACTTGATGCAAAAATGTTTACTTTGACACTGGCAAATTGTTACAATGCCATATGAAACAAAAAAGAAAATATGATTGTGAACGAATGAACGAGTTTGCAAGTTCGTTCTAGGAGTAAAGGGCGTTTTGGGTAAGGTTTGGTGCGTTTCAAGACATAAATACATATTATTACTAATTACATATATTTGTTTTATATTGTGAGAACTTAAGATTAAATAACTTTTTTTTATTGTGGCTCGGCATTCGACACTCCATTGAACGGAAACGACTGCTACTACAGAGAAATCCCTACGGGCAGCAGTCGCCTCCGCTATGCCGGCCTGAGGAGACGAGTGCGCTTAAATAACTATTTTGCTATACATATTATTTCGAGGCAACTGCAAATTCATACTATACAGTTTTTTTTAATAGGTAGGTCGACTCAGTTTTAAAAGCTTTGCAATCGGGCATAGCATCGTGTTATAATAAAAAATAATCGCGATAATAAACCGCAAATAAGTGTTTTTATTTAAAAACATATAGGTATGTTCACGCAAAACTTCATATAAATCATTATTATACACATTGATATATACAACTAGATGTGCAATAACGCTTCCGATGTGACGCGAGAGAAAAGATGACCACAGTCACCTTTCTGTCAGTCGTTGACTTGACGGCAGGCAACATTGCCAAATCGTTTGAAGCGGCCTACGCTTTTTTCATGTAAGTTGTATTTGCACCTCTAGTATTGTAGTAATATCTATGATTTATACATATATTTTTTTAACATTTTATTCATCGATAATAATGATATCACTAAATGGAATTGTTAAAAATGTGTTTTTAGATCGCTGTAACTAACTAATATTGTACACAATTTCCTAACCAAATTATTATTATACATATTTTTAACACTGAGTAATTTATGACATTAATTTTTATCGACAGTCGTATTTATCGACAATAGTGACATCACTAAATTGTCAAAAATATCGTTTTTATAGCGCTATTTAAACTAATTACTAACTAAGGTTGTATGGAGAGTTTTGGCGGCCATCTTGAGACGTCAGGTATCTGTCTTGAATTATTTTACCAAACTTGTGTTTCTTCGAGTGTTAATGTGTAATAATGGTGGATTATTAACCATTAAGTGTCCGTGAACGTGCGTGAGTGTGGGCAAACAATTCAAAAGAAGAGAACCTGTGTTTCCATTTTCACTCCAAAACTCCCTAGGAAGTTTCAGTAAGGATTCTACCACTTTACTGGAGCAATTTTTGACTTGACTGTATAGCGTGATAAATGATGCACAATATTATTAACTTGATGCAAAAATGTTTACTTTGACACTGGCAAATTGTTGCAATGCCATATAAAATTTAAAAAAAAACTGCTAACTAAGATTGTATGTACACGGTGTGGTACTGTGTTCGTTATAAAATGCTCTCGACACTTATTTTTTGCCTCTTGACGTCCCCGGATGCGTCGCGCTCGTAGTTCGCCGCCGCCGCCGCCGGTATACTGTTGTTGTAATAGCAACTGACCGCTTGCTGCATCACGTTCGCTATTTCCGCCCTCGCCCACATGTTTATGTTGGAGGGTAGTTTTGATAATTCCTGAAATAAAAAAAAAAATTGGCCTCGTCAAGCCGGCATAGCGTAGGCGAACGATGCCTGCAGACATGGTAGACCGCATATATGGTATATTATTGAGGAACTAAGTCCCGAGGTTAGTACCAACACTTTCGAATGTAACACCCGTGAAGTGACCTTGTTTGGAAGTAGCCAGGTATAGCGAGAGGAGTGTGCACTGTCAATCTAGATGGTGCATACTCGTCTCCTCAATCCGGCATAGTGGAGGCGACTGCTGTCCGCACAGGTTTCTCTGTAGTAGCTATTGTTTCCATTCAGGTGCGGCACTCTAGCTTTACATCAGGCGGAGTGTTGTCATATGCCGAGGTATAATTTAAATTTAATTTCATAGGGTATACATCTGGATGGTACGTGCTCGTCTCCCCAAGCCGACATAGTGGAGGCGACTGCTGCCTGTAGATATTTCTCTGTAGTAGCAGTTGTTTCCATTCATGGACCGCACTCTAGCTTTGCATCAGGTCGGGTTTTGTCACATGCCGAGCTACAATTAAAATTCATACTAACCGGTACAAAAGACATTAAAAACAATCGATCACTATCGTTGTCGTCGTTCGTCGCGAAGTGTATGGGCATCAGCTGCCTCTCGGGGCTGCTCTCGCGCTGGCTGTTGTGTTTCCTCTTGGCGACACTGATCCTGCCGTGGTTGTGGAGAGGGTCAGACTCCTCGTCGGGGTCCTCGTTGTGACCGCTCTCCAGTTTTGTGTGCTCGCTGCAAGGAACACAGAACTGGCTATATTGGATCACATTACTCGTCTCCTCGAGCCTGTGGAGGCGCCTGTTGTGCTGCCGTGGTCCAGCGGTAAGACCCGTGTTCGAATCTAACTAAATTCTGACCAATGTAACTATGTTAGGTTCAATTACACCAAAAGGCCTGTTAAAGTTACTTTAACTGTTACGTTTTACGATAACTTTAACGATTACGTTTATATTTACTCCACACGAGTTGTACCATCGTCGCGCCTGTCATTTTTGACGCTTACTTTAACGCTAACCGTAACCAGCGAATCTTGGCTTGGTTAAAGTTAAAGTAATCGTCAAACCAATGTTGCTAACGTCAAATGTATGAAAAGAAGCCAAATACGTTTTTCTATTATTTTTCGAGATCAGCCACCCTTTTATCGATAACAATATGAATTTACACGATATTGCAACGCGTGTGGAGTAAATGTAAACGTTTAACGGCTACGTCACGGTTAAAATGTAACAGTGAACAAGCCTTTTGGTGCAAATGGATCTTACATGTACTCTGGTTAAAGAGTGGTAGGCAGACGTGGTGATGATTAGTGGTCCAGTCTGCCGTTCTGGAACAATGCCACCACTTTTGAGTGACATCCTGGATTAGCTTGGAAATAGACGGATATACAACGGGGTGAGTCATTCGTCTCCTCAAGCCGGTATAGCGGAGGTACAGAGCTGCTTTGTTTAGACAACACTCACTCGTTATCGTAGCAATTGTAATCGTCCTCGTCATCGTCGTCGTCATCGTTGAGCACGTCGGCGTCTTTGACGAGAAATTTGAGTTTGTAATAGTATTTGTAGACTTTCCTGTGCCTCTTGCCCGAACACTTCCTTATCCTGAGTTCCCTGTTCAGGGCGTCCTTCACCGAACGCCATTTTCTTTGGAGCTCCAATACTGCGGGTGTTATTTAGATACATTTTTTTATTGTAGCTCGGCATGTGACAACACTCCGCCTGATGTAAAGCTAGAGTGCGGTCCATGAAGGGAAACAACTGCTACTACAGAGAAACCTGTGCGGGCGGCAGTCGCCTCCGCTATGCCGGCTTGAAGAGACGAGCATACACTATCTAGATTGACAGCGTACACTCCTCTCGTTATACCTGGCCTACTTTCAAACTATTCCCGAAACGAGACAAGGTCGCTTCACGGGTGTTACATTCGAAAGTGGTGGTACTACTCCAGGACGGCAGACTGGACAAATAACCACCATCAGTCTGCCTACCACTCGTTTAGATTATTGTGGAGTGGTAGGTAGGCAGACTGATAATGGATTCACTTTCGAATGTAACACCCGTGAAGTGATATTTGTCGCGTTTCGGGAACAAATTGAAAGTAGCTCTAACGAGAAGAGTGTGCACTGTCAATCTTGATCGTGCATACTTGTCTCAAAGGCCGGCGTAGGGGAGGTGACTGCTGCCTGTAGAAACTTATCTTTAGTAGCAGTTGTTTATCCGCAGTTAACTTCCGAGACGCCATTAAGGTATATACTTGTACATCGACATCTGTTTCCATTGTTTATATTGTATAAGTAACGTACCTACTACGTGTAATTTGATAATTTGTGATGATTAAAATAGGTATAGCGGGTGGCGTGACGCACGCGATGTTGTCGCTACGTATTAAAATAATTTAATTTAAAAAAAATATATATTTAATAAGATACGTGTTAGTTAGTACACGTGGGCGCGTCAAAGTTGGTTGGACTTTATTCTTTATAACTTCCGCCGTACAGTTCTTTGCTGGTGGTACTTATTTGCAGTCATCTTAGAGCGGCCCTGGTCTGGTGGTGAGACGCGTGAACTCACGGTAGATGAGACCCGTGTTCGAACCTCGCTAATTCTGACCAATGTAACTATATGTACTTTGGTCGCTCATTAAAATGTGGTAGGCAGTCTGATGAAGGTTACTAGTCCAGTCTGCCGTCCTGGAGTAGAGTACCACGCGTAAAGTGACCTTGCCGCGTTTAGGGAGCAGAAAGTCGCCTCCGCTATGCCGGCCCGAGGAGACGAGCATGCACCATCTAGATTGAAAGTGCACGCTCCTCTCGCTTTGTCTGGCTACTTTCAAACTGTTCCCGAAATGGTTATTTGTCCAGTCTGTCGTCCTGGGGCAGTACCACCACTTTCGAATGTGACGCACGTGAAGTGGCCTTGTCGCGTTTCGGGGATAGTTTGAAAGTAGCCAGGTATAAGAGAGGAGTGTGCACTGTCAATCTAAATGGTACATACTCGTCTCCTCGAGCCGGCATAGCGGAGGCGACTGCAGCCCGTAGAGATTTCTCTGTGGTGGCAGTTGTTTCCATTCATGGACCGCACTCTAGCTTTACATCAGGCGGAGTGTTGTCACATGTCGAGCTACAAAATAAAATAAAAAAAGAAACGCGAATGTATTTCGCGCCATATTCAATGGTTCTTCGGTTTGTTCCGTTTGTGTGTATAGTGTAGTGTACTTGTTGACTATTTTGCATTTAGTCTTCGTTAGGGAAAGTCTTGTAGGTAGGTACTTTGGCTTGTTTATTTTTAAATAATGCTAATCGGTTATTTCCATGACATTAGGTAATGTGAATCGATAAACTAGTTTTACATCTAGTTGGTTACCTACAGAATCGCTGTATGTTATGTTTGTTTTTTTTTTTCGGTGTTTTTTATAAAATACACCTATCTAATAAATTATTAGTAGTAGTTGGTACTATCGAGAGCAGGGGAGCAGTCCCAGTTTTTTTTTTTTCAAAATTGTTTATCGGAATATTACAGTTGCCTTCTCTTTCTGATTGCATTATAAGTAAAGGAGATCAATATTGTTGTCGATGTTTCTATATGTTTTTTACATATTGCACCTCATTTAGTTGGCAATGTTATGAGGGAAAAACGAATATACACACGTCAGTTGTCATAGCAACGTAAACATAAGTTATATTTAAAGCAGGAGCTGAGAGAAACATAAAAATATGCAAGTAACATTAGTCCTTGAGGTGGGACTGCTCCCCTGCTCTTGGTAGTACCTACGAAGCGTGTTTTTGTAATTTTATTGTAGTTTGTAGCCTCCGTGAAGAGCGGGCTTCAGTTGTGTGACAGCCTGCCTACCTCTATCGTAAGCTTCGGCCTTCGTGAGCCTGCTCCAATCCTTGTAAACAACGGCGCCCACCTCCTTCCAAAGCGTCATTTTTTCATCTTTATCGACGTCGACGACCTTGTCGTACAAACCGGGACGCTTTTTCACCTCGTCTATCAAGCATCCCGTATCGACGACGTGTACGACTGTCGACATACTTTATCCTTTGAAAATGAAGCGTGGGTTTATTATAGCGACACGGCCCCGGTCGGTCGTCCGCCGCGCGGCCTCGGATGCGACTGGCGCGCGACTCGATTTTGTCGGAGCGAGACAGCACATTTCGCTTGCGTGGCGACACGCCCTCCAGTCGTGTCGGGTTGCTCGGCGCGACCTTTTTGTTCATAAATAAATAAATGGTTAAATATTCAATCACGTGGGATAAACGTAAACGCAGTTATTATTAAGAAAGAAAGAAAAACTTTATTCATCCCAAAAAAATATTTTTAAGATACACAATAGCAAGTCTGGACGTGTAGGGACGAAAGGGCGCACAGCTCAGCATATGCTAGGACCTACACGAGGCAGGTCGTAGCGCTGGTTTTCAGCTGGAACCCGGGGCAGGTGAACGCGAACGGTGTGACAAAGAATAGTAAATGTGTATAATATAATAGTAAAATAAACAGTATTTTATTTTATATTATTAGGTACATTGTATTTTTTTTTTTACATTTACATAACACAAAAATATTACATTGTAAACGATTCATGCGGACAAAAATCAAACAATAATCAGAGAATATGCACCGCCCGATGACAGGGCACATTCCTCTCGTTATAGGTACCTGGCTATTTCCAAACTGATCTCGGAACGCGACAAGGTCACTTCACCGGGTTGTTACATTTGAAAGTGACGCTACCACCTCAGGATGGCAGACCGGGGTAGTACCTAAACTAAGTTATAATTTCGTTCTTAATTAGTAAGTTAAGATTTTTTATTATAATTAAGGCAATAAAGCTGAAAGGATTGCAAAGAATATGTGAAGTTGTTGAATACATAGTAGGTACCTACCTACATACAAGTTAACTAGCCGTTTCAAGTTCTATTCGTAGGCTTAGGGTTGTTAGATATTTTGTTCGGTCGGAAAAATTGCATACAAGTAGGTAGGTACCTACCTATGTATTTATTTATTTATTTGGAAAATTTACAGGTGCAGTGTCGAGGAGATATTATGTTTAAATTGATCATGATAACATCGCTGCACCCTGAAATAATATTCACTATGTACCTACATGAATTGGTGAGAGTGAATGCATACAAAAAGAAAAAAATAAGCAACAATAAAATGAACATTTACACTATTGCCTGTCACACCTACATCATCTACCCAATTCAGTATACATTTTCGATTTAATTTTATTTTTTTATTTTAGCACGTCATATGACCGCACTCCGCCTGATGTTAAGCTAGAGTGCGATCCATGAACGGAGGTGACTGCTGTCAGATCTGCAGACATGTAATGCACTTTTTAGAAGATTGTTGAAAGATATCGATGTCTGTGAAACATGTGTTGTCTTGTTGTCTGAATATGTGTAGTTTTAGTAATTATTGTGGTATTCGGTTATAATAAACTTGTACGGTTTCTTTTTTTTTTTTTAAAGTAGGTCTGAGACTATATTTATTTACGCCGTCATGACGTAAAGAGTACTGTCCACCTATAGGATCTCTAAATTTTTATTATCCTTGGCGATTAGGGTTGCCACAAATCCGGTTTCTGGCCGGACTGTCCGGGTTTTTGCATGTCTGTCACCGGAGAATAGCATGCAATGTTACTAATTTTTGAGAGTATGTTATCGGGTTATAAACTTTGTCCGGTATTTTTTCTCAATACATCTGGCAACCCTATTGGCGATCGGTAAAAAAAATTGTTTGCTCGGTGCAGAGATGTCACTTTCTTTTTTTTTTAATTATAGCTGGATATGACCGCACTCCGCCTGATGTAAAGCTAGAGTGCGCTCCATGAATGGAAACAACTGCTACCACAGAGAAATGGAGGTACTACAGAGGAACGACCTTCCCAGCCACGTCTTTCCCCCGTCCTTCAAGCGCAGTGTGAAGAGGCATCTCATTAAGCCGGCATAGCGGACGCGACTGCTGTCTGCAGATCCCCTTCTCTGACACCCCCTCATATGACGTGCTAAAATAAAATAAAAAAATCTCTACAGGCGGCAGTATCCACCATCTAGATTGACAGTGCATGCCACAAACGCGACAAAGATCACTTCACGGGCTTCGAGACTGGGCTAGCAACCATCATCGGTCTGCCTACCACTCCTTTAATAGTGCATAAAATAAGTAAATGTATTCTCTGGCAACCCTTTTGCAAGTAGATATAACGCCCGCTGCGATAGACTGGTGTAGTAAGTGAGCAATAAACGGCAACGTAGCTGGTGGGTTGCGGGGGCGAACGCGCGCTGTTGCCACATTGCCGAGCTGTACCGCTAGGCGCTGCGTTGCCAATTCGACCCACTTCCAACCGAGTGGACACGCGGCAACCGCAGTTTTTTTCTTATTACTTGCCCCCGCAATACTGTCCGCGTTTGTATTTAATTTATATTGCGCTTCTGTTTAGGTTAGGTACTTTTAATTATTATGTTTTTGTCGTAGATGTAGATGTATATATTTTTTTTATTATGTTCTCCCGTTCTGCGGAAGCAAAGGGAACAAAACCCATACAGCTATTTTTTTTTGTCGCCATTATGTTGTAATTTTCAGTTATTTAATTTTTTTTTTAATTTTTTATTTTGGCACGACATGTGACCTCGACTGGTCTGATGGTAAACGCAGTGGAGGTCCATGAGCATTGACGACTAGAGAACCGCTCGCACGGTGGCTCCAGTCGCCACCACTATGCCGGCCTGAGAAGGTGTTTTTTCACGCTCCGCTTGAAGGATCCAAGGTGAAAGGATTGGGAGAATACATGGGAGGGTAAAGCATTCCACTTGTCAATTGTGCGACACAAAAAGGACGCGCCGAACCGTTTTGTTCGGCGACCAATTCGGTCGACATAGTGTGAATGCTTCCCCCTCCCAGTGCGGGTGTTGCGGTTGTGGAAGGATGAGACAGGTATTAGATTAAAGAGCTCTTCGGAGCATTCACCATGGTATAGGCGATAGAGGAATCATTTTCCAAAGGTATAGAGAGGAGAGGATACCCTTCAAGCCAGTATAGCGGAGGCGACTGTTATAGGATTTTCTCTCTGGTAACAGTTATTTTCAGCTCTTGGACCGCACTCAAGCTTTAACATTAGGCGGAGTGTTGTCAAATGTGTCTAGTTGCAGTGTCGTAACGTCCTTGTCCTGATACCCGGTACCAGATACCCACAATGATAGATAGCGCTAGATATCCTAGTCTTGGGGTCAGGGTTTTGCATATAATGCATTTGCCTGTTTCAAACCGACTTCAAAAGGAAGAGGTTATCAATTCGTCGTGTATTTTTCTGTTACCCATTCTTGTTAGTACTTTCTCCGCACTATTTGTCTACTTTGCATGCTTTTGTAAACTGATTTTGGCATCTGTTTGTTAACATTATGAGATTAATTATGCTTGGTGGTGGATATCGGAACACCAGTTGGTTTTGCAATTCCTCGCAGCTAGTCGGTGGAAATAAAAGGAAGGGTAGTCAGGGATAGCTCAGTTGTCCTCACTTTAGAATGTTCCAAGGGCTGGTTTAGTAGGTGTATTTTTGTATACACCGTCGGGCGTGCATGAGGAGAATTGTGGATGTGAGGGAAGCGAGGGTGTTGTGTCAGGATCGTGGTAAGTGGCGTTCCGTTGTCTCTAGCCTATCCCTGTGGGAAAAAGGCGTGACAATTGTATTGTATTTTTGTACATTTACAGATATTTGGAGCGCGCGGCGACACACACTTTTTTAGTTTTTTGTGTACTCGTTTGTTTTGAGTTTTTAGGCAAAGGAAGTGGGAAGGAATGGAGACCCCGAACGGGGTCGCGTAGCAAAATTCTGAGTTCGCGAGAGATTTTAATGTTATTTAAATACATGATTTTATAACATCTAGATGTGTATTTAAGACGATCAGAATTCCCTTTTACTTGTGTTATTGCAAAAAATGCAATTTTGATGAAAAATAGGGCATAAATACCAACAGTCATAAATTAAAAAGTAAAGAACCTAGGTACCTAACCAATAACAAAATACAGTAACACCCCGCTCGCTTTACACGACCCTGTTAAAGTTCGCGTTAAAATAGCTCTCTCAAAGATTCATTCGAGTTTGGACATATTGCAGAGCATAGACAGTGATGATGACCGTGTTTTAACAGTGTGTTAATCAGTAAAAAACAGTGTATAAGACCGTAAACGAAACGCAACCAAGAAGACAATATATAGGTAAATTTTTCCGTAAAAAAAAATGCATAATGTGTTTTTAGAATTAAAGCATGTAGGCATTTTGTTCTGACTTTTGGTTATGCTTAAACGTGACCCCCTTATACGCGAATCTCACTTGACCCGAGTTCTTGCGGAACGTAGGTATCCCTCGCGTAAAGCGGGGTATTACTGTACTTAAACGGAATCATACGACAAAACAATAAATGAATAAATAACACACCATTAAAAAAATAATGAATGAATACTGAAACTTTTCAAAATGGCCGCCCTCATTACGCGGAATCATGCTTTTTTATTGTGTTGTATTATTCACACGGAGCGCGCGGTGGTTGGTTCACAACATACACGTACACAATAGACAAGATGGATGTCATCATTATTATCTGCGTACATATTATGTACATATCTAACCATAACTAGTTCTCCCAATGTAGGTACTATTGGTATTATGTTAGCAGTATCACCTTAACGTGAAAGCCAACACCTGGGCGTCCATACATTTTGTTTTACAACATTGTTTGAAACATAGCAGATTTATTTTTTTTTTTTTTTTTTTTTTATTTTGGCACGACATGTGACCTCGACTGGTCTGATGGTAAACGCAGTGGAGGTCCATGAGCATTGACGACTAGAGAACCGCTCGCACGGTGGCTCCAGTCGCCACCACTATGCCGGCCTGAGAAGGTGCTTTTTCACGCTCCGCTTGAAGGATCCAAGGTGAAAGGATTGGGAGAATACATGGGAGGGCAAAGCATTCCACTTGTCAATTGTGCGACACAAAAAGGACGCGCCGAACCGTTTTGTTCGGCGACCAATTCGGTCGACATAGTGTGAATGCTTCCCCCTCCCAGTGCGGGTGTTGCGGTTGTGGAAGGATGAGACAGGTATTAGATTAAAGAGCTCTTCGGAGCATTCACCATGGTATAGGCGATAGAGGACACACAAGGAGGCTATGTCCCTGCGAAGTTGCAGGGCCTCTAAGCTCCCTGTGACCTCTGAGTCGCCTATTACTCGGACAGCTCGACGCTGCAGTGAATCCAGGGCATCGAGGAGATACTTGGCAGAGCCGTCCCAGAGGTGCGAACAGTATTCCGCGCAGGAGCGAATCTGCGCCTTATACAATAGAAGGCGGTGCTCCGGCGCGAAAAACTGACGCACCTTGTTCAGGATGCCAAGTTTACGAGATGTTGTTGTAATTGCTCGCTCGATGTGATCCCTGTGATTCAAGTCGCAGCGAAGTGACGAATATGTTGAAATTAAGTAATTTTATAACTTTCTCAGAACTAATTATTATCGCAAATCACTATAATAAACAAATAGCTACGGCACAGAATATATAAAAGGCATTTTAAATATTTTAAACATTTTATATCGGTTATATTTCACAAGCATTTTGTATATTCTGTGCCGTAGCTATTTGTATATTATAGTGATTTGCGATAATAATTAGTTCTGAGAAAGTTATAAAATTACTTAATTCAACATAAATTTGATTTACTTTGACGATGGCAAATTGTTATAATACCATAAAAAACTAAAATAAAATAAATATATACCTACAATCTTTCTAATAAAAAAAGGTCACAAATTGGTGTTTTATTAATTATCAACAACGATGCAAGAAACTAGGTGATTATCAAGAACTGAAGGTGAATGAGGGATGCGTTAACTACGCACTGTTATAATTAATAAAAATCATTCGAACAGACAATTGTTTCGAATGTTTACGAAGCCCTGTGAATGTCGCACGCTAATGGAATGAACGGGTTTTACGGTTGCCAACAGCGGCAACGTGGCTTGGCGCCTGCCCCGCACGAGCTGGCGACACAGCCGACGTAGTCGTGTCGGCCGTCTGTAGATAGCAGACAAAGCGGCAACGTCGCGGCTGATTCAGCACTTCGCATTCAGTCTCCGTATTTAGAACGCAATAATAATAATTATTGAATTCTTTTAGGACGGACCGTTTTTTTTTTGCGTGCAACGATTTTTATGTCAATATTATTTTTAGGAACGAAGCTGATAAGTTCTCAAGTGCAGAAATCTTGTATTTTTTTTCGTGTACTATTTATTTATTCAAAGCCCACACACGTTTATTTGAGAATCGCAATATCATAACTAAACAAATTAATTTATTTTAACCCATATAGGTACTTGGGGGATGTTTTTGCTTTTTAACCGGGACATTATGTGGAAAATACGAAATCTTCCGAGATGAAGGGAAACTGTCTTGGGAACCATTCAATTCCCTGTCACTACATCTTCTATTGAACCACATCTATCGCCCACATGTATAAATTACTTTTTATTTATTTATTTTTTAACGTCTCTAGGTACTAAGCTAATGCTTGTGTATCACAGACACTGAACGATTAAAGTTCATATAACATAGTCACATTGGTCAAGTTAAAGTTTTCTTTGTGTTTTACATGGCGTATAACAATTTGCCAGTGTCAAAGTAAATATTTTGCATCAAGTTAACAAAATTGTGCATCACGAGTCATTCATTCATCACACTAAACAGGTCAAGTCACAGTCAAGTCAAAAATTGCTCCAGAAAAGTGGTAGAATCTTTACTGAAACTTCCTAGGGAGTTTTGGAGGGAAAATGGAAACACAGGTTCTCTTCTTTAGAATTGTTTGCCCACGCTCACGCACGTTCACGAACACTTAATGGTTAATAATCCACCATTATTACACATTAACACTCGAAGAAACAAAAGTTTAGGAAAATAATTCAAGACAGATAACCTGACGTCTCCGGGATGGCCGCCAAAACTCCCGACATGTCACGAAACGTCAAATCCGATTTTGTTTTCGATTCGATCAAGCGACAACCGTTGATTGGCTTTTGACTTAGCCCCGTGAGGCTCGAACACGATCGATGGATCGTGAGGTGCATCCCGAGCCGCTAGACCACGGGCGCTCTATTTATTAATTATATTAAACACACAAAACGGCATGCAAGCCTATACATGTCAAAATAGCAATACAGTTTGATTTTCTTAATATTATTTATATTCACTTTTTTTTCTACTGTAGAAACACTAACTTTAATTTATACTGGCAACCCAGTGTTGCACTGAGTAGTAGGTTTGAAACTGAACGACTGTAGCTTCTGTACTCGCGACTGTATTTATAATTCCTGTAGTTTAAAATATCTGTGTCTGAAAGTTGTGAATCTTGTAAAACCTTCTCCTCACAAGCGTTCCCTTCCTGGTGCGAAACATCTCTCGTCACCATATCATCTGACGGATTTAACGCGGTACCGCAACAGAAGAAAATCCGAACACCCTTTTTTGGAATGACAAGATTGGATATTTCGAGGTGAGCCATCCCCTGTATCCTACAAATACAGTTAAAGTTTGGGCCGGCGTTTACAATACAATACAATTGTCACGCCTTTTTACATTCTACAATTTTATGCAGTGTATCGTATGGAGACTATGAAGTAGGTGTCTACCCAGGTATTTTCTAGAATACCTAACGTAATAAACATAATAGGTGGGTATCCTAGAATACAATGAACGATACGACAATGCGGCAGCCTCGTGCCGGATTTAATACATTGTAGGTAGAGAGTGAAGCATGGCTCTTCTACGCACAATGTTACTTCGTGTCTACGCATGTGACAACAGTCCGCCTGATGTAAAGCTAGAGTGCGGTCCATGAACGGAAACCACTGCTACTACAGGGAAACATGTGCGGGCAGCAGTCGCCTCCGCTATGCAGTCTGCGTAGCCGTATAAGGGACGAGTAGGTGAGCGAACAAATAATAATATAAAAATAAAAACACAATAGGTGCCATACCAACTTCTGGACTTAGAATTGTACCATCTCCTAAGAAGCGGGCGTTCCGTAATTTTAAAGCTCAGCTTAAACCTACTTTGTCCAGTCTGCCGTCCTGGGGCAGTACCACCACTTTCGAATGTAACACCCGTGAAGTGACCTTTTTGCGTTTCGGGAATAGTTTGAAAGTAGCCAGGTATAACGAGAGGAGTGTGCACTGTCAATCTAGGATGGTACATGCTCGTCTCCTCAGGCCGGCATAGTGGAGGCGACTGCTGCCCGCACAGGTTTCTCTGTAGTAGCAGTTGTTTCCATTCGTGGAGCGCACTCTAGCTTTACATCAGGCGGAGTGTTGTCACATGCCGAGCTACAATAAAAAAAAAACACATAATGATATTTGCGAATTATGTTTCGAAAGGACAGTGCCCATTTTTGGGCCCACATGATTTGTTCACAAAACAATATTCTAAATCTAAAATAATATCTTATTTTTTCTATTAATTCATTTCAATTATATCAACACATCATTTACCAATCAATAGACAATGTTTAATTACATAAAGAACAGATATCTTCAAATATTAAAGCATTTAAAATATCAATAACCTCAAATATTGCATCAGAAAACATCTAATTACTCAATAACTCGGGTGAAAAAATTGAAACTGATTGGTGATAAGTAATGTAGATTTATCTCTTTACATGAACCAAAAATCATCGATAAGCTCTAGAAAAAAAATTGTGGGCCCATTTCTCTTAGGCGGGATGGGCATTCTCCTTTCGATATAGGTTTTTTTGTATTTTTTTTATTTGTTTTTTTTTATTTTGGCACGACATGTGACCTCGACTGGTCTGATGGTAAACTCAGTGGAGGTCCATGAGCATTGACGACTAGGGAACCGCTCGCACGGTGGCTCCACTCGCCACCACTATGCCGGCCGTGTATTTGTATTTATGGATTCTATTGCCGTAAATATAAATACGAGGAAAAACTGAATTGATATCTATGAGCCAGTTAGCTCACGAGATGCGGTGATGCCTCTAATACGGTCGGTCGTGTCGGCCATTTTGAAAGTAAAATCCTTGATGGCTTCCCGTGTTGCGTGATGTCGGGAGTCTGTGTGGCTTCTTCTCGCACGGTCGTCCGTAACTGGTTCTGTAGTACGAGTCGATGTGAGAGGATGCGGGTTTGTTCAATGTTAGGTTAGCATTTTTTTTGATGTATTCTACGTAGCTACTAGCTATACTAGCTTAGTCACCTACTGGCATTTAACGTGAAAGCCAACACCTGAGCGTCCATACATTTTGCTTTACAACATTGTTTGAAACGTAGCAGTTTTTTTTTTTATTGTAGCTCGACATGTGACAACACTCCGCCTGATGTAAAGCTAGAGTGCGGTCCATGAATGGAAACAACTGCTACCACAGAGAAATCTCTACGGGCTGCAGTCGCCTCCACTATGCCGGCTCGAGGAGACGAGCATGTATCATCTAGATCTAGTGCACACTCCTCTCTTATATCTGGCTACTTTCAAACTATCCCCGATGTTTTTTTTTGTTAAAATTGAGTAATTTTATAACTTTCTCGGCACTAATTATTATCGCAAATCACTATAATAAACAAATAGCTACGGCACAGAATATATAAAATGCTTGTAAAATATTTTATATTGGTTATATTTCACAAGCAACGACAACTATTACAGAGAAATCTCTACTGGCAGCAGTCGCTTCCACTATGCCGGCCTGAGGAGACGAGTGTGCACCATCTAGATTGACATCTCGCTATATACAATAATAAACATGCTGTATATACATACATACAGCGCATACCGATGTAATTCGTGTTATCGAACTGAAAATAATATATCGCGTCTGATAAAAGATAAGATATTGTGAGGAGTGCCACGTTGCCGCACTTCACGTAATTGCAATTCCGCTGCTCGCTCGCTCTCTCTCTGACGGCATACGTTCGCTCGAAAATAATCATAAAAAAAATATTATGATCTCACCGCTATGAAAAATAACAATATTGATGATTGATTGACAAAGGACATGACTCCGCCTGATGTTAAGCTATAGTCCAGTCAGTAGTCGCCTCCGCTATGCCGGCCTTAAAGTGAGTGGTCACCAGTATGATAAGCAAATTAATAATAACGAATAAAGTTGCCCGGGGAGGAAGTGAGTACATACTACATACCCTCCAAAACAGCTGATACATCTACATCCCTTTTCAAGGTCCTCCCTCCCTCCGCCGACTTTGCACGAGGGGGGATTTATTCCCATTCCAATCCGGGTGGGGTTTACGACTCGCCAAAAACCCGGGCTCTGTTTTGGCGCGAGTCAAATCGATAACTATAGTTTGGTAGGTAGGTAGGTACAGCGGAGTGCGTGGGTAGGGTATGTGGTCCATCATGTTTTAATTATCCTACATTTAAACCTAAATGTAATCAGAAGTGATCATGTCGAAGATGGGAAATAGATTTTATTATTATTTTACTTTTAACAGTTAATACATTATAACAATTTGCCATTGTCAAAGTAAATATTGTGCATCATTCATTCATTCATCACGCTATACAGTCAAGTCAAAAATTGCTCCAGTAAAGTGGTAGAATCTTGACTGAAACTTCCTACGGAGTTTTGGAGGGAAAATAGAAACACAGGTTCTCTTCTTTAGAATTGTTTGCCAACACTCACTCAGGCACGTTCACGAACACTTAATGGTTAATAATCCACCATTATTACACATTAACACTCGAAGAACACACAAGTTTAGGAAAATAATTCAAGACAGATAACCTGACGTCTCAAGATGGCCGCCAGAAACTCCAACGAACTGCGTATATCTCATTGTATTTCAAATTACGGCCGTGGTCTAGCGGCAGGGGACGGACCTCACCATACATGAGACCAGTGTCCAATTCTCGCTACAATGTAACTATGTTATATGTACTTTTTGTCGCTAAGTGCCTGTAATACAAACAATTGCTTAGTATAGTCATTGAAATATATATATATATATATATATATATATATATATATATAGTAGGTACACGAGGACAATTTTGCAAGCCAGTAAAGCTAGCGAGGAAGCCAGTCTCTAGCCAAGAGAGTTAGTGGTACAGTTCGAATTATGGCTATTTTATAACGACAAATTTATTAATGCTATACACCCAGGTAGCATTGACGTTAAGCTAGAGCGCCGCATCGCCACCACAGTCACCTCCGCTACGCCGGCCCGAGGAGACGAATACAAAAGCCTATATCTGTCTACCCTTCAGATGCGATACGGGACGTTAATAATAAAACTAACATGTCTTAACAACGTATAAAATTTAAATAACAAACTAAATACTTGAAATTCAAAAGTTGTTATGTTCGTGTACACGGGCGTGTGCGCGTGTGTGCGTGCGCGATCGCCGACCTCGTTTCCTGCGCCCGCGCAACCAGACACTCTGTTATATTGTGGCATTCCTTTGTAGTACGATGCAATGTGCAACAGGCGCGCGGGGGCCTTCATAAACAAAACTATACTTGCTTTATTGTTATTGCAATTTTGTATTTTTAATATTCCATATAGGTACCTATATATGTCTATTATGTAATATAAGAGATTATTTCATTAGCGAACGATGTTATTGCGCAGTTTGAATAATAAAATTAACTCGTGATATAGATAGATAGAGGGAGTGGGTTGGTTTGGTCAAATTCCGCTGATTAGTATGTAAAACTACTCAAATTTGTAGTTTTTAGGCATAAAGATATATACAAGAGGTGCAAACTTCATACATCTGAACATGAAAAAAATAGTAGGCCGTCAAGTCAAAAACGTGGCTGTGGTCATCTTTTCTCTCGCGTCACATTGGGAGCGTTAGTTGTATATATCAATGTTTTTAAGCGGGTTTCTTTATCTGTTTGTTTATTTAGTGTTTTAGTTAGGTCACAATGGTTGGTAGGCAATTCGATATCATTTTATCAATGGGTTTAATTTAATTAAATTTTATAAAAAGTATACAACTTCCCTAATGTAGCTTATAATGTTTGGTGAGGGAATGGCGTCATATTTTAAAAATATAATATGGCATATAGTGCGATGAGTGCGGTCCATGAGCGCAGACAAGTGCCACGACAGAGGAACGCCTGTCGCAAAATATCAAAAATGAATCCCTTCTACTCACCCCTGTTAATATAATACCAAAGTATGTAAATGCAAATGTATCTATCTATAGTATGTAGGTATTTGTTCACTAGTGAGTGGACACGGACGCCAGGCGACCGGAACGTTTCAAGGTTCAATTCCCGTCCACTCCGATCTTTTATAACCACGGTGAATGCTCACTAACCCATTTTTAGATTTTAGATAAGATAACGTCTGGTAAAAGGAAAGCATCGGGGAAACGGTCTGTTTATTTTTGTTTTGCTGCAAAAACTCGTTAAACTTGTAAAAAAATTACGTATAAACAAACAACCCTATAGATATCTTCCACCCAGGTACCTATAGCGACGGCTAAATTTATTTTTATCTAATTTATTGATATGTACGTAATTTCAAGGCCATTTAAAATAACTTCAAGATAATCACAAAAATAGAAATATATCTTCTATCTTTACAAATATTGAATTGAAATTTCTGGTTATGTTTTCAAATTACACATTAATTTAGGTCACTGAATAACAATTCTCGAGTCACTGCTGCGCGCGCGCTCTGCTTTTTCTAGATTATTTATTATGTCGACATAAACTTGAGTTTTTTTCATGTAGGCTATAATTTTTTTTAAAAAAAGTAAATTAATTTTATAATAAAACTATATCTCTTTGTTTCAGGTAGATACTAACTAAGATTGGACGATTATTTTTGAAAATTACATCATGACAAAACGATGGTAATAAGACCCCTAAAACGACTCCAAATTCCCTAGATTTAGTATATTTATATTATTTTACTACCTTACGTACACTAAACATTCACATTCTTGACGATAATCGTGATCACTAAATCGTAGCGGCGATATCTACGTAGTTATTACAGCAGAAGAAACATTCCACGCCGTCGAAGCTCTCTCCGCGACTGCCGCGAAATCCATTGAGAAAGGCGCCAGGATGTGGGCGGGGCGTGCGATACGCGTCACGATTGGTCCGCGTCCGACGTCGTAATAATGGCCGCCGACTCATACCGCCAATGAGAGCGGCGCGGTTCGAACGCGCGTCCGGCCGCAGACTGGTGCGACGTTGCCAGATTTTCAGAAAAAAAAAACCAGATTCGACCTTCTTAGGACCCTCGTTTTTTTTTGTTTTGCAAGCGTTATCATTCGGAAACGTAGATTTCGGGTCGTGAGATGTGGACGAAAGGCAGGTGTCGTGTCGTAGTGTGATTATGGTGTGGTCGCAGCCGTCAGGAGAAGTGCTCTTGGATTACGTGTCAAGGTACCGCACACTTAATTGTTTATACACTCACGTTTCAGGTATCTAGTGCGTAGGTATTAGAGGTACACGTAACACTCGCAAAGGGTCAGAGGTAGGCAGTACCAATCTTGTTTCTAGGCAATCCTAGACTGTATCTATAGTCTTGTGTTATTCCAATCAGCTTTCTATGATTGTAGGTTTATACCTAGTACTTCCGCTTATAGTAGACCAGGCTTCGTTCTTCTTGTTTTAGAACTTCTTGTTGACGGCGACAGATACAAAAACATCTCTATATTATAAAACCTAAAAGTGACTGCGGTCGTCTTTTCCCTCGCGTCACATCGCGAGCGTTATTGCATATCTAGTTGTATATATCGATGCAAAGAAAGATAAGTTTTCGAGTAGGTAGATTTCCAACGCAACAGTGACCTAATTCATATATTTTGTGTCTGATCAGAAATCTAATAAGTAGGTTACTTACGACAAACGTCCGTGAAGTAACGAGAGCATAGCGTAGGCGACCGCTAAGCAGCGGAGTTAGCACTAGTGTGCTCAGATGTTTTTTTTAAAGCTATATTCGGGTTAACTGGGTCTACAACGTGCCCAAAAGCAAAAATGTGTGGTTAAATGTGGAAAAACAGGAAAAGAGCGGTGACATAGTATATATCACGAGGCGTAATTATAGAAAACGACATTGCTAAAAAACAATGTATAGCATTGTTTTTGCACCACGAATTTCTGGTGGTGTGTGAAGAAAGTGCATGTATATTGCATGTAAATATTGTGTATTTCATTTATTGATGGGATATGTGACGTCGACTGGCCTGGTGGTGAGCACAGTGGAGGTCTATGAGCGCCGACGACTGGAGGACCGCAGCACACGGTGGCCCCAGTCGCCGTCACTATGCCGCCCCAAGAAGGTGATTTTTTACGCTCCATTTATATTTATATAATCTCCCCCCTTACCGCTTCTTACTTACCCAAAGGTCGACTGGTAGATAAAGCCTTAGTCACGGTTTTAAGTCCACCTTTTGCCAATTGGCTAATAAAGTAGATGTACCTATATACAGAGTTTTTTTTAAACTGGGACAGTATGGGGAAATCCTAAAATGATCCTTACATGAAACTGAGTCGAACCGTATCAAAAAAAAATGTTGGCCAAAATGACTAATTTTTATAGACAACTCAAGCTTGACCAGAAAAATTACTATGCCAAATTCGTTTTCATAAAAAAAGAGCAAATGGTTCCTAAGACAGATTCCCTGTATCTCGTGTGGTTTAGGATTTCCCCATACTGTCCCAGTTAAAAAAAATACCCTGTATATACATACAGTAACACCCCGCTTTACGCGACCCCGTTATGTGCGGTTTCGGATTTACGCGAATTTCAAAGTTCGCGTCGAAATGGTTCTTTCTAAGATCTATTCTGGTTTGGACATATTGCAGAGCATAGACAGTGACGATGACCGTGTGTCAATCAGTAAAACAACAGTGTAGAAGACCGTAAACGAAACGCAACCAAGAAGACAATAGATAGGTACTGTGTGGTATATTCACTGGCTGGCGGAAGGCATGCTGGATGGAGAAAGAGAGGTACTCACATTGTGATACGGCTGCACCTATTTCCTCCTGTATCCTTATCACTTGGTACCAAGGCAAGAAAGCTGGATCGATTTTATCTCGTTTTGTTTGAATTTTCGTCCTTTTTTTGTTGTCGGATTTCCGAGCGTGTAGTTGTCACAAGAGAGAGGTGGCCACTAGATGGCGCAGTTGTAGGAAAGGTAATTGGATAGAAGGGGACAGGGATGTTGCCAGCCAGCAAAATTACTAATTATAATTTCTTAAATAAAAAATAATCTTTTCTGGTACTACGGGACAGGTACATTTTTCCGTAAAAAATTGCATAATGTGTTTTTAGAATTAAAGTATGTATTGATTTGCATTTTGTAGTGACTTTTGGTTATGCTTCAACATGACCCCCTTATACGCGAATCTCACTTGACCCGAGTTCTTGCGGAACGTAGGTATCCCTCACGTAAAGCAGGTTATTACTGTACTTTTTAAAAAATCTATAGATAGTTTCATATAATACATATTCCCCCTGCCTACCTCACTAAATAAACAGCTTGAGTGCACTCGAGAGCAGTTTGAAAGTAGCCAGGTATAACGAGAGGAGGTGCAATGTCAATCTAGATTGTACATGCTCGTCTCTTCGTGCGGGCATAGGGGAGGTGACTGCTGCCTACATCTCTTAGTAGTTTCCGTTCATGGACCCGCTCTCTCAAAAAAAATTCACAAAATTTTACACAAAGCATATTTTCCCGTAGGAAATTTAACGCTCTAAAAAAAAAAACTGGTTGCTTTTTTCGTGAAATTCTCTACCCTTTAAAAGGTGCTAACTTAACATCAGAGTGCTAAAATTAAAAAAAAATGACGGAAACCCTAATGCAGACTCCTTTCGCTATACCTGGCTACTTCCAAACTCATCCCTAACAGAGACAAGGTCACTTCACGAGTATTGCATTCGAAGGTGGTGGTAGTCTTTCATCCTGGGATACCTTTAACTTTGGATCCTTCGAGCAGCATCTCCCCAGGTCTGCACCGTGTAAGCCACTTGCCATCGTCAGTCTATGCTGAAGCCATCACGTTATCCTTTAGTACTTTTATAGTTTAGAGCGGCCGTGGTCAAGCGGTAAGACGTGTGAACTCACGATGAGACCCGTAATCGAACCTCGCTAATTCTGACCAATGTAACTATTCTAAAGAGTGATAGGTAGACTATTGATGGTTATTTGTCCAGTCTGTCGTCCTGGGGCAGTACCACCACTTTCGAATGTAACACTCGTGAAGTGACTTTGTCGCGTTTCGTGAATAGTTTGAAAGTCGCCAGGTATAGCGAGGGGTGTGTGCACTGTCAATCTAAGATGGTACATGTTCGTCTCCTCAAACCGTCATAGTGGAGGCGACTGCTGCCCGCACAGGTTTATCTGTAGTAGCTCTAGCTTTACATCAGGCGGAGTGTTGTCACACGCCGAGCTACAATTAAAAAAAAATCCTCCATATCGCAGGTCCCAATGAACCTACATTTTTTATCCGCTATCTTTATTATCTATTGATAGTTTTTTTTTATTTTATTGAAGTAAATACGTAATATCTCTTTACTTTGGGTGACACGTGACATACTGAAACGCGACTGATGCGCTTGTCTGTAGGTACTGACTAATAAATCATCTTTGACTGCCTCTGTGATGAGAGTCTGTCTGGCTTGCGAAGTAAGTCATTCACGGACGGAACAAATATTTGTTTATAATAAAAAAAAGAGTTTTGGCGGCCATCTGGAGACGTCAGGTTATCTGTTTTGAATTATTTTCCTAAACTTGTGTGTTCTTCGAGTGTTAATGTGTAATAATGGTGGATTATTAACCATTAAGTGTTCGTGAACGTGCGTGAGTGTGGGCAAACAATTCAAAAGAAGAGACCTGTCTTTCCATTTTCCCTCCAAAACTCCTTAGGAAGTTTCAGTAAAGATTCTACCATTTTACTGGAGCAATTTTTGACTTGACTGAGACTTGACCTGATTGTTTGGTGTGATGAATGACTCGTGGTGCACAATATTAACTTGATGCAAAAATATTTACTTTGACACTGGCAAATTGTTATAATGCCATATTAAACAAAATAAAAAAAAATAACACTAGTTTTCTTGTACTGTTTTGTTGTAAATGTTGTGCACAATTGTTATTTCATTGCAAACACTTGTATGATCCTAAAATTTTTATTAAAGTTTAATTTTGCCCATTGTTTGTGTAATTTGTTATTGTGCCAAATAAAATATAGTACGGTAAATAAAATATAGTATAAAAATATAGTATAGTATAGTATGGTGTAGTGTAGTGTAGTATAGTATAGTATAGTGTAGTGTAGTTTAGTATAGTATAGTGTAGTAGTAGTATAATAGGTTTTCCTATTCTGGGGTCAGGGCATTGTATAAATATGGTATATATGTATATTATATACTGCCTATAGTAGTCTTGCCAAATCATAGGATACTTCAGTTTGATCTAATTGGTTATTTAATAAGTTTGTGTGCAATTAATTGGTCGTCTTTTAAAAAGCGATTTCAGACCGGTTTAACCTTTAACCGTTTTTCGTGAAGAAATGCGGTGTCAAAGTACGATCGACAGACGGACAAAGATCAATTCCCAATTTACACCTTAGTAACTGCGTCAATGGCGGAGAGTAGAGAAAAAGAGAGATTTCTAATGAAGCGGAGAGGAGATGTGTGCTGGCCGGAGCAGAGGGCAGACGTCATGTCATTATTTAAGGTCCGTTTGCACCAGAAGGCCCGTTAAAGTTAATTAAAAATGATAGTATTTTTTCGGCGACGTTAAACCGTTAAACGTTTACATTTCCTCCACACGCGTTGCAATATCGTGTAAATTCATATTGTTATCGTTAAAAGGGTGGCTGATCTCGAAAAATAACAGAAAAACGTATTTGGCTTCTTTTTATACATTTGACGTTAGTGACATTGGTTTGACGATTATTTTTACTTTAACCAGCCAAGATTCACTGGTTAAGGTTACGGTTAAAGTAAGCGTCAAAAATGACAGGCGCGACGATGGTGCAACTCGTGTGGAGTAAATGTTAACGTAATAGTTAAAGTAAGCGTAAAAGTAATGGTTAAAGTAACTTTAACGAGTCTTCTGGTGCAAACGGATCTAAAAAATAGTATTGGCTCCAAGAAACATAACTGATAGTTTTCTTACAACGATTCACGAGAAAACAACGATTTTGGAGTTGAAAATATAAAAATACGCTCCCAATGTGACGCGAGAGAAAAAGATGACCGCAGTCACCTTTAAATTCTCTGTCAGTTAGTATTTGACTTGACGGCTCAAATCGTTGGGAAGCGACCTACGCTTTCTTCATGTCTGTTGTACTCGTATGAAGTTTGCTAGATATATCTAGTAAATACCACTTCACTCTTTCGAGCACTTATCGAAGTGTCTCCCCTCCCCTCCGCTTTGCTGTACACCGGCCCTCAGTGACGTCATGGTTATCTATCCTTAGGTTTCTATATATATTTTTTTTATTGTAGCTCGACATGTGACAACACTCCGCCTGATGTATAGCCGGAGTGCGGTACATGAATGGAGACAACTGCTACCACAGAGAAATCTCTAAGGGCTGCAGTCGCCTCCACTATGCCGGCTTGAGGATCCATCTAGATTGACAGTGCACACTCATCTCGTTATACCTAACTACTTTCAAACTATTCCCGAAACGCGACAAGGTCACTTCACGGGTGTTACGTGTACATTCAAAGTGGTGGTCGATGGAGAAAGGACGGCAGACTGGACAAATAACCATCATCAGTCTGCCTACCACTCTTTAATAGTCCCTATAGGCACTGAGCGACCAAAGTACATATAACACATGTTTACTATAAAATTGCGTCTAGAATGAAAGCGCTAATGGTTTTAGTGGTGCGATGACGTCACACTCGCCATTAATGAAACTGTTACAATAACATGAATCATTGTTGTAATGAATTTGTGACTAACACATATTATTGCGTTTCACTGAAAGGAGAGTGCCCATTTTTGGGCCCACTCGACACCTGATAGTTTGTTAACAAAACAACAACAACAACAACAAAGCAATGAGACCCGTGTTCGAACCTCGCTAAAGACCAGTACCAATGTAACTTTGTTATATGTACTTTGGTCGCTCAGTGCCTATAGTTATTCGGCCAGTCTGCCGTCCTGGGGCAGTACCACCACTTTCGGATGTGACGCACGTGAAGTGACCTTGTCGCGTTACGGGAATAGTTTGAAAGTAGCCAGGTATAAGAGAGGAGTGTGCACTGTCAATCTAGATGATACATGCTCGTCTCCTCAAGCCGGCATAGTGGAGGCGACTGCAGCCCGTAGAGATTTCTCTGTGGTAGCAGTTGTTTCCATTCACGGACCGCACTCTAGCTTTACATCAGGCGGAGTGTTGTCACATGTCGAGCTACAATAAAAAAAAAATATATTCTAAAATAATACTGATTGGTGATAAGAAATGTAGATTTATTTTCCTACAAAATGAACTAAAAATGATCATGAAACTCGAGAAAAAAATTGTGGGCCCATTCTCCTTTGTGAATGATTTGTACAGCTGTTGTTATCGGGTTGTTGCTCCAGTTCCCAGAGTGGTCCACAGGCGACTCGACGTTGGCGTGACAAAAAAAATAGGGGTTCACAATTCGTAAGGTCCACGAACTACAGTGTGGATGACATATGACAACACTCCGCCTGATGTAAAGCTAGAGTGCGGTCCATGAATGGAAACAACTGCTACTACAGAGAAATCACCACAGGCAGCAGTCGCCTCCACTATGCCGCTTTGATGAGATGAGCATGTACCATCCAGATTGACAGTGCACACTCCTCTCGTTATACCTGGCTACTTTCAAACTGCTCCCGAAACGCGACAAGGTCACTTCACGGGTGTTACATTCGAAGGTGGCGGTACTACCCCAGGACGGCAGACTGGGCTAATAACCATCATCAGTCTGCCTACCACTCTTTAATAGTGCCTATAGGCACTGAGCGACCAAAGAACATATAACAAAGTTACATTGGTACCGGTCAGAATTAGCGAGGTTCGATCACGGGTCTCATCGATCGTGAGTTCACGCGTCTCACCGCTAGACCACGGCCGCTTTTCAAAGCCTGAAATAACTTATGTTAGCATTGTATAGAGGTAAGCGCCACGTGTCATATGACACTCGACGCCCACGCACGTACTGTGCTCTGTCGGCCTTGGAACTAACCTGTCATTTAGATAGTATTTTTAGTTTGTTCTCTTGTACATATAGTTACGTCTTCAGCTGTGTCTCAACACGTTACTCTATTAACGTCAATACTATTGGCATTATACGTTAAATAAACGCTTACTCTAGTGCAGGGTTCACGACCCCGTTTATGATTGCGAGCTTCCTGGCGGAAGATAAATAAAAATATAGTTACAAAAATTGCAATTTGTCCAGTCTGTCGTCCTGGGGTAGTACCACCACTTTCGAATGTAACACCCGTGAAGTGACCTTGTCGCGTTTCGGGAATAGTTTGAAAGTAGCCAGGTATAACGAGAGGAGTGTGCACTGTCAATCTAGATACATGCTCGTCTCCTCAAGCCAGCAAATTTCTCTGTAGTAGCCGTTGTATCCATTCATGGACCGCACTCTAGCTTCACATCAGGCGGAGTGTTGTCACCTACAATAAAAAAAAATTGTATAAAAGGAAATCCGTCTTAAATACATCCAAATGTTATAAAATCGTGTATTTAAATATTTGACATGAAAATCTCTCGCGACCCCAGAATTAAGCTACCATAGTTTAAGAAGGCCTGCTCTAGTGTAAAACCTTCGGTGTAACTTTAGGTTTAATGCCGTAACGCGTCATCGCACGCAGCCATTATCATGATGATGTTGTTTCCGAATCACATTTGCTCTGTGTTAACATCAGGCGGAGTGCGGCCATATGACGTACTAAAATAAACTATGAATACACGCAGTAACCGGATCTGACGAAAGAATGTTTACTGTGAATCTGGGCGCCGCACGTTCGTCTCCTTAGGCCCGGATAGCGGAGGCAGACTGATGATCGTTATTAGCCCAGTCTGCCGTCCTGGGGTAGTACCACCACTTTCGAATGTAACACCCGTGAAGTGACCTTGTCGCGTTTCGGTAGCAGAAAGTAGCCAGGTGTAGCGAGAGGAGTGTGCACTGTCACTCTACTAGATGGTGCACTCTCGCCTCCTCGGGCCGGCATAGCGGAGGCGACTGCTGCATGTAGAAATTTCTGTATGTAGCAGTTGCTTCTGTTCCTGGACCGTGTTGTCACGTGTTGAGCTACAATTTAAAAATGTGATAATTATAGATTTTAGAATGTAAACACAATATTAATTAGAATTTGTTATTATTGTTATAATTAGAAACATTGTTTTTGTTGTTGCTGCGTAATTAATTCGTATTGTTTTATTTATTTGCGAATGAATGATCATCATAATAATTTAGACTTTGTACTCACTGTTCGTTTGCTTCGTTATGTAAGTAGAACGATTCTTGGAAGGCAGCTGTCGCGTCCGCTATGCTGGCTTCACACTGCGTTTGAAGGATCCCAAGGTCGTTCCACAATTTTATATTTATCTACATATATTCTAAGGATACCCAGTTATGGGTATCAGGTTCAATGACAACGCAAACTTAAAATACGCATTATTTCTCTCTTTTTTTTTAAATTTTATAATATCTCGATAACGGAATCGAACCCGCGACCTTGTGCGCAAGAGCTACACAACTTAGTTCTACCGTCCCCTTTCTTTTATCGGACGTCCAGACTCCAGACACCCGGAGAGGTACCATCCATTTATGGTCCAAGTTTCAAAAGTACATACGAGGCGTTTCGACAACACGTTCCTCGTGCGTACTGCGAAACTGTGGAACTCTTTTCCGATGTTTGTGTTTCCCGAGAAGTACAATACGGGCCTCTTCAAATTAAGGGTAAATAGGTACCTCATAGGCAAGCGTGCTCCACCTGCTTAACATCAGGCAGGGTGCGGTCAAACGTTTGCCTATTAAAAATAAATAAATAAATGACCTCCGAATAAAAGTCGTCCTTCTTCTCTCTCTACATTGACAGATTTCGGTTGATCTCTTTATTTTTGGTAGACTATTTTAAACATAATATTGTTTACAAACGAATAGACTCAGCCAAGAAAAATATTCATCGACGTAGTTAGAGGCGGGACCCGTACACTATCTTATTATAGTGCCGTCATATGAAGCTAGAGTGCGGTGCGAGCGGACGCTAGTGCGGCCACGGGGAGATCTGCGGGTGGCAGTCGCGTCCGGCTTGTAACGAGATGCATGCCGCTTCACAGTGCGCTTGATTGAAGGAGGAAAGACGTGTTCACGATGTTGCCGTGGTAATTCGACTCTTAAAGTACGAATCAAACTTTATGGCGGCCCCAAAGTTTGGCACAAGTCGTTGGAAAGGCGGGGGTGTGCCCTAGCCGCTCACTGATTATTTTTATTATATGTTCTATTGCACCATATGAGTTAAAGGAATGGTTAAAATTAAAATTGGGTTGCTTCAAAAAAAAAAACTGTCTATTTTGACGTTTACTTTAACGCTAACCGTAACCAGCGAATTTTGGCTACTCAAAGTGTATGAAAAGAAGACAAATATGTTATTCAATTATTGTACTCCTAATTACATCAGCTACCCTTTTATCGATAACGATATGAATTGACACGATGGTGCAACGCGTGTGGAGTAAATGTAAACCGTTAAAGTCATAGTAAAACGTAACAGTCAGAGTAACTTCAACGGGCCTTTTGGTGCAATTGGACCTTGTTATTATTGTAAACTTGGCTGTAGCTGCGCGAAATAGGGCCCGCGGCTTACTTCAGAGACTCTATAAAGTTTGACGCGACCTATAACATTCTTTTGTTTACGTAGGATTTAGATATGTAGCGTTATTATCTACATAATTACGTATGTGGGTATGTATGTATGTATATGTATGTTAGGGTATGCGACCTTCAGTTGTGCGAAACAACCGGCTAGTAACAGTGTACAAGAATTACTATGTGTTACTGTACTGCGAGAGATGGAGTACGAATTTTGTTGTTTATTTTTTTTTTTTTGATATTTCAATTGTAAACTTTGTTACGTTCGCATTAAAGTCTATATCACTCTGTACAGTGCCCATATTTGGGTCCGCTTGTTATCTAATAGTTTGTTAACAAAACAATATTCTAAAATAATATCCTATTTTTTTTTTTCATTTATTTCAGTCGTATCAACACTACGTTTACCAATCAATAGACAATGTTTAATTATATAAAAAACAGATATTATTAATTTTAAAATATTTAATATAATAATAACCTCAAATATTGGCATCAGAAAAAGTATAATTACTCAATAATACGAATAAAGTTAACTAAATATTATCGATGAACTCGAGAGGAGTGTGCACTGTCAATCTAAGATGGTACATGCTCGTCTCCCCAAGCCGGCATAGTGGAGGCGACTGCTACCTGCACAGGTTTCTCTGTAGTAGCAGTTGTTTCCATTCATGGACCGCACTTTAGCTTTACATCAGGCGGAGTGTTGTCACATGCCGAGCTACAATAAAAAATAAAAAAAAAACACTGGGCCCTTAGTGCCAAAACTCTGAGGCAAATGGGCATTCTCCTTGTAAATTAATAATAACTTTGAAAAATGGCGTGAACTGGTATAAGCTAACCTAACTCGGTACTAGGTAATGAATAATGATAGATATGAAAGTATTTTCTTACAAATGACCTCACTCGTAGCGTTAACAAAATTAAACGTAAATATCGACCGTGTAATTATTACGTCAGCTCCCGTACTATGTGTGCTCAGTGATTGGATAAACAGCTATACATAACTAAAGATAGTATATATGTATACAAGTTTAGCACGATGACCTGAGAGCCCCCGCTCCCCTCGCTCCTCCCGCGTAACGTGACGCATCGATATCAAGAATACAAACACGGTCGGCGAGCTGTTTTAACCCGTATTCGTCGTCTCGTAGAGGTTAATTTCGTTTGTGTAGTTAGTTGTTTTTATTTTGGAGCACCGCGCGCACCCAGTCCTTTCTATACTAGTATGTTACCGGGAATCGCACGAGAGAGGATGTTTTGTTTTGGTCTTTGCCGTTTGTTGAATTGGGGCGGGCGTGTTTCGCTTTTATTATCGAGTTTCCGACGGGGTAGGCAGTACTGTTGGAAATTTATTACGACATCCATTAAAATGGTAGATTTATATTTCCTTTGTTTTGTGTTCGCTTCTAATTAGAAGTTGGTTTTTACTATTTCGTAACCCACTGCACCTCTTCTATGTTTCGGTAGGCGGACGGAGGACAGGATCGCTTCATTGGGAATATTTTGCTTTTCCGGCCGTGACGGCGACTCTAGATTATGGTCACTAGCTCAGAGTCACTGCTTTGCTATTTTAAAGTTAAACAGGGTTCCCTATCTCGTGAAAGTATATTACAAATGCTGATATTCGGAATGTTTAGATTATGATTGTAAATTTTTTTGTGTGATTTTTTTATTTTTTAGTACCTATGAACTCTAGCGAACTCACAACTATGTGGATATGATGCTTTTTTTAATTTTTAAGCCAGTCCGTGTCCCAACTCGCACTCCGTCTGATGTTAAGCTAGAGTGCGGTCCACGAGCGGAGAAATAACTGCTAGCACAGAGAATTGTCTCCAGGCAGCAGTCGCCACCATCCATTGACATAGCACACTGCTACTAAACTGCCAAATATGTATAATAATAATATGTAGTGTTTATTGTTCACCAGGCCCGGGCAATCGGAGCACGGGCACGGCGGCGGCGCCCTGGCGTATGGCGGGAAGCCCCCTTCGGCGGCAGTGCCCTACGCCCCACAGCCATTCCCGACACTGCGCCTACATCAGCCCGGATATGGATCGGCGGCGTTGTCATACAGGTTCATATACCTTAATCATTTTAACTTACTTAATTATACACAAACGCTCGTGTGGCACTATGGTACAGTATAGAACAGTATGGTGAGGCAGTTACTGAAAACCGTGTGAGAGTAACTTTAAAAATGGCTGAGCTACGGCGTTCCAAATGTGCCGTGGGGTCAAACATACCCCATGCGAGTAATTAAGGGTTAACTTTTTGTTTTTTAAACTAAACTACTGTTTACCATTCATGTCATAGCGGAGGCGATGTGGTAACCGGCGCTCTTGAAGCACTGAGCAGGCCAGGAATTAAAATGTAGTAGAATTTCGTGTCTCCATGTCGTTGATGAGGCGTGTAAAATGTGGGCAAGCGGCGCGGGCGTTCGGTCTGTTGACCAACTGGGGTGTGTCGGTCGGGGCTATGGGCGCACGTTTCAGTGCTCCACTTTACAATTACGCATCTACTAGATTTATTCCCGATGGATAGATTAAATTATTTGTTTTATTTAATAAGAGCGGCCGTGGTCTAGCGGTAGGCGCGTGAACTCACGATCGATGAGACCCGTGTTCGAACCTCGCTAATTCTGACCAATGTAACTATGTTATATGTACTTTGGTCCTACACTGCCTATAAGCACTATTAAAGAGTGGTAGGCAGACTGATGATGGTTATTTGCCCAGTCTGTCGTCCTGGGGTAGTACCACCACTTTCGAATGTAACACCCGTGAAGTGACCTTGTCGCGTTTCGGGAATAGTTTGAAAGTAGCCAGGTATAACGAGAGGAGTGTGCACTGTCAATCTAGATGGTACATGCTCGTCTCCTCAAGCCGGCATAGAGGAGGCGACTGCTACTCACACAGGTTTATCTGTAGTAGCAGTTGTTTCCGTTCATGGACCGCACTCTAGCTTTACATCAGGCGAAGTGTTGTCACATGCCGAGCTGCAATAAAATAATATTGTACGATTCATAATTTGTTGAAAGTAGAGGTCGATCAACCGCTCGAATGAATCGATTTTGAAGCGGTTTGTAATCAGTAATTGATAGGAGCCACTGTCTGATCCCATCATCCACTTTATCACACGAGATAAGATTAGATTGTTCTTTTTTATATTATACTAGGTCGGCATGTGATGTTAGGCTTGAGTGCGGTCCGTGAACGGAAACGACTGCTGACACAGATACATTTTTACAGGCAGCACTCGCCTCCGCTGTGTTTTGCTTTGGTTTAAAGATTATAACGTTATACCTTGCTTCTTCCACTCTGATCGCGAAACGCCTCCGGATTGTGCACGTTCGTCTCGTCATACCGGCATAGAGGAGGCGACTATTGCCCGTAGTTTGCTGTAGTAGCAATTGTTTCCGTTCATCGATCACACATCCTATTTGGTGATTGGAATCGAATCCTCTATGGCCCTCGTAACCCCACGTACATCGTGCTTTAATAATAATAAAATATCTAGTCGTAGGTATGCCAAGTTTCGTTTTGGCAACGCTCCCAAAAAGTAATATTTCCTAAGAGGGCGGATTACTTTATACATTTTAGAGAATTTTTTTGGAAGTATTTCGCTTTTTTTTAGATTATTCATTATATGTTAAGAATAAGATAATTATTCTCTTCTGACTGATTTAGAACTAGTAGACAACTTTATAATGTGAACTAGTTTTTCGAGAGCGCTGAGATAGTTTTTTGGGTAGTTTAAAAAAAAAAATTGTTTTGAAACAACAGATTATGGATTTCGAAATTAGAGGGCATTTCCTACGACCTTTGTTTCGGCACTTTGGTCCTATCTCGTTCCGTTTCCGAGATATCGAGGTTCTCCCGGGGTCGCGGGGGCCCCCTCTATACGCCCCAAAAAGAATCACCTCCCAACCCCCCTTTTGTTTTTTTTTTGTGGGGAAATCCTTTATGGATGCCCTGGCCCTTGGGGAAGGTTACCAGGGTTATGTCGGACTCTCCAACCTGGCATACCGACTAAAACCACCACGGTGTTTCACTCGACGCATAGTGGACGGAGTCTGGGCACACGTTAACATTCATCCAGACTCCGGAGACTGCGGAGGTCCAAGGTGGCGGACCGAGCCCCGGGAACGGCGAGTCGAAACACTCAACTCGCCGAACGCCTCAGTCTATAGGACGTCAGATAAATCCCCACTAGACTATGGAGACAGGGAGGAACAGTTAGCAGTCGGGGACTTAATTCTGCTCCCCGCCTCCGGAGCTCGTGCTCCATAATCGATGTCAGTGAGTGGTGATCGAGCTTTATTATAATGTGAATTACGTATTATTAATTTTATTTATCTATTTATTGAAACCTAAAGAGCGTTGGGCGGACTAATGGTACTTACTTTCGACTGTATAATAACGCCCGTCAAGTGACCTTGTCGCGTCTCGGGAGCAGTTTGCAAGTAGCCAAGTGTTAACATAATAGCCAGTTTTTTTTATGTAGCTCGGCATGTGACAACACTCCGCCTGATGTAAAGCCAGAGTGCAGTCCATGAATGGAAACAACTGCTACTACAGAGAAACCTGTGTGGGTAGCAGTCGCCTCCACTATGGCGGCTTGAGGAGACGAGCATGTACCATCTAGATTGACAGTGCACACTCCTCTCGTTATACCTGGCTACTTTCAAACTGCTCCCGAAACGCGACAAGGTCACTTCACATGTGTTACATTCGAAAGTTGTGGTACTACCCCAGGACGGCAGATGGGACAAATTCGGTCAGGATAGATTAGAAGTGATAAAAAACAATTGATCGTGTGTGTAGCCCGCTTCATTTCGCATGACAATGACGAAATTCTGATAAAAGATGTCGACCACGTGCATTCGGAACTGTGTGTCTGTCTCGCAGTCAACACGTGTTTGTTAATCGAAAGGTTACAAGTCCACTTAACATGCTCCCATTTCGCTTGTTAACCCTGCAATGCACGATTTTATGTTTTCAATTAATAAAATTTTATAGGAAAGGAGAATGCCCGTTTTCGGGCCCACTTGATACCTAATAGTTTGGTAACAAAACAATATTCTAAAACACATATGGGCAACAACCGGCCCGCGGGCCGGATCCGGCCCGCTGTAAGATATGATCCGGCCCGCGAGACATTTTGAAAAACCCAATTTAAAAAATATTACATTAGGTACTTATACTCACGGGAGTGACAGTGAGGCGGTAAAAAAAATAAATATTATCACTACTTTAAAATGCACTAAGTACTTTTAAACGCGGCCCGCGAACGTATTTGCACGCTAAAGTTTGGCCCTCAACATGTCAAAGGTTGCCCATAGCGGTTCTAAAATAATCTCTTATTTCTTTATTAATTCATTCTAATTATATCAACACATCATTTACCAATTAACAGACGATGTTTAATTACATAAGAAATATATAGTTTGAATTATTAAAGCATTAAAAATAATAATAACCTCAAATATTGCATCAGAAAACATGTAATTACTCAATAACCCGGATGAAAAATGTAAACTGATTGGTAATAAGGAAGTAGATTTATTTTTCTACAAAATTAACCAAAAATCATTGGGAAACTGGAGAAAAAAAATAGTGGGCCCATTTTTCTTAGGCGAATGGGCATTCTCCTTTGTCATAGATTACGTAAATAATAATTAAAAAAATCAATTCCGATTTTTGTTAGGACACAAAGCATTTGATGCACTCAGTACGTAAAAGTACTCAGAACAAACGCAGACGCTCAGGTTTTTGAATAATTTTATGTGAAAATGAATGTAGACAATTGGCAACAATATGCATTTAATGAGTATGAGTTCACGCGGCATGGGTAGGTGGCGCGGCAATAAGAGTGGTAGGCAGACTGATGGTGGTTATTAGTCCAGTCTGCCGTGTTGGGATAGTAACCACCACTTTCGAATGGAACACCCTTGAAGTGACCTTGTGTACTCGTCTTCTCAGGCCGGCATAGCGGTGGCGGCTGCTGCCCGTAGAGATTTCTCTGTAGTAGCAGTCGTTTCCGTTCATGGACCGCACTCTAGCTTTAGTTGTAATAATATACCGAGCTACAATAAAAGAAAAGCAAAGTTGTTGGTAATATCGTCTTATTATCGATCTGAAAACAACAGCTAGTTGTTTCTCTAAATGGAGACATGCGACCTTTCTATTTTGAACGGTGTACGTTTATCGCGATGTAGGGTGACCATGGCTCGACATTGTGCGGGAAGTGGGTACATACACACACTAGGTCAAGGTTTAATAAACAAAATGATGTATAAGCACGTGTTGTTGTTACTCGTAATAAATGTGTATACAAGAACAATATAGAACAGTTTATTTAAGATTTTTCTATTTATAAAAGAGATTTTTTTTTTTAAATTATCTCGCTCCAGATTCGTTCGATGATGATTTTTATTTATTTTATGCAATATTTAAAATATATATGGTGGATATCGGAACACCAGTTGGTTTTGAAATTCCTCGCAGCTAGTCGGTGGAAATAAAAGGAAGGGTACTCACGGATAGCTCAATTGTCCTCACTTTAGAATGTTCCAAGGGCTGGTTTAGTAGGTGTATTCTTGTATATTGATAGATATTTGGAGCGGCGACACACACTTTTTTAGACTTTTGTGTATTCGATTCGGTTTTTAGTTTTTAGGCAAAGGAAGTGGGAAGGAATGGGATTCCGACTAGCTTTATGTATCTAACAATATAATTTATATTATAATGTTTATTCGGGTGGTGGGTTATTTTAATTGTAAGGGTCGTTCGCACGAGAAGGCCGGTTAAAGTAACTTTAACTATTACTTTTTACGGCGACGCGACCGTTAAACGTTTACATTTACTCCACACGCGTTGCAATATCGTGTATATTCATATTGTTATCGTTAAATGGGTGGCTGATCTCGAAAAAATAATAGAAAAACGTATTTGGCTTCTTTTCATACATTTGACGTTAGTAACATTGGTTTGACGATTACTTTAACTTTAACTAAACCAAGATTCGCTGGTTACGGTTAAGGTTAAAGTAAGCGTCAAAATGACAGGCGCGACGATGGTGCAACTCGTGTGGAGTAAATGTAAACCATATTGTAAACGTAACGGTTAAAGTAATAGTTAAAGTTACTTTAACCGGCCTTTTGTTGCAAGCGATTCTAAGATCGTTTTGAGAGTATACTGTCCAAGTTGACAGTGTAGACCCCTCTCGATATACCCGGACACTTCCAAGTTGATCTCAAATCGCGACTAGGTCACTTTTTTAAAATGAAACAACTTCTACCACAAAGAAATTTGTGTAGGTAGCAGACGCCTCCGCTATACTGGTTTGAGGAGACGAATTTGCGCCATCCAGGTTAGACAGTGCACACTCCTCTCGTTATACCTGGGGTTAAAGTTAAAAACCAATCGAGAGTTGTCGCTTGATCGAATCGAAAACAAAATTGGATTTGACGTTTCACTGTCACCCAAGTGATAACGAAACGTCAGATTAAGAGCGGCCGTGGTCTAGCGGTAAGACGCGTGAACTCACGATCGGTGAGACCCGTGTTCGAACCTCGCTAATTCTGACCAATGTAACTTTGTTATATGTACTTTGGTCGCTCAGTGCCTATAGGCACTATTAAAGAGTGGTAGGCAGACTGATGATGGTAATTTGTCCAGTCTGCCGTCCTGGGGTAGTACCACCACTTTCGAATTACACACCCGTGAAGTGACTTTGTCGCGTTTCGGGAATAGTTTGAAAGTAGCCAGGTATAGCGAGAGGAGTGTGCACTGTCAATTTGAATGGTACATGCTCGTCTCCTCAAGCCGGCATAGTGGAGGCGACTGCTACCCGCACAGGTTTCTCTGTGGTAGCAGTTGTTTCCATTCATGGACCGCACTCTAGCTTTACATCAGGCGGAGTGTTGTCATATGCCGAGCTACTATAACAAAAAATAAAAAAATATCCCATACATTTGACAACTATAGATTGGCTTTCGTCTTTAGCCCAAGGTCGCTTCACGGGTGTTACTATCCCAGGACGGTAGACCGGTCTAATAAGCCAGTAGTCATTAATATTTATATATTTTAATGCATCGTTGTTTCAGCAGGGAGGGCACATATGGACGTAACAATATGCCCGGTCGTCTGTCCTTGCTGTACCCCCCGCCGGCGCCGCCCGCGCATCATCCCTCACAGGAGCACCCGCCGTTCAAGAAGATCAGATTGTCCGCAGAGAGACCCAACAACAATCATCAACCGCTTAGGGTTGATACTAGGGTATGTTGCAATAACAATTGTCACGCCTTTTTCACCCACAGGGATAGGCAGAGACAACGGAACGCCACTTACCACGACCCTGATACAACACCCTCGCTTCCCTCACATCCACAATTCTCCTCACACACGCCCGACGGTTATGAGCACTAGGCAGCTCAACTTTCATGAGGATGTCTCCGATTTTAGGAAAACATTCTTTTGGATCTGCCTTGTTTAACGCATCCATTCACATCAGATTTATATATTCCTTTCGTCAATCTCCTTTCGTTCATCCTTTCCATGTGCCCAAACCATCGAAGCATTCCTTTCTCAATCCTCGTCACTACATCATCTTTCAAACCACACCTATCGCGCACAACACTATTCCTCATTCTATCCGCTATCGTGACTCCACACACACTCCTTAGTGACCACATTTCTACAGCATTAATTTTACTCTCTTGCTTCTTCTGCCATACCCAACATTCACTTCCATTCATTAATGTAGGGATAACCAGGGTATGTATATTTCCCAAAGCGCGTACGACGCGTTTTGGTTGCAACACGTTCCTCGTTACGTACCGCGAAACTGTTTATGTGTTTCCCGACAAGTATAACACTGATCTCTTCAAATTGTACGTGAATAGGTACCTCATAGGCAAGCGTGCTCCACCTCAGACCGCATCACTGCTTAACATCCGGCAGAGTGTGGTTAAACGCTTGCCAATTAAGAATTAAATAAAAAGCATGAGGGCTTCTCATAGACGCTAACGAGTGATCTAGAACCTTGAAAGTAGTCTGGGATAACGAAAGGAGTGTGTACTGTCAACCTGAATGGTGCACATGGTGCATAGTGGAGTTGAGATGAGATGAGACTGCTGTCTGTAGAGATTTATTTGTAGTAGCAGTTGTTTTGTTTTTAATAAAGTGACTTGGTTTGGAGGTCAGCCTGGAAGCATCCAGGTATAGCGAGAGCAGTGTACATTATCAACATGGACAGTGCACGTTCGCCTTATTAAGCCGGCATAGCGGAGATGACTCTGCAAGTTGTTTTTTAATAATAAAAAATGTTTTCTTTGCCACGTAATTTGAGACAAAGCAAACGTCAATGTTGTTTGTTTGTTTACCGTTTGCCGACTTTGTTACACTTCTTACAATTGACAATAAACAATATTTTCATTCAGGAGCCGGTGAACTCTTATAATACGGTGGAGGTATTATCACCTAATCCACCATCAGAGCCACCCGAGGACCAGACGTTGCGGATCACCAAAGATGATCTATTACAACAGATATCTAAGGTAAATTATTTATTTATTTATATTTACTTTAAATAAATGTATAACAAAAAAAAAATTATCCAGTAATAAGGCCAATAATAGGCTTAACATTATAACAATAAGCACGTCAAACATAAAAATTACAAATCAACTAAAAAATAAACACAAAACAGAAAAATAAGAAATCAACATCAAACAAAAATACCTTCACAAACGGCGAAACATCCCCTAATTTTCTACCCTTAGAGATAGAATTTTGCTTCAAATTGAAACGGGACCAATGCGGACATATACTCTATCCAACAAAAAAAAAGAATCATCAAAATCGGTCCACAAACGGCGGAGATATGAGTGAACATCGCCACAAAAAAGAAAAATACACGACGAATAGATAACCTCCTCCTTTTGAAGTCGGTTAAAAAAATAATAATAACAACAAAAAAGAAAAAAGAAAACGTAAATATAACTAAAATCATTCCAAGCCAATATACACATAATCCACATAGATACATTTATACAGAATTATGAAAAAAGAAAATATGAAGTCAACATCAGACGAAATCATACGATACGATTAAAACATTATTATTATTATTAAAGTGGTGTCCATGAGCGAGGGAATCCAAGGACAAGAGTGTGTTGTGACCAGAGTGGGATAGGTTATGCTCAGATGGTCCAGTCAATTCGGTCAGAAAGGGTGGATGAAGGTTAAAAAGAACTCCTCGCTAAATTCTGACCAATGTAACTTTGTTATATGTACTTTGGTCGCTCATTAAAGAGTGGTAGGCAAACTTATGATGGTCACTTGTCCAGTCTGCCGTCCTGGGGTAGTACCACCACTTTCGAATGTGACACCCGTGAAGTGACCTTGTCGCGTTTGAAAGTAGTTGTCACTTGATCTAATCGAAAACAAAATGTATTGGATTTGACGTCTCGTTATCACTTGGGTGACAGTGTTTAGCCCCAGGTCTAACGAGAGGAGTGTGCATTATCAACTTGGATGGTGCCACATTCGTCTCCTCGAGCCGGTATAACGGAGGTGTAATTTAAGTCTTTACATTTTCGCAGGTGGATAGAGAGATGGCGTTGTCGGACGCTCAGCTGTCGAAGTTGAAAAAGAAACAGGAGGAGCTGGAGCAGGCTGCGAATAAGCCGGCGCGTATAGTCGAGCCCGACGACGCACCATTAGTACATAGAGACTTGGCGCAGTGTGTGTACGCCGAAAATAGAAAAAAGGTACACTTGTTCAAGTTGATTTGTTAAATTGTAGCTAGGCATGTGACAATACATGACACTCCGCCTGATTTTAAGCCGGAGTGCGGTCCATGAATGGAAACAACTGCTACTACAGAGAAATCTCTACAGGCAGCAGTCGCCTCCGCTATGCTGGCTTGAGGAGACGAGCATGCACCATCTAGATTGACAGTGCACACTCCCCTCTCGACGCGACAAGGTCACTTCACGGGTGTTACATTCGAAAGTGGTGGTACTACCCCAGGACGAAAGACTGGGCAAATAACGATCATCAGCCTGCCTACCACTCTTTAATAGTGCCTATAGGCACTGAGCGACCAAAGTACTTATAACAAAGTTACATTGGTCACAGTTAGCGGAGGTTCGAACACGGGTCTCATCAATCGTGAGTTCACGCGTCTTACCGCTAGACCACGGCCTCTCTAATCACATCAAGCGGAGTGTTATCATATGCTCTGGTAGTGGTCGTCTACACTAGTGGGTCTACTCTAATATCATCATCATTATAGGGTCGTTTGCACCAGAAGGCCGGTTAAAGTAACTTTAACTATTACTTTTACGTTACGTTTACATTATGGTGTATATTTCCACACGAGTTGCACCATCGTCGCGTCTGTCATTTTTGACGCTTACTTTAACCTTAACCAGCGAATCTTGGCTTGGTTGAAGTTAAAGTAATCGTCAAACCAATGTTGCTAGCGTTAAATGTATGAAAAGAAGCCAAATATGTTTTTCTATTATTTTTTCGGGATCAGCCACCCTTTTAACGATAACAATATGAATTTACTCGATATTGCAACGCGTGTGGAGTAAATGTAAACGTTTAACGGTCGTCGTCGCCGTAAAAGTATGTAAAGTTACTTTAAACGGTGCAAACGACCCTTTAGTGATCCGAAAGAAATGTTTATGTAATTATTTTCTTGTTCACTTTTATTTATCTGCATATGTTATCTGTCATGTTTCAGGCTGCAGCCGCCCATAATCTGCTATCACATTTGGGTATTCCGCTTAAGTTACCGTTGTATAATCAGCCCAGGGATACGACAATATATCACGAAAATATTAAAAACTTTAGGTACACTCTTTATTTCTTTATTTATCCATCGACATAATCAAATAATTGATTTGTTATTTATTAAATTCAATTATGAAGAAAATTGAAGAAAAAGTCTGTTGAAGGACTGGAACACCCGTGTGCAAAGTAGAATGAGGACATGGGTTCGATTCCCACCTCAGCGTGGACTGTTTTTTTTGTATAATTAATATTATTTAATTAAGGGTAATGTTTCTCTATACGAGCGTATAAAATGATTACACTGTGAAGGGTTTTGTTTTAACACCATTTTGAATCGACTTAGTTTCGTAATTAGTTTCGAAGTGGTTGGGTATAACGTGATGGGTGTGCACGATCAAAGTGGACGATGCACATTCGTCACCTCGGGCCGGCATAGCGGAGGGTACCGAGCTGAGGGACGGACAACTGTTGTTTTTGCTCATGGACCGCGCTCTAGTATGAACTCTCTAAATGAGAAGTGTTTTTGTTTGATGTGGAATTTAGATGATAAATTATTGTCAGAGTGATTTTTATATGGATTATAATGTGGAAAGGGGTATGCTAAGGTGGTTCGGTCATTTGGAAAGGATGGATGAAAGGAGATCAACTAAAAAGATCTATTGTGCGAAAGTGGATGGCAGTGGCGGAAGGGGGCGCCCTAGGAAGACCTTTCTTAGTCAGATCGGTCAACTGCTGAGAAAGGGTCAGATGAGGTGCACCCTCAACCGACGTGCATGCATGGATGTGGTCGAAGCGAAAGTGGTATGTAGAGAGAGAGACAGTTTCTGCCTACCCCAGTGGGAACAAGGCGTGATCTAAGTAGTAGTATAATGTACTCGTATGTCCGTGGAATGAGTGATGGACCGGTGTGCACTGATCGCGGCAACAGATGACAGTATGCAGTAGGTGTGCATGTATAATTAATAATAATATTTACAGGTTTTTTAGGAAACGTCTAGCGCAACATATATTTAAGATGAAGAAGGACGTGGCCGCGAGGAGGCAGACCGTGGCCGATGATTACACCGAGAGGGCCACCGAATGGGCCAAGACACTCGAGAGGGCCGAATCGCAACAAAAACGTAGAGCTAAGGACGCTAGGAATAGAGAATTCTTTGAAAAGGTGAGTACTAAACATGCATTCAACGAATCTGGGCCATGAAATAATGTTAATAATTGTTCAAAGCGACTTAACCAGTAACCGATAGATGGCGCTAATAAATTCTTACAATTAACCGACGTCACATCGTCGCGTCTCGGCATAGGGTGGTTTATAGTAGACCCCAGGTACAGTTGGCGGGGTGTATCTGGTGACAGCTATCTTTTTTTAGATAATATAGATTAATTTAGTCGACACGTGTTTTCGGAAAACTTTTGTAATTGCTTTGTTCTTTTTGTATTAATTTATAAAAATTGCGATCGTAATATAGTAATCGTGACGTTTCGGCCGGAACTGAACCATTGCCAATGGACAAGAAAAAATAATCATTTGTCAAAAGTCCAAACTTTTGATTTTTAAAAGTTCCTGTTAATTAAAACATCGTGTTTACAGTGTAGTTTTGTTTTAAAAACTACAATAGTTATTGGTTGTTAGGTTATTGTTAGAAAACACAAACAAAAGATATTTGACAAACTTGTGAGGCGACAACCATAGACAACTGTGTACATGTACAAAACTGTTAGGTTGTTACTTTGTATTCTATCTTGTCAAACTCTCCAAAGAAGGTGGAAGAAGGTCATTACAGATTTTCAAATATCTCTGCGATTTTAAAGTTTTTCAGACGGGAATCAAAAAATACACTTAATTGAAGTGATATCTCGAAATGGTTTTCGATTTAACATGGGTTAGTTTTTGAAGACCTTGCCCATTGTGCTCGCTGGATGGTATTCCTATACCACCGGAGAATGGCTGCAGGGGTGTTTGTTGCACTCGAAAATGGTGGTACAGGTTGATTTAATAAAGCGTTCGACCGTCAGGTGTTCCCGGAGCTTCGTAAGCAGCGCGAGGAACGCGAACGGTTCAACCGGTTGGGTGCTCGCGTGAAGTCCGAGGCGGAGTTGGAGGAGATAGCCGACGGGCTGCACGAGCAGGAACACGAGGACAAGAAGATGAGGAGTCTCACGGTTATACCGCCGTTGCTTATGTACCCGCCGCATGACACCGCGCATTATACTGATACCAATAGTGAGTACTGTGTATATATATATTGCACCTTGGCTTATGACAAGAGATGCTACTATAGAGAAATCTCTATGTGCACCAGTCGCCTTCGCTATAACCTTGAAACTGCTCCCGAAACGCGACAATGACACTTCACTGCTGTGTAAGTTGTAAGTGGTGGTATTACCCCAGGACACTGCAGACTGGGCTAATAACCATCATCAGTCTGCCCACCACAAGAGTGGCAAGGAAAACGGTCTTTATAAAAAAAGGCTTAACTCAGAAGTACCACTTTCCACTCACAACATCAGAACCACAAAAAAAGTATGGAATGTCGTGTTAGCGTTCAGACGGCCGACTAATTGTCGTAGAAAAAAAAAGTGTTTGTAAAGTGGTACGCGTGAGTTAAAGCCTTGTATCGTACATTATTGCCGTGAAGATTGTATGAAGAGAATTGTGGTTGCGAGGGAATTGCGGCAGGATAGTGACAAGTGGAAAAAGGCGTGCCAATTGATGATCATTATTATTAAGATCAGCATATGACAATACTATGCCTGTGACAATGTTGCATACATTGGTCACTTCCACTATGCCGGCTTGGTGTACCATCCATTGACAGTTTCTGATGTATATTTGTTATTTCCAGGACAATGTTTAGATATGGAAGCGGAGCATAAACAGTTATTACTATGTAATGTTTGGACGACGACCGAGAAGGAAGTGTTCAAAGAGAAATACCTGCAGCATCCGAAGAATTTTGGAATGATTGCCTCTTATTTACCTAGGAAGAATGTTAGAGATTGTGTTAGGTATTTGTTTAACTCGCTAATTTGTTACTAATACATTTTCTTAATTACATTATTGTAGCTCGGCATGTGACAACACTCCGTCTGATGTAAAGCTAGGATGCGGTCCATGAATGGACACAACTGCTACTACAGAGGAATCTCTAAAAACAGTAGACAGAGTGCGCCACCTAGATTGACAGTGCACTTTTTTTTTTTTTTTTTTTTTAATTGTAGCTCGGCATGTGACAATACTCCGCCTGATGTAAAGCTAGCGGTCCATGAATGGAAACAACTGCTACTACAGAGAAATCTCTACGGGCTGCAGTCGCCTCCACTCTCCTCTCACAATACCTGGCTACTTCCAAACTGTTCCCGAAACGCGACAAGGGTGTGTTGTTACATTCGTAAGTGGTGGTACTATCCCAGGACGACAGACTGGACTAACAACCATCATCAGTCTGCCTACCACTCTTTGATAGTTCCTATAGGCACTGAGCGACCAAAGTACATATAACATAGTTACATTGGTCAGAATTTAGCGAGGTTTGAACACGGGACTCATCGATTGTGAGTTCACGCGTCGTACCGCTAGACCACGGCCGATCACCGCACTAGTTCAAATGAATTATTTTTTTCAGATATTATTATTTATCAAAGAAACGTGAAAATTATAAACAATTATTAAGGAAGCCGCGACAGAGGCGGTCGGCGAGGAATCCTCCAAGGCCACAATCTGAACCTGAATTACCCGCTGGCGTCACCACCAGATTGCAGCGGTCGCAAGGTAACTGTGATTTGGTAATACATCTTTTATTGTGCTAATTGACAATAATTTACAGTCAAGTTAAAAAATGGTTACAGTAAAGTAACTAAAACTTATTATTGTCACCACTTTCAAGTAACACAAGTGAAATGGATGGTGCACATTCGTCTCTTCAAGTCGGCATAGTGCAGGCGAATTGTTACCTACAGTGGTAGCAGTTGTTTCCGTTCTTGGATCGCACTCCAGCTTAACATCGTATGTGTATGTTTTGTTTAGGTACTGTGCCTCGTGTGCCTGACAAGGAGTCGGGCGAGGAGGTGAATCCGTCCGGCGTGATGGAGGTCTCCTGCATACCCTTACCGACTGATATACCAATGCCGACCTCCTGTGGGTATGTATATTTCATTGCTTACCTATGAAAATATTAACCGTTACACATGCTAGTTACACTCTGCCCACTATACCGTTCCGTGACTGACCAACAGCGTAACCTCAGACGTACCACTTTCCACTCACAACATTTGAAGCACAAAAAAAGTGTGGAATGTCGTAATAGCGCTAAGATAGACTACCAATAGGGAATATGCATAAAATTTAATTTTGTCTCAAATATATTTTTCTCCAATCTTTATTATAGGCACATTATGATTAAGAGGTATTTTTTTTATTTAGTTATTATTTAAACCCATAAAATATGGTGACGTCATGTCAGACGGCGCGCTAAATGGCTCAAATTTAATCAATATTTTAAAAATTTTTTTTTTTATTGTAGCTCGGCATGTGACAACATTCCGCCTGATGTAAAGCTAGAGTGCGGTCCATGAATGGAAACAACTGCTACTACAGAGAAACTTGTGCGGGCAGCAGTCGCCTCCACTATGCCGGCTTGAGGAGACGAGCATGTACCATCTATTGACAGTGCACACTCCTCTCACTATACCTGGCTACTTTCAAACTATTCCCGAAACGCGACAAAGTCACTTCACGGGTGTTACATTCGAAAGTGGTGGTACTACCCCAGGAAGACAGACTGGACAAATAACCATCATCAGTCTGCCTACCACTCTTTAATAGTGCCTATAGGCACTGAGCGACATATATAGACAATTTCACTTTGATAAATAATTTGTATATTTTCAAGCATATTTATATCTTCTTCTACTTTATAAGCATGTAAAGAATTAATTTAAGTAAAAAAAAAAAACATGCATATTCCCTATTGTGATCGATTTCAACAACCGGTTGAACTCTACTCACAAAAGTGGTCGATACAGTCGACGGCTCAATCACATTTATTTAGTTATTTACTCTGATGCATGATTTACAACATTACAACAATTGTTTTTGTGTTTGGAAAGTGGTGGTTTAACCTTGTGCGCTGTTGATACGTTATTGTGGAGATAGTAGACCGTGTTACTGAAATATGATCCGGTATAGTGGGTAGATACCTTAATTTTAATGACTTATTTATTTATATTTTTATAAAACTGTGCATTGCATCGGGTATATCTCATCTGTCTTGCTTAGCAATATAGTGCTATTCGTCCTAACAGACGCTTTCGGAAGAAATTCAATTCGTATCGGCGCGCCTCGATTCGTTTCCAGTGGAGCTTCCAAAACAATTGAGACTGCCGTTTTTACATATACGTGCAGCTCTTTTGACAGTGTCCGTGCGTTGAGTTTGCAGCAAATTTTACAAACTCCCCCTAGCGGACTGAGTTGTACCTCGGGTGCCATCTATTTAAGAGCGTACTGCTTTTGACTTTGTTCTACATCAAGCCGCTAGAGGTCGCTTTTTGCACGTTACCAGAATTATTCTGTTTGACCGACCGTGGTATAGCGTTATCGGTGTCCAAATTACTGACCTATGTAACTATGTACTTTGGTCCTTTAGTGCATATAGGCATTATTTAAGTGCCGTCCTGGTGTAGTACCACCACTTTCCAAGTGAAACACCCGTGAAGTGTCAGGATTAGTTTGTATGTAGTCAGCTATAAGGAAAGGACTGTGAACTGGCAACCTGGATGTAGTATAATGGACACTATTTATAAAAATGTTTACAGCGCCATCTCTGAGCAGGTTTTAATAACTAAATAGTACTGTCTGTCGCTAAGAGTAGAAATGTGAAATAGTACTTGTATATTTTAAGCTCTAAGAGTTATAGTAATAAGTTTTTCAACTAGATGGCGCTGCTAAATTTTGTATATTTTTAGTTCGTTTAATATTTTGTACGGATTTGCTGCATTCAAAATTCCGATTCGAAATATCGATTTAGAATTCAATTTGAGTAACATTTGCAAACGTTGTTCCCTAAAAAGTGACTTCGGGGTAGACCCACACGACTTCGAGTTGCGTTGCGAATAGCAGAGGACGTGGGTTCGGTTCCCAATGCTACAACTTAGGCTTTTGTTTGTTTTTAATTGTATCATGGCGTATAATAACAACATTCCGCCTGATGTCAAGTTAAAGTGAACGGAAACAACTGCTACTACAGATAAATCTCTACAGGCAGCAGTTGTCACCGCTCTTACCTGCTCACTTCACGGGTGTTACATTCGAAAGTGTTGGTACTAACCCAGGACGGCAGACTGTGTTAATAAGTATAATTATCAGTCTGCCTGGCCTTTAAGAGTGTCTATAGACACTGAGTGACATAATATAACATAGTTACATTAGTGAGAATTCGCGAGGTTCGAACACGGGTCTCATAGATCGTGAGTTCACGAGTCTCGCCGCTAGACCACGGTCCACGGCCGCTCTTGAAAAGTGTGTTGATTTTCTTGTAATAAATTTAATAATTCCGAAAGAAAAGCCAATTAAATTAATGTAGTCCATGTACTGAATTAAATGTAAACTGTACATAATACAAAGGAACTCGACGTCGAGGGTGGAGAGGAGAGCCTTATGAATTTTAAACGATTGATCTTTTTAGAGAAAAAAAGTAATCGCACATCTCCCTCTCCCTCTCTCGCTCGAACGTTCTAACAAAGATTTGCAAACTTCATAACTTTAAGTGATTTGTACGGGTAATATGAATTTTGTATGCCAAATTCAATAAAGCGGTCGGCTAGACTGGCTGCGGCCGTTCGAGGGCCAAATGTGAGCCTACATTTACGCTTTCACTGCGTAAAGTGATAACTCTCCCGTCAATCAGATTTTGATAGCCAAGATTATTATTTTAAAATGTATAATTTACCACCGGAATCGTTCGAACGAAAATTCGATTGTCGACTTACTGATCACTCGAACAATTCGATAGTCATTTTTGGAACCATCGCCCATCACTACTACATTGTAATATCAAATTATCAACATACAGAGGCATTCTCTGATAATTTGAATTTTTTTTTGTAAAGATGTAAAGTTAGAGTGCGGTCCATGAACGGAAACAACTGCTACTACAGACAAATCCGGCTCGAGGAGACGAGCATGTACGATCTAGATTGACAGTGCACACTCCTCTCGCTATACCTGGCTACTTTCAAACTATTCCGGAAACGCGACAAGGTCACTTCACGGGTGTTACGATAATAACATCATCAGTCTGCCTACCACTCTTTAATGAGCGACCAAAGTACATATGATAAAGTTACATTGGTACCGGTCTTTAGCGAGATTCGAACACGGGTCTCATCGATCGTGAGTTCACGCGTCTTACCGCTAAACCACGGCCGCTCTGAAAGTTTAAGGATTAAACGTAATTTGCCATACAAATTTTTATCAAGCATCAGAAATAGTAGTCTTTTTAAACTCATAAATCGATAACCGATTGTCTCCCACAGTCGGTTACATAGCCCGGGGCCGGCATAGGGAGGGGGTGGTTAAATCTAAACCCTCGAACAGAAATATGGAATAATAATGAATACGCGTGTATGTTGTTGACAATCACTCCACGGTATTATTTGTTGTACAACTCTCTGGAGACGTAGTGACGTGCGCGCGTTGCGGCCCCGGCATCGATGTTTTTATGGTTTATTTCATTTAAATCTTTTTCGCGATACCTACATTTTAATTGAACAAATAATATGTTTTCCTTTGAAGAATCGTATTTTCTTCAATAAAAGTTTGGAATATTTTTTATAGTGTCCACAAAATGTATAAAAAATAATTAAAAATTTATCCATTTAAACTATAATAGTTTATCAGAGCATCACTAGCGAATATTAAATATCGGCGCTAGGTATTATTGTACGAATATCGATATAATTTTATCGACGACTAGAGTAATACACATCACTATGGACTACAGTATTTCTCGCTCCCGGAGGCTTGTTTAGATTTTTACGCAAACAAGACATACAGCAATGATTTTACTCTAATTGACTTAATTAAAAACCCACAGCAATTGGTGCGAGGTACCTGTTTCGCTATTCGCATACTCGACCCGTGCCGTATTCGGCCCGTGTTGCACGTCTCTATGACGTCACAGTTATATGGGGCGAATGTAAAATCCGTGTGGGTCGAGTATGTAGTCAGGGTGGGGGAGGTTTTGTAGTAAAAACTTCAATGGGAGGTGGAAGGAGTGCTTCGCGATGAAACGACGATGAAAAAAATATGAATTTCTGTTTGTATATCTTGATTTAATAGATTACTTTTGATCTTTTTAATTGCGGATTTTTTTCTTTTCGGCTTCTCGAATTTGGCAATCGAGACATATTTTTTGAAACCGCTCATACTGCCAAAGAGTTTGACGTTTAACTTGCGTTTTTTTACCAAACGTTTTTCTAGTGGTTTTCGTATTTGTTTTTTTACAATTTATTAATCATCTAACTTTATACTGATCGCATCTTTGTTGTTTGTAATAAATAAGAACTCTATAAAATTTGGCAAGGACTATTGCACAGTGATTCCGCCATAGGCCATAAATCGAAAAAAGTCACTGGCTTATCCCAGTCTGAACATGTCACTACGTGATTTACTAATAAACAAGCTTTCAAAAACTATAAATAGTAATGTAATTAGTTCAAATTATCATTCACTTATGTGCATCGGAAGTAAGCGCATCGTGAACCCAATTACCGGGAGGTGTAAGTCGTCGCATCTTATCACTTTGTTTTTACGTGTCATTTGTTCAAAACAAGTTGTTCCATGTAGTGATCATATGGAAGTGCAAGAGCAAGGTATGTACTTTAATTATATACTTGTTTTGTATAAATATCTGTATTATTATATTTTATGTGGTCGTTTCATTGAAGGTAGTTTTTTGGTAGATTTTTTTCGTATAAAATTGTTTTATTTAGAGCTATAACTTTTGGCGGAACTCGGCCGAACTTGAAATATATGTTATTTGAATGGGAAGAATGTCTAGATTACGAGCATATAGGTTTCATCTGCCCCAATTTGCCCCTTTTAGGTTTAGGAGGTATCCAATGTACCCCAGTCATCGGATGGGAAAAATTGTATTTTTTTCAATTCTTGTTTTTATGTTGTTTTAGGTACATTTTTTAAATGTTCTTTTGCGAGGGGGATATTTTTTGATATTTGATATTCTAAGGAGGTTAATGCCAAAGAAAAATTGCAACATATCCTTAATACTTTGATCGAAACGTCGTGTCTTACGGATAACATCGAAAATATTGATGTAGAGTCACTAAGTAGTAGGATTAGGAGTTTATGTAAACAAATTTCACGTTACTGGGTGAAGTCAAATCGTACTAAGTCCTGAGTGATAGAAAAGTATTCAAATTGGCAAAATGTAGTTGAAATATTGATGTACCGCGAAGCGCTAAGTTGCGTATATGCAAGCAAAAAGATGACGTGGAACCATCAACGTCCTTTTCTTGCAAACTCGTAACTTACTATGATAGATGGTAAGGTGTGCAATGCACTTAGCAGTGTTTCTTCATCAGATGTCATATATGTAACGCCTTGCCTAGCGAGATGAACAAAATTAATAAATGTTTAGATAAGAGAGTTGACGACGAGAGTAAATATGAATTTGGTTTATCACGCGTTAATTCGTTTCTTTGAATATTTTGTTCATGTCTCTTAAAAGTTAGATATTAAGAAATGACAAGCTAGGTCTGCTAATGATGTGGCTGCAAAGAAAACAATTGTCCAAACTCAATTTAGGGAAAGATTAGGTCTTATTGTTGACAAGCCGAAAAGTGGCGGAAGTGGGACATCAAACGACAGTAACACAGCTAGGCAGTTTTTCTCGAACTCAGAAGTTTCAGCAGAAATTACTGGTATCAAGAAGGATCTTTTTGTGGACTACTTTTCGTATCCTCGTTGTTGGACTACCTCAGTGTTTAAATTCAGGATATAACATTAATAAGACAAAATTTCAAGAATTCACTTTAGAGACTGTTCGGCAGCTAGTTGCCGAGTATCCGTGGTATTATATGCCTGCTTCCGTACACAAAGTACTTATTCATGGTGCTAATTACAGGTGATCACGCTTTGTTGTCAATCGGGGAGCTATCTGAAGAAGCAGCTGAAGCGACTAACAAATTCATTAAATCATTTAGACGAGATCATACCCGAAAAATTAGTCGCGTTTTGACCAATACCGATTTAATTAATAGGGTTTTCTTCACTTAGACCCTCTGATTTCTAATTAAGAAAGTTACCTATTAAAAAAAAGATGTTTTGTCAGAATCTATGTTAGAATTGTTATGTGTATAAAGCTAATTTGAATGTTTTTTTTTTTTTTAAATAAACATATTATTCATTTATTTTTAATTTTATTTCTATAATTTATGGTTGATGTTGATACATACAACCATTATTTACTCCAATCTACCATTAAAAATCGCACTATAAAATGTTTTAGATTCAATGTCTAAAACCAAATTATTACGAAACATTTTAGTACCTAAATACAGTCAATCTTTCTTTTTTAAAGTAAAAATGTTATAAATTGTGTTTGCATAATAGTATTATAACGTTTAAAATAAAAAAAATACTGTTAATTCGGAGTTATGTATTTATGACCGCCTTAGTATGGACGCCGGAATCACTGTGTATTGTCTCTAAAAAAGAAATTTCTCAGCCTTGGATGAAAGTTTTTATGGGAAACCCGTAATTTCTCAAGTCGAACACGTGATATAAATTGCTGGTGAAAATATATACAAAATGTAAGATAGCAATCCATAACCACTCTACCAAGACGTTATTGCAATTTTTTTTAATTTTTTTTTTATTGTAGCTCGGCATGTGACAACACTCCGCCTGATGTAAAGCTAGAGTGTGGTCCATGAATGGAAACAACTGCTACTACAGAGAAACCTGTGCGGGCAGCAGTCGCCTCCACTATGCCGCCTTTAGGAAACGAGCATGTACCATCTTAGATTGACAGTGCACACTCCTCTCGTTATACCTGGCTACTTTCAAACTATTCCCGAAACGCGACAAAGTCACTTCACGGGTGTTGCATTCGAAAGTGGTGGTACTATCCCAGGACGGCAGACTGGCTAAATAACCATCATCAGTTTTATCTACCACTCTTTAATAGTGCCTATAGGCACTGAGCGACTATAGTACATATAACATAAAGTTACATTGGTCAGAATTAGCGAGGTTCGAACACGGGTCTCATCGATCGTGAGTTCACGCGTCTTACCGCGAGACCACGGCCGCTCGTTTTTTCATTATTAGCTTTATTTTAAAATCGCTAACGCAATGCCAGTCGTTTATTAGTCGTCGCATTTACATTGCTTGTTTTTGATATTTTAACAATCATAGGGATATATACTAGAGGAGCAACTTCGTACCGTACAAAAAACCGTAGGCCGTCACGTCAAATACTACCTAAACGTTACTGTGGTCATCTTTTCTCTCGCGTCACATTGGGAACATTATTGCACATCTAGTTGTATATATCAATGTCAACAATTTAGCTAAGGTCGGACCAATAAATGTCAAAAGATGAAGCAATTTTTTTTGTCAAAACAAGAAGCAAATGCTTGTACCACATTTGTATACAATATAATTATATCACACAAGTTCTGGTTGACGGAGTCTAATCTTATGTCTATATATTGTAATCGATAATAAAATGGATGTTAAATTAATTCTAGTATTAATAATTGAAAAGACAAACAGTCGTTCAGTTAATTAACCTATTTGCATATCATTAATCGCCAGCAACCGCACTAATTAATGCTCAACCCTCTCGATTGTGGGGTGATAACGTGATGGCGTTACCAGCGGGGGGTGGGTCCACCGTTCTGTATGCGATCAGCCCTATCACTAGGGAAGTTTTTAAAGTAGCTGTTCCTCGCAGTTTTAATGACGTTTATCGCAATACATGTAACAATTAATTTTAATAGTTTTTCAAATTAGAACTCGTGTAATTTCGGAACATATGCGGGATGAACAAATAAACGTAAAAAAAATATACTTTTATTGCTATTAAACAAATTAAATATTCCTTTTTGTGTAAATACAGGGTGTATCGGACAACGTGTAAAAAATTTCAAATAATAAATACTTTTTTTTATCCAAATGTCCACCTTTTCCTTGTAGAAACATACATAATTTACTACACGAATCGTTGTGTCGTCGGGCGGTGCATCAAACAAATGACCTTGCCTTTGATCAACGCCGACAACCTTTGCCGCCTTGCCTTCGATTTCGCGCCGATAGCCGTATGCCGGCCCACCTGCAACGGCGGTCCACGTCGGCCGGTCCATTTATAGACCTTTTGTTTTTGTGATAATACCATACACGAGAACTTTTATTTAGTAAATTTATTTTTTGAGGGGTGTTCATCCCTCACTTAATAATTACCTTAATTTTTTTAGACGTTGCCTGATACATCCTGTATATAGATACTTGGTTACTTTTAAGCTGATCCCGAAACGTGACTAGGTAACATGGAGGATGCAGTACCACTTGCACTTGGAAAATTAAATCCACTTTCAAGTGTAACACCTGTGAAGTAAACTTGTCGCGTTACGAGATAGCCCTGTACACTCTCAATTTGGATGGTGGACTTGTGTCTCATTATGCCGACATAGCTGTCTGTAGAAACTTCAGTTGTTTTCGTTCATGGACCGCACTCTAGCTTTCCATCCGGCGGAGTGTTGTCGTTATAATTTAAAAAAGTGTCTGCTCTACCGTTCTTTGACGTAAAAATTTGTGATTTTTTTTTTTAAATGGACTTAAAATGAAACAATAATAATACAGCCTAAAGGTCGGGCAACATCACCGCGAACCCCGCTCGCTCTCTTCTTTGTAAACATAATTAACTTGATTTCATGTTTTAATTAACATGCCGAAATGTAGTTTGTTAAATGCAGCCCACCTATCGTATCAAAGTGAGATTGGAAGGCTTCGGTGTTATACGATTTTTTAAGCGCGAAAGAGAGATGGAGTGGAGATGTGATCAAATTTTTTATAAGAATTAATATTTATAAATAAATCGAGTTGGAATTGAACCTGTGTTCTTGTGCTGATTGGCACGCTAACCACTCCTCCACACAGGTCGTGGTGTATAGTGATATAAGTTTACAATCTCAGGGATAGGCAGGACTATAGGAAAAGTAACCATCAGTTACAAAACAACGTTCACTGGAAGAGATGGAGAGAATAAGAGGAGTTTTTTTACATACGTTATTCTAATGAATTTAAAAAACTATGTAATGTTTACAATTTTGTGTTTATACAATGACAATATTTTTACACAGGGGCCTACCTGTATTACAGATGATTAATTTTTGTATTTTTTTTTTGTATCAGCTTTTGGCTTGGAGGCATATTTTTGTCTAAATACTTGCACTATGTTTCTTCTCTCAATCTCTAATTCCTCATGGATATAGTTTTGTGGGCTGATACAAAAAAGAGAATCATCTGTATGTCTTTGCAACTACATAATTAACTTTATCAACGTGTTTAGGTGTCGGGATCACGTCCGTTAGTCTCTGCCTATCCCTGTTTGAGAACATCGTGAGTGCATGTATAAATCTAAAACAATTTGTCAACAGTTCTGAGTTAGCGATCCGGTCGCCACTTCCGTCGTCACCGCCGCCGGCGACCACGCCGTTGTCGTCGGCCCCGGTGACCACGACCATGTCGTTATCGCTGGCGCCGAGCAGTCCGGCACCGGCTTCACCCGCCGCCGTCATGGCGGAGGAGGCTGTCACAGTCTCCGTTGTCACCGTAAGTATACACGAACACACGACTTTTGTCCGATCACGGGTGGGCAGAGATTTGTGCGAACATTTTGCTATTTGTGAGCAGGGCGAGCTTTGCGGTTTTGTTTCGGCGTTTTCGTGAATTTTTTTAGCGAAATCGGCTACAAGACTTTCTCAGTGACAGGTGTTTTTTTTTACTCTCTTGATGTTATGATAAAAGTTGGAGGAAGATAAGAAAAATATGACGATGGCGTGTGATTAGAGACAGGCGGCGCACCTAATGGTAAAGTGCACTGCATGACGCTCAATTTCAGCTTTCGGCCCAACGTCACCGGGTTCGCGTAGTAAATCTTTTTCAACACTCCCTCTATAATAAAATTACGGCGCAAAATCGCAAATCTTGTCTTATAGGTCGGCGGGTATATTGGCTCCATCTCTTCCCGTTTCTTATTTCAAAAATTTAAATTTCGAATATCAGAGTGTCGAGTACGAAACTACACTTCCGATTCGGTTGCTCGATAGAATCTTAAGTTTGGTTTGTGAAGATGATAGGGGACTTAGGAAAGCGTGATAAAACGGTTGCGAGCCTAACCATCGGTCCGCAGCGTTTGCCAAGCTTTACGCAGTTCTACTTTCATTGGCCAAACTTTATGAACTGTTATGAAGTAAATAGTCTAAAATTAACGAATATTACTCAAATAAATTATATAAAAACGTTTTAAAATGATGCTTCAGATTTAGAATTCGTACTCGATCACATGTTGAATTTGATATTAACACGATATTGGACAGTTCGAAAATATCCCTTTTGTACGCGATTAATTAAAAAGTTATTTCATTCGTATTATTTTCTGACATTGTAGAGTGTAGTGACCTGCGCATCGCCAGCAGTGACGTCTTCCTTAATCGTAAGCAACCCGAATACACCGAAATGCCCAACGCCGAAACCGCCAACGCCCCAACCGGCGACGTCGCAGCCGTCGACGCCCCAACCGCCGACGTCTCACACGCCGACGCCACAACAGCCGACCTCCAAACCGCCAACGCCACAACCGCAGTCCATCATCACCGAGAATGGTGAGTTTCTATTTTATTATTATTTTATTCCGAATATTTTTTTCATTTGAAATCTTGTTCCATAATAATATAAATGAATGCAGTCGTTTTTAATAATTAATATAGAATTTATTATTGGTCAAAGGTATTTTCAGGGTTATGTTTTAAGAAAGAAAAACCAACACAATATTTCTTTAGATTTTTAATTAAATATTAATTCTACACTTAAAAGATACGGAATTTCGTTAGATTATTCTATTATGATTTATTTATTTGAAATTATTTAAATATAATAAAACTAATATCACAACACAAAATATTTGTATTTTTAAAAGCTTTTTATAAATTACAAAGAAAAATTAAGATATCGATATCTCCTCACCGTTCTTTAAAAAAGCACTATAAAACTATTTAACTAAACTTAAATAAATCACTGGAGAAATTATTGAAGCGCGCTCAAGCGGTCACCGTGGCGGAGGTCGACGGCTCATTGTCGGCTTCCTCCTCGGCGTGACACCGTTTGCGATGTTTATGAACAAAGTAATAGGAAGGGAACTTGCAACCGCACGTCTTGCACGGATAGTACTGCACGTCGGCCGTCCGCTTTCTGTGGCGACACCAATTCCTATCCGGCGAGGGTTCGCGCCACGCGGCGTTCAACACGCGGCTGAATCTCACAGGTCCGTCGCAGCACGCCACATCCAACACGGTAGACTGACGCTTCGGCGGCTCCGGCTCTATCCTCTCGACGTCGAGCTCGGAAGACGTCGTCGACGAAGGGCGAGGGGACGGCTCGGGCCGCGGACTCGGCGCTCGTGCTCGTCTGGGCACCGGTCTGTGGGCGCCCGGCGGCGGGGCCGGTCTCGAGATGCAAGGACTCGGTCCGAGCCACGCGCGGTACAGGGACAACATCGCGACGCGGTCTGTCGAATAATACTGAGTCGTGATTTGTGATGCTGGCGCCTTTTATAGAGAAGTTTTAGGGTGGCCATCGGTTCGTTTTTCAATTCGGGATTGATTATTTGATACGAGTACTCTACTAGTTCAGTTAATCTCTTTCAAAATATGTAAATAGTTTGTGAATAGATACTCAGGTCTCTTACTGGTCTGCAAGATTTCTATGTCCATTTGGTTTTGATCAGAATGCATTTTTGATATAACATACTTAATATGGGATATATAGTAATAGTTGTCGCGGTCGCCTATAAGAATAAAGATCGTCTCGCGTGGCTTTAAATAAATAAAACAACACAAATTTAGCTGAGGCTCATATGGTTTGAAAGTGTGGTCACATAAATTGTCTCTCCGTTTTCTTCTCGCATTAAAATTTGCGTTTGATGAATGTTTAATTGGGGTGTTCTGGTCAACTCGCGCGAAACTGTTTACAAAGACACACCCTCCCTCCCTCCCTCCCTCCCTCCCATCATATTCGCCCTCCTTACAATTTTAATTGAATAATTAATAAAATAGTTTTTATTTTATCTCTCTCTCTCTCTGATATGAGGTGGAAAACAATGTTTGATTATATTTTATTGCATACTTTAATGCCTTTGACGTATAAATCGTTTCGTTGAGCCTGCATTAATATCTTCGTGGTTAACTTAACTAGTGTTATGCGTACATCTAAGCTCCCAACACCCAAATAATACCCAAAATGCATCTAGGTCATTTCACGACGAAGTGGTGGTTAAAAAAGACTCTGTTAATAAACTAATAGAAAAAGAACGTAAGGCTATTTTACGCTCTTTTTACTTCTTCATTATCAGGCAGTGGCGGACTAAGGTAATTCCGGGCCTATTTTTCAGTCATTATACATACTCTGCGTTTCGTAAAAACCTAATTTCCGGGCCCCAATGATTACGGGCCCTAGGCACGTGGCCAGGTTGCCTAGCCCCATGTAATCAGGTTATTTATTACAAGAGGTTATTTCTGTTTTTTTGTTTTAATTATAATTGTACAACACTCGATAAATCAATAGGTTCTATTAAAATAAGAACTCCGACATATTCTATGTAAATAATAATGATTGTAGAGTGATCTGAATGAAGTTTGTTTCCCTACTCCCAGGCGGTTAAACAATCGGAATAAATGGAAAAATGCTCGCTACCCACCCCCACGGGACACGGGGTGGTGGTGATACTATAACAACTCATCGCTCGCGATAACGGTGCGATTACACTATGCAAGTTTTTTTTAGCTTCAATCAAATAATGAAAAAGCTAATTGAGGCAGCATCGACACGTATTCACTCGATTGATACATCCTTTGTTATATGTACTTTGGTCGCTCAGTGCCTATAGGCACTATTAAAGAGTGGTAGGCAGACTGATGATGGTAATTTGTCCCGTCTGCCGTCCTGGGGTAGTGCCACCACTTTCGAATGTAACACCCGTGAAGTGACCTTGTCGCGTTTTGGGAATAGTTTGAAAATAGCCAGGCAACGAGAGGAGTGTGTACTGTCAGTCTGGATGGTACATGCTCGTCTCCTCAAGCCGGCATAGTGGAGGCGACTGCTGCCCGGACAGGTCTCTCTGTAGTAGCAGTTGTTTCTATTTATGGACCGCACTCTAGCTTTACATCAGGCGGAGTGTTGTCACATGCCGAGTTACAATAAAAAAAAAATCCCTTCTATGTGGGCGTTTGAAAAACAAGCAATGTAAAGGCGACAATTGCTAAACGATTCGTATCGCGATTGCCTCGCGAAAGGGGCGAGCGCGTTTCTGTCAGCGATTTACGCGTCACTTGCGGCTAGATGGAAGTGAATATATTATTTAAAAATCTTAAAAGAAAGCTTAATTTAAAATAATTGCTAGTATAACACGTGGACAGATATTTCAAGAGTGGTAACTATACTTATGATGGTTATTAGCCCAGTCTGTCGTCCTGGGGTAGTACCACCACCTTCAAATGGTGTATCTCCATTCATGGCGGTAGGCGTAGCAGTTGCCGCTCATGTGCTGCGATAACATCAATGCTGAAATAATAAAAAAGCTATATTAGAAGCATAGAGATGTATAGAGGAGCAAACCTCATACATCTGACATGAAGAAGCGTAGGCCGCTTCAAACGATTTGACAATGTTGCCGTCAAGTCAAATATTAACTGACAGAGAACTTAAAGGTGGCTGCAGTCATCTTTTCTCTCGCGTCACATTGGATTATATATTATTTTTTTGATTGTGTCATGTTACAATGTTTATTTTTTCAATTCGATCAAGTGACTGCATTAAATGTGCTTTTGACTCGGCTCCCTTCCTTCCCCTACTTGAAAGCGCACTTGAACGGTGTACAGCGTCCCTATTAGATATCAATATGGCACTTGTGGAGTTCTTATATCGCGAGTAACATTAATATAATTGGATTTTGAATTGCTAAAACGATGCTCTCTCGGTAAACGGTAATGTGGACTTTACTGCAAATATTATCTATTGTCAATTAAATAGTCTAGTATTAAAAAAGGAACTTAAGCCAGCATAGCGGAGGCCTGCACGGACTCCACTCTAGCTTTACATCAGACGAAATGTTGTCGTATGCCGAGCTACAATAAAAAATATAGCAGTCGTGGTCTAGCGGTACGACGCGTGAACTCACGATCGATGAGGCCCGTGTTCGAACCTCGCTAATTCTGACCGATGTAACTATGTTATATGTACTTTGGTCGCTCAGTGCCTATAGGCACTATTAAAGAGTGGTAGGCAGACTGATGATGTTATTAGCCCAGTCTGTCGTACTGGGGCAGTGCCACCACATTCGAATGTAACACCCGTGAAGTGACCTTGTAGTTTTGATAGTAGTCAGCAGGTATAGCGAGAGGAGTGTGCACTGTCAATCTGGATGGTGCATGCTCGTCTCCTCAAGCCGGCATAGTGGAGGCGACTGCTGCCTGTAAAGATTTATCTGTAGTAGCAGTTGTTTCCATTCATGGACCGCACTCTGGCTTTACGTCAGGCGGAGTGTTGTCACATGCCGAGCTACAATAAAAAAAAAGAAAAAATAAACACAGGTAGTGTAAGCATGCAAGTGTATGTGTACTCGCAGGTACAGTTAGCATAATAATGTTACCATTTCGCCAACTCCGTCACCGTTGAAAGTAATCAACAATTCTATGTGTGACGGGGCACAGAGTTGAACCTGTCGCGTGCGAGGGATTATTATGCAATTGTTGTAATGGACGCACACGGCTTCCGTTCCATTTCTTTTTTTATTGTAGCTCGTCACTATGATAACAATCTGCCTGACTACGCAACTGCTACCAAGGTCCACTGTCACGTTAACCGTAACCAGCGAATCTTGGCTAGTCAAAATTAAAGTAATAGTTAAACCAATGTCACTAACGTCAAATGTATGAAAAGAGGCCAAACATGTTTTGTTCTATTAATTTTTCGGGAATGTACTCCTAATTACATCAGCCACCCTTTTAACGATAACGATATGAATTTACACGATGGTGCAACGCGTGTGGAGTAAATGTTACGTTAAAGTAATCGTAAAATGTAACAGTCAGGCCTTTTGGTGCAATTGGACCTAGAGATAGATTTCTAGAGACAACTTTGACGGCTTGAAGAGACGGGGTGTGCGCTATCAGGTTGACAGTGCATACTCGTCTCTTATACCTGGCTACTTCCAAACTGAAGTTTGGTCTGAAAAGAAGAAGTGGGTGTTTTATATTGGTGTGGTCGCAGGAACCGAACGTTGAGTGAACGAATCGAATCGAGTATTAAGTATAAAAAGAGACGTTTAGATAGACGTTTACATTTCATCATTTCAGATGTTATTAACTATTAAATCTATGTTACATTAATTATTAAGTAACGTTCGTGTGCGAGCATAGTGGGAGTCAAAGTTACCATAAAAAGATGAGTGTACCCACTTAATTTAATGAATAAGCATTAATAATAAATAAAGGATTTTGTTATGCGCAGTTCAAAGAAGTCTGTTTACCGCAGGGACGCCATTTAATATATTACTAAATACATTTAACGAGCGGCAGGCATAGTGATGTTGGTTAATTGCTTATTAGTCCCACACTGAGAAAAACGAATTCTACCAACGAAATGTACCAATTGATTTGGTGAATAATTACTCGGTAACATATAACCGAAACTTATTTAAAATGTGCAATACAGCTTTGTCTCGTAAGCCGGCATAGCGGTGGCGACTGCTGCATGTAGAAGTAGAATGCACATTCGCCTAAGAGAAATGGGCCCAGATTTTTTTTTTCGAGCTTCTCCATGATTTTTTTTGTTCATTTTGTAGAAAATGAAATCTATATTCCTTATTACCAATCAGTTTTAATTTTTTTCACCCGGGTTTTTGAGTAATTAGATTTTTTTCTGATATAATATTTGAGGTTATTATTATTTTAAATGCTTTAATAATTGGTTATATCTGTTTTTTATGTAATTAAACATTGTCTATTGATTGGTAAACGATGTGTTGATATAATTAAAATTAATTAATGAAAAAAATAACATATTATTTTAGAGTATTGTTTTGTTAACAAATTATTAGATATCAAGTGGGCCCAAAAATGGGCATTCTCTTTTATCTTTAGTTCTTTTTTTGCTCGTGGACCGCACTCTAGCTTTTACATCGAGCGAAGTGTTGTCATATGCCGAGCTACAACAAAAAAAAATTAAACTAGTGCTTATAGTGTATTGGTACTGGTCATTTAGTGAGATTTGAACACTGGTCTCATCGATCGCGAGTCTACCCCTTGTACTGCCAGACCACTGCCTCTCTGAATATATATATGACAGAACAGGAGAGCGGTCCATGGCTCCTGTCCTCCATTTGTGGCCGAAACATGTGTTCGCCGCGTCGTGTGTTTTCAGAGACTCTGTCAAAGCGTAACGACGCTTTTGTTTCATATCAAGTTAGTGCTTGTACTCATGACCGCGTGTTCATAATTATGTTTAAGTTAGTTTCCGTAATCGTTCAAATTGGAGTCCGTATTCATGACCGCTCCGACATATATATTTTGGAATAATTTCCAATACATAATATGTAAAGTATACAACATGAGTACGGTTGATTCCCGTGCGACTTAACAATTCTGTTTATACAGTAATCCTATTATAACCTGTCTACGTCCCGACTCCGCTATATGTACATTACATACATACGTTTACAACTTTATTCCCTATGGATTTTAACTCATAATCATATATAACATGAAAGAGTGGTGGTTGGCAGACTGATGATGGGTTAATTGGACTTCAGAGCGCAAACGTCTCGTCAATTCCGGACGGTATAAGTGAGGCGACAGCTGTATGCGGGCTCTCGGTTGTGATAGCAGTTTTTTCCGTTCACGGACCGCACTCTAGATTAATATTATCTTAAAGGGAATATCTTGTATCTTTCGAGAGATATGCTTGTTTAAACGTTAACGCTTATTGTATGGGCATTTGAAAGCGGACTCTAGTCTTGACATGAAAGAAAAGTGGCGTTAGGTTACGCCCGACAGTGTGCAGCGGTGATCATCGTTTTTCTTTTTGACACCTCATAAGTAGTCGGCTCTGTAGCCGCTGTAGATTTGTATAAATATATATTTTTGTTTATGGTTTTCCTTGTTTATGTCATTGTTGTGGATTGGGCTTTAACGGGGTTGAGATCGCCACGATTGTGAGCATAAATATAAGCCCCGAAATAAAATAAAGATTAAAAAAAAAAAAACTACAAGGATCGCTTCAAAAATAAACTAGTCGAGCTGAAAATGTCTAAATAAAGTAATTCCAAGCATTTGCATTAATTTGACAATGTCAAATATTTGTCACCGCAAACGTTGTATATCACACGAAAGTAAATATTCCGCAAAACACACAGAATCCGAGCGGCCGACTCGTGTGTGTCTCTCGCGTCATCTAAACTCACTCTCTCGTTAAATTCGCACGCTACAACGAATCTGAATATTATTGTGTCGAGTTTTATGGCGTTACACGGTAGCAAGCACCTCCTATGACGTCGTTTAATAACTAATTAAAAATTAATTATAACATTTTTTAAATTATAAACTCCAATACAAGCAAATGCGTATTGTATTGTATTGGTCGCTCAGTGTCTATAGGCACTATTAAAGAGTGGTAGGCAGACTGATGATGGTTATTAGCCTAGTTTGCCGTCCTGAGGTAGTACCACCACTTAGTAGCACCTTGTCGTGTTTCGGGAATAGTTTGAATCAGATGGTACATGCTCGTCTCCTCGAGCTGGGATAGTGGAGGCGACTGCCCGCGCAGGTTTCTCTGCACAATAGCAGTCGTTTCCATTCACATGCCGAGCTACAATAAAATAAAAAATAAATGATTGGGAGGATTATAGTGTATTATGGTTACAAGAACTCCCCTCTTCCCCCCCTCCTCTCCCCCTCCTCAGACACTAAACTCTGAATACTGTAGCAGAGTTGTATGTAGGAGACGTCGGACCATCCGTTAATTAGTGTTTGTATAACTCAACAAACTGAACGGTTTGTCTTCAGTTTTAGCTCGTTAGGAGCTCGCGACTGGGATTTGCTGGCGTAATTTAATAATAATAATACTGTTTATTACACGGGTCGTTCCAGTATACGGTCTCTATGGGCACTCGGGTCAATTATGTGTCGCGCGAAAGTTATGGCATGGTTGTGTTTTCACATGATAAATATAAATGTTTTTTCCGCCTGCTAGAGTGCGGTCCATGAACGGAATTAAGTGCTACTACTACAGAGAAATCTCTACGGGCAGCAGTCGTCTCCGCTATGCCGGCTTAGGGAGACGAATGTGCCCATTCCGAACTGATTTGTTTAATAAAATTTAAACAATAAATATTCGATTTTAACGCTTGACGATATAACAGTTGTGAGTTAATTACACAGTCCCCCCCCTGCCCCCCTCTGCCCCTCCACAGCTTGCATAAATCCCGTCGACTAAGCCGGGTGCAGCAGTAACATGAAATATTAAAGTACGACTGCGGAGTTGCACTTAATTGGCGTATTTACTTATGATTCGCGTCAAAAGTTCGCCTCGGTTTGGTTTGCGCACAATTTTATTCATACAAAACGTAATTGAATATGATCGAATGAAAATGAACGCGCGTATACTGCCGGAGCTGGGATTGTAGTCGAACCCGCGTCCTAACGATTTGCGCACGATTGCTCACTGTCCACTGAGTTACACAGCGATTATAGCGAGAGAAATGTGCACTATCACTCTAGATGATGCATACCAGTCTCCTCAGGCCGGCAGGTTGTTTCCGTTCATGGACCGCAACTGACGCCAAAAATTAGGTAATAGACCGCTTTACTTGAGATTTTTAAACCTCCGTGTCCAAAACATCCCTATCACCGCCCCTTTGCCACTTCCTGCGGTGTCAGCTGAAAACCAGCGCTCTGACATCTGCCAGAGCATATGCTGAGCTGATTTCCCTTTTGTCACCTCACCCTGTACATATCTAAAAACATCTGTACTTTATGACAAATAAAATATATTCTATTCTATTCAAAATAACATTGTCTGATTGGTAGGGAGTTCTCACTTTACGCTGTGACAGCGTGAATGTGAACTCTTGGTCCTCTGAAGCCGACAATTATAACTGGGGCAGTACCACCACTTTCGAATGTAACACCCGTGAAGCGACTTTGTCGCGTTTCGGGAATAGTTTGAAAGTAGCCAGATATAAGAGAGAGTGTGCACTGTCAATCTAGATGGTACATGCTCGTCTCCTCGAGCCGGCATAGTGGAGGCGACTGCAGCCCGTAGAGATTTCTCTGTGGTAGCAGTTGTTTCCATTCATGGACCGCACTCTAGCTTTACATCAGGCGGAGTGTTGTCACATGTCGAGCTACAATAAAAAAAAAAAAAAAAAAAAATTATTCTTAAATATTTTTTTTGTTAAATTAATTAAATCAATAAAGAGACGTCGAGGCGAGTTGTAATGTGGCGAGAGGTGGTGGCCCTCCAAACGATTTGCTTTCAAAACGACAGTTCGCCGCTGCTCCCCCCGCGCCCGTACGTAAATATTTAAAATGCTCAGTTGCAACGATTCGATGCCCGCCCAGGGTTGGCTCTTTCCTCTCGCGGCGTTCTAGCTACTTTACAAACAATAATATCCTGTAAATACTTACATATAATATATACTTACATACTTTGAGAATTATTAAAATATATATAATTTGTAATATTACATTTTACCGTAGCGTAACCGTTAAACGTTTACATTCACTCCACACGCGTTGCAATAATGTGTAAATTCATATTGTTATCGTTAAAAGGGTGGCTGATCTCGAAAAAATAATAGAAAAACATATTTGGCTTCTTTTCATTGGTTTGACGATTGCTTTAACTTTAACCAGCCAAGATTCGCTGGTTACGGTTAGCGTTAAAGTAACCGTCAAAATGGACGGGCGCGACGATATGGTGCAACTCGTGTGGAGTAAATGTAAACCATAATGTAAACGTAACGGTTAAAGTAAGCGTAAAAGTAATAGTTAAAGTTACATTTGGTACAAATGGACCTACGACAAGATATTGTTTTTTTCGGTAATGGAACCTGGGTCTTTGCGTACTAGATGTGAGAGCGTCACGACCACTGCGCCATCCACATAAACTGTCGGACAAAGATGTAGTGAAATATAGTGACTATACATTTTAATTCAAGTTTATGTCGGAATTCATCACGAAAATATGTCAACAAGCTAGCATAGCCGAGGCTATGTCGTGTAGCAGTTGTGTCTGCTTATAGACCGCAGTTTAGCCTAACAATTAAAAAAATATATATTATTGTAACAGCCCTAAGTAAAGAGTAACTAAAATCTGTCGAGGTGGCAAAACGGGTGCAGTGGGTGCAGTTGTGGCACAAATTGGCGCCCGCTTGTTTAATATTGCAAACAATCATGCCCCTGTTTAGTTGCATTATGTACGTGCGGTTATTATTGATGATGATATTGTTTTGAATACTAATATATAAGTTACTTGTTTTAAATAGTCCTTGAAATTCTCTCTTCAAGTATTACAAGAGTAGTAGAGTAAGTAAGTAAAACTCTACAGGCACCAGTCGCTTCCGTTATGCCGGCTTGACGAGACGAGTATGCACCATCTAGATTAACAGTGCACGTCGTTATACCTGGCTACTTACAAATTGTTCCCGAAACGCGACAGGTTATACTTTCAAAAAGTATAATAAAAGTCGCGTTTCGGGATCAACTCGAATGGTGCACTTTCGTCTCTTTAAGCATAGCGGAGGCGACTACTGAATGAAACTCTAGACAGTTTAACATCAGCCGGAATGTTGTTACACTCGGTCAGGTGGTGCTACCCCAGGCCACCCAATGATGCAGTTTTTAAATTTGATTATATTTGTTCAACTCTAATAATTATTTATGCATTTGTTACAGTTCAATCGTCACCGGTAGTGTCTGAACGTGTATCGACCCCCTCTATGCCGGCAATCGTTAAACTGCCGCCTGTCAGTGTCACTACGTACATGTTGACGGCGTCGTGTGCGGTCTGCGGCGCTCAGGGCGCGGCGAGGGCCGTCTCCAGATCCATGGCGCATTACTACGGATTGAATGAAGGTATTTTCATAACACACACATGAACCTCTTCGCGTCGCATCTCTCGTCTCTCATCCTCATCCAGCATCCGTTCCGAAATCTAACTTCGACGTGAACTACATAAGTCTTCGTTATCTGCTTACCCTCCTATGAACGTAATTTTGTCAACCTCTCCCATTTTGAACTAATTTAACATCAAGAATAAATTAATATATGAATCAATACTGAAATTTTTGAAAACAAATTAGTCATTAGACACGTCGATAGGTCTTCAAAATAGCTTAGTATATATGTGAACTGACGATCGACGCGACCGGTACCAATGTACTCTGAATTGCACTGGTTTAGTATAGACAATAAAAACATATATAATAATTGATATACTCAGTAGGTTGTTTTCCTTTTCAGAGTTGAATGCGAACGGCACGACGCCGCGCGTATGTGAGGCGTGTCATTGTAGATGCGTTAGATCTAGGTATAGTAGGTGTTCAGTGCCTTCCTGTCCCGGTCCCAAAGTGAGAGCGAAACGACTGAGACATCTGCCGCCGCGGTGGCACGACCTCTCGATCGAGGTCAAAAGACCACTCATGGATGAATTTCGTAAGTTCATTGCACCTGTTTGTTGTTTTTTGTTGTTGTGTCGACAGTGAATATTACACATCGAATTAAAGGATTTTCACACAAGTTTCTGACGTCGCTGTTTGAAATGGCAAATCCTGTACATTTTTAGTTTAGTTTTGGCGGCCATCGTGACACGTCAGGTTGTCTGTCTTGAATTATTTTCCTAAACTTGTGTGTTCTTCGAGTGGTAATGTGTAATAATGGTGGATTATTAACCATTAAGTGTTCGTGACCGTGCGTGAGTGTGGGCAAACAATTCAAAAGAAGAGAACCTGTGTTTCCATTTTCCCTCCAAAACTCCGTGGGAAGTTTCAGTAAGCAATTTTTGACATGACTGAGACTTGACCTGACTGTTTAGTGTAATGAATGAATGACTCGTGACGCACAATATTATTAACTTGATGCAAAATGTTTACTTTGACACTGGCAAATTGTTATAATGCCATATAAAACAAAATAAAAAACATTTTTAGTTCGGCGCTTTTCGCATGCGCCATGCGAACAAGCTTTAGAAAGAGACGGGTCGACGGCTTTATAGAGCTCTCTCTCACTTTAATGCCTTCGTGTTCCGTGCGACAGAGACGAAGCTCTACGAAGCCATCTCTTTCTAAAGTTCGATGTGTATAGTCTCATTTATAATTAGATAGACAAATTGACAACTCGAAACATACACCACGCCTCCATAATGTTACCACGTTAGAAGTATAGTGTTGTTACACGAATACTTTAATTGATTAATTGAATTATCTTAAAATGACATTTCGACTAGTAATAGCAAATCTACCTATTTTATAATTATTCCAACAATAAATATGTTAATAATAATAAAAACTTTCTTAACAACTTAGGAGTTTAATTTATCTCAGTAATTAATTACTTTAGAGAAAAAAAGTACTAAGATAATTTCATTATATCACTACGCTTTATCGACTGGCATAACTTGCAAAACCATTTTGTGTGTGTAAAAAAAATCGTATATCACTTTTTTTTATCAATTTCTGTCCAATGTACGTCATCGAAATGTTCAATCACACACGATTGCGTGTACGAATTCATACTAGTATTTGCTAAGCCAGTCACAAACAACGAACAGAAAAATATATTAAATATAAAGTTAATTGAATTTTCAATTAAAAGCTGGGTCACAAAATTACAACACTATTTATTTTTTTCCAAAACTCGGCATCCCTTCAAATGTCATTGTTGTCTATCTAATTATAAAGAAGACTATAGTGTTTACTGCGCCGGGAAATGTAATTTCTATTCATTTAGGCCTTCATACTGAAAAACATAAAATAAAAATTGTTTTTTTAGCTAATATTTTGATTGAAATTCACGACCTTTGTCTCGTTTCATTCCATTGTCTTTAACCTAACTTTAACCTATCCTGATTCACTGGTCCGCGCAGATACTACACACAAATTAATAGCAGACACGGATTATTGGTTAGTAGACCAGTCTGCCTTCCAACGGCACCACCACTTTCAAATAACACCTTGGTGTGGCATAAACGCGTTTTGGAATTAGCTTGGAAGTCACCGGAGTTACTAAAGAGAGCGTTGTGTCAAGCCAGCATCCCTCTAACTTCACTGCATCTTCCTCTCCGGTCAGATTATCATCCCATTTGTCGCTAGGACGAAGCCTCACTCTCATTGGCTCAGACGCGTCACGTCTGTTCCTCCCTCTCATTCAGTCTTTAAAAACCTTAGCAGGTTAGCTGCGATTCTCTCTCAGATTAAAAGAATTAAGCCAGCATAGCGGAGGTGACTGATATCTGCGGACATCTCTCACAAGCAGTTGTTTCCCCTCATTCATTTGGATGTTTGTTTATTGCAGAAATACCGAGCGAGTTGAGCAAATGTTGTTTGGCGTGCTTCAAAAGGATAACACGAAGGCTGGAGACGTTGGGCGAGCCGGTCCAGGAGCCGAGCGAGGAGGAGGCGAGTAGGTTTCGTGCGCTGCTGAGGGAGCATAATAACAACTGGGAGAAGATGTCCGCGGCGACCGGGAGGACACCGGCCAGCCTCAAGGCCTTCTATTTTACATACAAAAAGAAGTTTCAGTTAGGTCAGTGTTCAGGGATGTTACTAGAGATAGCTCGGCATATGACGACAATACGCCTGATGTGAAGCTATGCTATGCGGTCCTAATTATCTACGGGCAGCATGTCGTCTCCGCTATCCCGGCTCGAGGAGACGAGACGCTATACTTGGCTATTTTCAAACTGTTCCCGAGACGCGACAAATCATTTCACAAAAAAAATCCAGCCTTAAAAGTGCATTTCAACTTATTACAGACATGCCAGCCGACAGCAGCGGTTGCAGACAATGGGCGAGCGTCTCCGAGTGCAGTTCCTCATCGGCGGACACGGACCTGGCGGACGAGATATCGGACCCCGGGACCGGTCCCGTGCCACTATTGCCGGACGGCGAGATGACCGACAGTGCGTCCCCTCCTGCGCCGCCCGTCGTCAGGCCTAGGAGGAAGGATGAATATGACTCCGAAGCCACTGAGACAGCTGATGAAGAGAATGACACGCCTACTAATAAGGTGACTTGACTTGACTCACTTCCGTCATAGGTTGCCAACCATACTGCATACAAAGAGTGGTCTGTCAGTCTGCCGTCCTGGGGTAGTACCACCACTTTCGATTGTAACACCTGTGAAGTGACCTTGTCGCGTTTCGGGAATAGCTTGAAAGTAGCCAAGTATAACGAGAGGAGTATGCAATGTCAATCTGGATGGTATAGTGGAGGCGACTGCTGCCTGTAAAGATTTATCTGTAGTAGCAGCTGTTCATGGACCGTGACCTAACAATTTTGTGTTTGCAGTCAGCACCAACCCCAGTGTCGTGTGCGCCGTCCGTGTCGGTGACGTTGACGTGCGGGTCTGCGCAGTCGCAGAGGAACGGCCCACCCCCCACTCCTCTCACCGTGAGGGACGTCGTACTCAATATGATAGAGATAAGCCTCATGAAGAATACGAAACCCACACCGCCTATCGTTAAACCGTTGCCGCCAAAGGTGAACTACAATAAATTACATCTCAGTCCGTTCATCAGATCTGCACTAATTATAATAATTAAAGAGTGGTAGGCAGACTGACTACCACTTCACAGTCACGGGAGGAGTGTGAACTATCAATGGATGGTGCGCGTGCGATTCGTCTCCTCATGCCGGCATAGCGGAGGCGACTGCTGTCTGTAGACTGATCTGATCTAAAATAAGACCTCTCTGTAGTAGCAGTAGTTTCCGTTCACGGACCGCACTCTAGTTTAACATCAGTTCGATTTTAGTTATATGTTGAAATACTATAAATATATAAATAAATTGATTTTTGAAATACATATTTTTAGGCCAATATTAAATTGGTGCTCATTTTTACAATGTATGTATATTGTTGTTAGTCCGCAAGTATCCAGCCGCGCGAGTGTCGCGAGTCGCTGGCCACCCTGAGCGTGGTGCCAGTGGCCAGTGCGCCAGCGCCGACCGCCGGCAGCGCCGCCAACCCGACTACCCGCACGCAGGACAAGGACGGCGTGGTACTGTTACATATAGAGCCTAGGCAGGAACCCTTGTTAGATCTCAGCGTGAAGAGGCCCAGGCAGGAATCGACAAATAAGGTATGCCTTTTATGCGCATAGCGGAAGACGAGGGTTCGAATCGAATAAGTGAACGAATGTATTTTTTGCAGCAACTATATAGAAATTCTGAATATTCGTATCGACCGCAAAGCGAGCGCGCGTCCCCCACGGCATACAAGAGTAAAACGGTATCGGGACCGGTCCCGGCGCCGGTGCCCATCAACAACAATCAACGGATAACGGCGCAACTCAAACCCGTATCGAGTACGAAAGGTAAGTTTCTATCTATTTAATTTCATGTAGGTAGAAGATTTAAAGCACTAATAGACTTTTTATCTTCTCGAGCCGCTTGCTGATCCGGTTGATAAATCTGGCTGAGAAAGATCTTTTTGACAATGTTTTTTTCGAGTTTGTCGATGACATTTAGTTCATTTTGTAGAAAAATAAATCTACATTTCTCATTAGTAATCAGTTATATTTTTTCTGATGCAATATTTGAGGTTATTATTATATTAAATGTATTCGCATTGGAACAGGTTCAATAACTCTGGGCACACCTGTGGAGAGTCGCGTGGTGGGGAGACGGACACCTCCGGACGCGAAGTCCGGCTCAATAACAGCGGGCACGCCTCTGCATCACTTGCCTGACAAGAGGAACTATGATTACTTCAAGGGCAGGAGTTCAGCTGCCGCCTATTACGCATCACATCCGAGATCGATTGAACCCTCCTTCGCATCTGTGAGTATCGCACTGAACTAATCTAATTAATTACTAATTTATTAATTAAAGAGCGGTAGGCAGACTGATGATGGTTATTAGCCCAGTCTGCCGTGTCGGGGTAGTATCACCACTTTCGAATGTGACACTCGTGAAGTGACCTTGTCGCGTTTCGGGAATAGTTTGAAAGTAGCCAGGTATAACGAGAGAAGTGCGCACTGTCAATCTAGATGGTGCATATTCGACCTCATCAAGCCGGCATAGCGGAAGCGACAGTCGCCTCTCGCCTGCAGTTCAAATAAAATGTTTTAGAATTTTAGAACAGCAAAAATTCCCGTGTAAATTATGATAGCTACATGTTTTGTTTTATGTCTTAGAAGTATGTTAATTAATAGTTTTTCCCCCTATTTATTGAGAAGCAAAACACAGCGGCATATTCGCGCAGTCCGTACGGCGGAATGGAGCAGAGGCAGATAATAATGGCTGACTTCATCACATCACAGCAGATGCACGGAGCCGGAAGAAGAGAACCTGTCTCCGTTATACAGAGACACTATCCACCGCCAGGTAAACTGGAGTTTCACTGTCGACAAAGTCCACGCGTTATATCATTTTATCGCCTTATGTTAAGCTAGTGTATGTATCATGAGCTGAAACAACTGTTATCATAGAGAGACGTCGTGTCCGCGATGCCGGCTCGAGGAGACTAATGTGTACCATAAGCGCGGGTGTTATGAGAGGTATTGCCAGATATCCGGTTTTGACCGGACTGTCCGGTTTTTTGAAAGATCGCATTCAACCGGACAATAGTATTGAATTTCAGTAATTTTTCAGATTATATTATTGGGTTATAAACTTTGTACGGATTTCTTTTCTCAACACATCTGGTAACTCTGGTGTTTGGTTAGTAGTCTTTTATTAATTGTATTTAATTGTACTCGTAGGTCATGAGGCTTTCACGTCATTAGTGGATGTTGCATCCGCGGCCACAGCTCTGCCTGTGCCCAGAGACCACGAGAAACAGAATCATCATCACGATATCAGGTACACATTTATTTCATTATTATATGCCTGCACTAAACCAGTGCTCGCATCACAGACACTGAGCGGTCAGAATTTAACAAGATTCGAACACGGGTCTTGACTATCGTGAGTCCACGCGTCCTACCGCTAGACCACGGTCGCTCAAATCGAGTGCGAAAAGTTGTGGCGAATTTTTCAATTGTATTGCAATTGTGTTTTGTGCAGAATACAAGAGCGGATGCAGCGTGACATGATGGCGCAGAAATTCCACCAACAGCAACAGCAGCAACAGCAACAACAACAGCAGCAGCAACAACAATTACAATTCCAGGTGAGACTTCATTACCTAATGTCTGTCTAAAGGATGATAAATCAGAGGCAGTGGTGTGTAGTTACGCACCTGAGGCCTGTTTTCAAAAGATTCTTAGACTGGAATCTAGATTTAAATTTTCAGGTGCACCTAGCCCTTCCATAGTTATACGCCACTTATCATCCGTTTTCCCTGCTAGTCACTGCCCACCTTGTACACCCGCAAGGATCAATGACGTAACAGCTAAAACTATTTATTAAACATTTGCGTCAACTGTAGTATAGCAATTTACCCGCAAACGTAACTAAATATTAAATGAATGTTTGTATTAATATTACAGGTAGAAAGGGACAGAAGAGCCCAAGCTCAATACTTAGAGAGAGATAGACAGATTGCAATTCAACAGGGTAGAGAAAGGTACGTTCCATTCGCACACTATATCTTCCTACACTATTGCAAAGCCGAAACCGCACTAGAGCGGCGCGCGGTGGAGCGAATGTTTTCGTATATTTTGTTGAAACAAATTCATTATGTGCAGAGAGCGCGTGTTGGCAGCTGCGGGGTTACAGGACAGACATTTATCGATGGAAAGTTCACATCACTCGCCGCACGATAGATTACATCACCAGGTAATCGGCTATTTAATAAATAATTATTTATATGCGAAATGACAACACCCATCTCCAGATGATATACGGCGTTTTTTTTAAAACAAAACTCCCAGATGAATAATAATAATTTGACACTGGCAAAATGTTAGAATGTCTTAAAAAATATGACAATCGATCTATTCAAGATTTTATATAGAGCTGTATGTTTCCAGCAGTTGGTTGTGTCGAGCGAGGAGGCTCGGAGATTATTACCAGCAGCCACGTCCACCACAGCCAAGCACAGAGCAATCACACCGCATCACATAGAGAGAAAAGACAGGTAAGAGATCTGCCTACCGCCATCATAATATTGTTACGTTCGTGGGATTCGAGAAAGATCTCGTCGAAGTTGTTTACTAATTATAATGTAAACAAGGTCACAGGTCACACCACTTTTGTGGGCGTGGCCAAGATGTTACGCTACGCTGCTTATACGAGACCTTTCTAGCAACTTCGACGCATGCTGTCTCTTTCGCACCCCAGGTGCACATAACATTGACTAATTTATAATTATATACTCTACATTAATTAAATTGATTTCCAGCCGTCCAGTGGGTAATCCGACCGTATCTTCGAGTAGTCTGTCGGTACCAGGAACGGGGACCGGTACGGGTACGGTGACGGGGACTGGTACGAGTCAGGCTAGGTCCGAGGGTACATTGACTGCGGCTTCACTCATTGACGCTATCATCACACATCAGATTAGTCAGAACACCGAGCAGAGGTTCCCAGTCACGGTGAGTTACTTTACGAGTGAACAAAACCACAGTTTTAACAAAAAGGGAACAGAAATAATTTTGTTTTCGTTGTGCAAAGTTCTACGATACCATGGAGACGTGTTAAACTGTAAATACTGCCTATTTGAAGTAAAGCTTTCGTACGGTCGTTACGCGCTAGCTGCTGTAGAAAAACGTAATCGTCACCATCATTTCAATAATTTAAGTCAGTAATTTGACCTGACTTCATTCATGATTGACATTGTCATTATTATTTACTCCTAGCATAGAAAATTGTTATTTAATTTATATTTCCTTCTCCTCAGCAAAACAATACAATAATAGTCCGTGAACCAGAGCCGGCACCGAGTCATCCTGTTCCTGGCTCTGAAGAACACACCGCCTCCATCAAACTGGGTGACCTCGCTTCCAATATCATCACGAGGGACTTCTGTAGTCCCACACACGCGGCTATCATGCATCATAAGTATGTATTGCACATGTTGTGTGTATTTTTAGGAATTTAGATTTTCTATAATTGAGATTGTTATATTACGCAGTAGCCGGTTCTCAACGCCAATATCAGAGGCATACATCCAACAACAGCAGCAGCAGCAGCAACAGAGCAGCTCCAATGAGGAGTGGAAGAGACGTGATGCACCGAAACATGCACCATATTTAGAACCCGTCAGTCCGCCTGATCATCATAACAACAGGTACGAGTTATATTAATTTAATAAGAATAGCAACATGACAGAATAATAACACGCTTTGTAATTTTCAGTAACGTATCGTGCAGCAGCAGTAGCGGTAACCGCGGTGGCGCGACACGGCGTTACAGTACCACGGGAGCGGGGACCGGGACCGGCACGAGCGGCGGGACGGGGCCGGTCCTGACCGCGTTCGACTACGTGACCAATCGGATAGTGGAGGTGATGCGCGACGCCGACAAACCGCCGTACACGTACCCGTACTCGGCGCTCTCCGTGTGCGAGAGCACGCCGGCCACGCCCGGTCCTCCGCTGTCCGCTCCGGCCCCCGCCCTGCCCGCCCCGCTCGAGCCGGCGCCGTTGATGTGCGCGCAATACGAGCCGCTCTCGGACGAGGATTGACCGCGTTGCATTTGATATCGTATATATTATATTGTATAAACGCCTAGCTTAAGCACACTTGTAAATGTTTATTCAAAATTGTGTATAAATCGACTGATTAACTTTACTTTGAGGAGAGGAAGGAAGGAAGAAGGGTGCGGCGGCCTTCTCTCTCGACATTGTGATTTCTTTATAAATATTGTAAGTAGCCGAATCATGTAAGCCCAATTGTACGCGACAACAAAGTTGGGACGACAAACCGATTTAATATAAGAATGGAAAAATATATATATCACGCAGTTTTATTCATTCACATAGCCGACCCACCGCATACAGTGTTATACAAAATAATTACACCACTATATTACACAGAGGAATACTTTTATTTCTTTGCGTTGACTTAAAAATAGTACAATAATTTGGATCAACAAATAAAGATGCGTCTTTTATTTACTGTTTTATATTAAATGTATCAGATTCATAAATGCAAATAATGAAGAATAACTTGAAACTAACGAAATGCCTCTCTTATAAAGATTACATGAGATAGTTCAAATAGATACTTAACTCAAAAATTAAATTCACAATAAGCTTCAAAATAAATTATTTTAAGCATCTTATATAACTAGTTACAGAAAAGAGGTACACAATATTCTTTACAAAACTAACATTCATTGTTATATAACAATAGGTATACGATGAGTGTTGATACTTTTTGAATTCTTTCTTAACCATTGAAAATTTAAAAAAAAACCTTTTTGTTCCTATATAGTATTTTAATATACTATTCAAATCAGTTTTTACATCCCAAAAGCACAAGGTAACGTATTTTTGTTTTGGGTAATTTTCGAAAACGCAATGTCAATTTTAAAAACAATATACAGGGTGTCCCGTAAGTAGTGGTGTCAACGGTATTTTACAGATAGAGGGGTTCAATATCTAGAATATAATTTGGTGATTTTTTTAAATACCTTCTGGTTTAAAAGTTATGACATTTTTAAAGAATTATCATTTTTCCCCCCGTTTTATCACAAAATAATGTTATAAAAATTTTCACTGATATTTTTATTTAAGTGGGTTGAGAAAACACAGGGCTTTCTAATTAAAATATAATTTGTAACCAATTAATAACCATGATTAAATAAAAAATTAAAATCTAAACAAGATTTAATTTATCAAATTTTAAGCAAAATATTTAAACGAAGCTGGTGTACAAAAATTGTATGTAAGGTTACGGGACCATTATTTTAAAAATATCTACAATTCACACGGATTCTAAAAACGTATAACAATGTTCACTATCATTTTAATTACAATGTTTTTTCGACATAAATACAACAAATGGGCGTCGATTTTTAATAATGCATTCCGATAATAGGACGGACTTTAAGAATTTTTACAGTCGGAAATTTACACTTTTTCACGTCTTAACCTACTGTAAGATACTAACTGCTTGTAGTTCTAATCTTATTTTCATTTCGGTTCCTTAATTTGACTTTAGGGATGTTCAAAGAGGGGTAGGCAGACTGACGCCTGTTTCAACTCATACTTCATTCAGAGATTATGTACCTTAAGCACATTAGGCAGAATGTAATCACATGCCGGACTACTATTAAAACAAAGATTATTAAGTAAATTATGGTGTTATTTTTTTTAAATTGTACTCGTAATTCGGCATGTGACAACACTCCGCCTGTTGTAAAACTAGAGTGCGGTCCATGAATGGAAACAACTGCTACTACAGAGAAACCTGTGCGGTAGCAGTCGCCTCCACTATGCCGGCTTGAGGAGACGAGCATGTACCATCTTAGATTGACAGCGCATACTCCTCTCGCTATACCTCGCTACTTTTAAACTATTCCCGAAACGCGACAAAGTCACATCACGGGTGTTACATTCGAAAGTTGTGGTACTACCCCAGGACGTCAGACTGGACAAATAACCATCATCAGCCTGCTGTTGTTAACTTTAAAGAAGCTTTTTATAAGACATGTAATAATAATGGATTTGAACTACGCCAAAAATTGAATATCGTGTCCGAAAGAATTAAAAATAATCAAAGAGCCCTAAGAAATATCAGGAGAATTTTTATTAGAAGATGTCGATTATGCATTAGAGTTAGAGGGAGACATTTTGAGCATTTACTTTAATAAATTATTTTCTTATCCGTATCTATTTACATTAGTTTTATTGGAATTCGCATAAGGTAATAATGAAATTTCTTCAACAAATAGCACTTTTTTGCTAGTTTACATTTGAAAAATTACTTTAATTAAAACGACAGTGAACATTATTATACGTTTTTAGAGTCCGTGTGAATTGCAGATATTTTTAAAATAATGGTCCCGTAACCTTACATACAATTTTTTTACACCAGCTTCGTTTAAATATTTTGCTTAAAATTTGATAAATTAAATCTTGTTTATATTTTAATTTTTTATTTAATCATGGTTATTAATTGGTTACAAATTATATTTTAATTAGAAAGCCCTGTGTTTTCTCAACCCACTTAAATAAAAATATCAGTGAAAATAATTGTAAACAAATTTTTATAACATTATTTTGTGATAAAACGGGGGAAAAAATGATAATTCTTTAAAAATGTCATAACTTTTAAACCAGAAGGTATTTTAAAAAATCACCAAATTATATTCTAGATATTGAACCCCTCTATCTGTAAAATACCGTTGACACCACTACTTACGGGACACCCTGTATATAATAAATAGTATACAAACACAACATTCAAGAACAAGTCAAAAAGTGACATCTAACTTTCTATCTCGCTTTAATATAACTGTCTCTTTCGCACGTTATAATACGTACAAAAAAAGTTGTGTCATTTTAACACGCTTTGCAAATTAAATTCCTACCAAAACTTCAATTTTCGGTTATCTATTTAAAAATCTAATTAGAATATATAATACATAATTCCTATTTGTGCTTTTTAGAAAAATAATAGCACCGAATTTTGAGTAGAAACTAAAATGTTACTAAAAAAATGCCTCTGAATAAATAACACATTAAAGGCCTAAGTGGGTTTACTATGTGTTGCTATTTTAATTCTACGTAGTTTATAGTAGGATGCGGTTACGATTGCTAATTAAGAGAAATATCTACAGGCAACAGTCGTACCCGCCATGCCGGATTGGAGAGACAAATGTACACAACCTCACTACACTCTGCTATTTCCAAATCGATCCCGAAACGCGACAAGATCACTTCACGGGTGTTAACACTCAAGAAAACATCATATTATAACCTACAATTTGATGTCAAAGAAAAATTAAGACGTGGCTGTACAGGCTTCGTTCCCTTTGACTTTCCAGAGTGGGTGAACTAACTAAAACAAACTATTTTAACAAAAAAACAACAGAATAAGTGTAATATAAACTGACCTAGTTATTCTTAATTTTGAATAAAAATGCAATATTAATAGTACCTACTTGTCTTTGGCTACATTCTTTGTCAAATGTCAAATGAGAATGAGGTATTTTGAGTTGAGATTGCATCGAAGACCTAGGAGATCTAGTTTTATAAATTACTTGAATTAATAATAGTTTTTCATATATTGATATGAATTATAATTATATTAAACCACTAATAAAACGTTGTGCAAATAAAGTGTTTTCTCTCAGGTTTGATTTTGTCGCTAACAATATCATATCTACACATAAGATGCAGTGGAGTAAGCATTAAAGCGTAGGCCGCTTTAAACGATTTGACAATGTTGCCGTCAAGTCAAATACTAACTGACAGAGAACCTAAAGGTGACTGCAGTCATCTTTTCTCCCAAGCGTTATTGCACATCTAGTTGCATGTGTCAATGGAGTGTAATAATAAAAAATAGTATCAAAAATAATTGTTTAAAGTTTAATTAAAACTCGTTATGTGTAATAAGCAATTCTTTTACACTATTTCTTAATATTACGTTAACAAAGTATCTCTGTGACAGTTCTGATGTGGTGTTGCCAACAGAAATGTGCTCGAAGCCAATCTGTACCAAAAAGTGAAAGTTAGATCGTGCTTACCCCACTTATAGTTCTTTCTTTCTATTTTTTTTACAATATATCTTGATTTAACAATTAATTATGGTAATTTGCACAACGCTTAACACCTCAAGTCCTATTGACCCGAAATAAACAACAATGTTGTTAAACAATTCTACAATAAATATTAAAATATATATTTTTAATGTTTATTCAACAAACGCACCTCGATTCGAACCCACCAAAAATATTTCGCCTACGTCTATGAACCGAGACAATCGTTTGAGAAATGCTTTTATTATAAATCGATTTCTATTGGACGATGTTCATACGAGAATAGGCCTCAAGGTAAGCTGAAGCTATCCTTCTGATGATTCTACTTCTGAGGAGCGTTTTCACGTAGTTAGGTCCGTTTGCACCCAGAAGGCCCGTTAAAGTAACTTTACCTATTACTTTAACCGTTTATATTTACTCCAAAGTTGCACCATCGTCGTGCCTGTCATTTTTGACGCTTACTTTAACGCTAACCGTAACCAGCTAAAAAGGCTGGTTAAAGTTAAAGTAATTGTCAAACCAATGTCACTAACGTCAAATGTATGAAAAGAGGCCAAATATGTTTTTCTATTATTTTTTTACCACCCTTTTAACGATAACAATATGAGTTTACACGATATTGCAACGCGTGTGGAGTAAATTTAAACGTTTAACGGTCGTCGTTGCCGTAAAAGTAATAGTCAATGGGCCTTCTGGTGCAAACGGACCTTAGAATCACAATTTAATAATGTAGTGAATAAAATTTAAAATGTATACTTTAGCGAGTAATAATATACACACTTAATTATATACATACACAATAATTATAATAATTTTTTTTTTGGCAATTTTTTTTTAAAGAAACATCACATTTTTTCTGTTTTAATAGACAACGCCTATGACGTTGATAAGAAGCCTAACGCTTTAATTGCAACAAAAAAACTTAATAATAATAAAGTTTCACTTAAAAATATACCTTAATACAATGTATTAAGGTATATTTTAAATAAAGCTAAAAGGGTTTGACAGTTTTAAACGCTGTCAAAGTGAGATGTTTTACAGAAACGTCCATAGCTATTCTTAGCTTAGAACTTCTAGCTATCCCGTAGCACAGCACAAATGATAGATTGCGGTTTACGAGCGGAAACAACTGCTGCTACAGTCGCCTCCGCTATAGCGCACGACGGTTGACTTACAAACCATGAAAATCGGTCTAGTAACCTTTGAAGACGAGTGCAAAAAATGTTTCTGTGATTATTAATTAATAGCACATGTGGAATATATACGAGTATAAAAAACTTGAGCTTATATACAACGTAGTAAAGAGTCCAATTAATTGTTTCACCAATCGAGCACCTTCGTTTCACAGACTCATTTTTTTGAACCCTGTGACACCCTACTATATTGGAATATGCGCAAAAACATTCATTTTTATATTACTATATAAGAATTAAGGGTCGTCTGCACCAGAAGGCAGGTTAAAGTAACTCTAACCTTTACGTTTACATTAACTCCACACGAGTTGCACCATCGTCACGCTTGTCATTTTTGACGGTTACTTTAACGCTAACCGTAACCAGCGAATCTTGGCTTGGTTAAAGTTAAAGTAATCGTCAAACCAATGTTGCCAACGTCAAATGTATGAAAAGAAGCCAAATATGTTTTTCTATTATTTTTTCGAGATCAGCCACCCTTTTAACGATAACAATATGAGTTTACACGATATTGCAACGCGTGTGGAGTAAATGTAAACGTTTGACGGTCGTCGTCGCCGTAAAAGTAATAGTTAAAGTTACTTTAACCGGCCTTCTGGTGCAAACGACTCTAATCCAGGTAATTTTTAAGCAAACCATCATTCAATTTTTTTTTTATTGTAGCTCAGCCTATGAAAACACTCCGCCTGATGTAAAGCTAGAGTGCAATCATTACAGCTTGGCCTCAAAATAAAAAATAAAAAAAATCGAATTTCACTAAAAAAGCAATTACTTTTTCATGAATCATATACCAGTGGTCCCTTAGTGTAAAATTCTTAAAAAAATATTCCACAAACAATTATCGACTTTGTTACTATTGAAATAAAGTCAAAAGTTCGAGTATTAACTTATACTGTTCGAGAGAATCGAAACGATTGAAGGACTACTTACTTTTTAATTGATTTTCAACATTATTACAATGAAGATAAAATCGATAAAGGTTTGGCAATTAAATTGTAATATAATGCTTCAGTAACATGTTTTGAGCAATTTAAGTTTAACAATTTGATGCAAAGGTTACAAGTATCCGTATGAATGCGTTTGCGCAGCATCCCAATCCTAATTATTACAGACAATTTTACATATACACAACGATTGTCAAATAACAATTTTTTAACATTAAACTTGAAGCAATTATTGTCACAAAGTAACTACTATTTATTTACTAACTTTTTTTTTAAATTGTAACTCGGCATGTGACAACACTCCGCCTGATGTAAAGCTACTACAGATAAACCTCTACGGGCAGCAGTCGCCTCCGCTATGCCGGCTCGTGCGTATCGCCACAAACGCGTACAATTTAATATAAAATTACAATTAAGAATCATATAAATAAAATTGTCTGTGTTTTTTTACCTCTCTCCAAATAGGTAGGTGAATTTTTTTAGTTACATTTTTTAAATAATAAAATATTATAAAAAAGTCGGGCAATGTTATAAATGTGACCATTTTGCCAAAATAAATGGTCACATTTAACGTAAAAGATTAAAATAAATGTAGGTATTGTGAAAAGAGTTTTTGTTCGACACAAATCAGAATGATCCGTGTAGTCCGGCAAATACTTTGTTACCGGTTGTATTAAAAGTAATTTTCCTTAATACTGTTAACTGCAGCTTTTATACGCAATTAAAATAAAGGTAAATTTCCGTGTGTAGGCGCTCACGACAAACGCTTACCACGGAAGTCGACCTTCATTCCTGGGGCATACTCTAATATTATTGGTTTTTATAAATTTTTCATGTCCGACACACGGAACGGAAACAAGTGATGCTATAGATAAATATCTACAGGCAGCAGTCGCCTCCACTATGCCGGAATGTGCACCATCTAGATTGGCAGTGCACACTCCTCTCGTTATATGTGGCTACTTTCAAACTGTTGCAGAAACGCGACAAGGTCACTTCACTGGTGTGTAACTTGAAAGTGGCGGTATTACCCCAGGACAGGTGGTATTATCCCAAAATAACCTTAAACCTAGTCTTAATTATGCTTATTTTAACTTAATTAGATGGATGTGTATTCCGGCATGACTGCTGATGTCCCTCCAGTGTGTCTATGCCGAACAGTAGATCGCAGAATTCGCATGGCAACAATATACCATTCTCTTCATGTTCTTCATCTTCATCAACCTCATCGAGATCAACCTTCAATGTCAAATTGGGGTCGTCGCTCGTACCACCACCACCACTGCACAGAGACTGAAAAATAATTTGGAACTCATTAGAAAAGTCTAACTTAAAGAGTGGTAGGCAGACTGATGGTGGTTATTTGTCCAGTCTGCCGTCCTGGGGTAGTACCACCACTTTCGAATGTAACACCCGTGTAGTGACCTTGTCGCGTTTCGGGAGCAGTGTGAAAGTAGCCAGGTATAACGAGAGGAGTGTACGCTGTCAATCTAGATGGTGCATTCTCGTCTCGACTGCCGCCCGTAGAGATTTATCTGTAGTAGCAGTTGTTTCCACTCATGGACCGCACTCTAGCTTTACATGAGGCGGAGTGTTGTCATATGCCGAGCTACAATAAAAAAAAAACACAAAATACTACTTCAGTAAAGTGGTAATAATTGTTTTCACGAGTCTTATCTATTGCTATCTCTTTCATGTCAGAACCACATTACTATCATAGAGATTAATATAGATTTGAAACTGTATAGTAAATATTGAACGATATAATGAAAAGTAACGTTATTTTTTATTTTGGCACGACATGTGACCTCGACTGGTCTGATGGTAAACGCAGTGGAGGTCCATGAGCATTGACGACTAGAGAACCGCTCGCACGGTGGCTCCAGTCGCCATCACTATGCCGGCCTGAGAAGGTGCTTTTTCACGCTCCGCTTGAAGGATCCAAGGTGAAAGTTTTTTTTTTCAAAAGATTTCGTTGATTCTTATCGGTAAAAAAGTACCGTTATTTTTAATATAGATTTTGAAAGTAACAAAAAAATACCGTTACTAGATAGCGTTACCCCGTGACCGAGGCGTCAAACAAATAGTTAACTCTAAGATATTTTCTGGATGGTTTTAGATTTGTTTAGTAAGATTTTTAATTAGTGAAGAAATTACCTGATGCATTGCCAGATTAACCGAATTACATGGGTATTGGCATATCTCGCAAGGTATGTAGACTTCCTCCACAGCTGGAGTCACCGGAGCCCTGAAACGCAAATGTTCCAACAATTTTTACAACTGCGGTAGACTTCTGTCCCAGCCACGTCTTTCCCCCTTCCTATAACATGGGATCCTTCAAGCGCAGTGTGAAGAGGCGTCTCATCAAGCCGGCATAGCGGACGCGGCTGCTATCTGCAGATCCTTCCCTGACAGCAGTCGCCTCCGTTCATGGATCGCACTTTAGCTTAGGGGTCATATGACGTGCTAAAATAATAAAAAAAAACTAAAAAAAAAACTAATAACTATCATGATTCTTCATGAGAATGCACTGTAAATGGATGGTGTACTTCTTAAGCCGGCATAGCGGAGGTGATCACAAAAACTTGTTATATTGATTATATTTCCCTAGAGATATAGATAAAAAATAGACTCACGACTGACTCGAGGATGTGGGTTGAGCAGTCAATGTACTGGCCTGCGTTGTCACCTGTAAATTAGAAAACACTCATTCACTACAATAGGGGTAGGCAGAAAGTGTGTTATAGTATATTACATTTAATTTAAAATATTATTAAATGACAATCTGATGTAAAGCTAGAGTGCGGTTCATGAACTGCTACTATAGAGAGAATCGCGGGCAGGCAGCAGCCACCTCCACTATGCCGGCTTGAGGAGACGAGTATATACCATCTAGATTGACAGTGCACACTCCTCTCGTTATACCTGGCTACTTTCAAACTGCTCCCGAAACGCGGCAAGGTCACTTCACAGGTGTTACATTCGAAAGTGGTGTTACTACCCCAGGACGGCAGACTGGACAAATAACTGTCATCAGTCTGCCTACAACTCTTAAATAGTGCCTATAGGCACTGAGCGACCAAAGTACATATAACAAAGTTACGTCAGAATTAGCGAGGTTCGAACACGGGTCTCATCGATCGTGAGTTCACGCGTTTTACCGCTAGACCACGGCCGCTCTATATAGTCAATTAGTACAAAGATGCAATTATGTTTATATTTTGGGTTAACACAGTAAATGTTAGGTTAGTTTACCCAGATATCTTAATCTGACGTCAGAGTATGAGTCGCAGACCAATTAAGACGATACTACATTGAACACCGAGGTAAAAAATCAGATGAAGTGATCCTATTGGTGAAGAGATCTCGTGAGGTCGTGAGCAGTGAAGTGGAACGCCTTACCTGATTCAAGTTACGCCTCAAAGCGCTCAATTCCCGTCTGATGTTGCCGAACCTGTCTTCTTGAGATAACTCAGGATTCGAAGCTGATAGGCCTTCATTATTATTGTCTTCTGGTCCATCTGGCCTCAGTTGGAGCAAACGGAATCTTTAACCAATATAATGATGTCCCGGGTTAAATCCTCACTAACAATGAATATCTATTATTTTGTGGTATATCTAGATAAGGAAAAATGGGTCAGTGAGGCTGGTTATTAGCGTCAGGTATAACGAGAGGCATGTACACTGTCAACATAAATGGTGGACTCAAGCCAGCATAGCTGAGGTTAGGAAAAAAGATTTCCAATTCAATTAGATTCGCAGATTTTTATGCTACGGTTACGCCTGTGTTTTAATGTGTTAGTAAGTGCAATAATTAATGTATGACTTTAACGTGACATTCTATTAACGTCATTAGTTGTCAAGAACCATTAATGTAGCAATAGTTTTAAAGCTTTCGAAGGCTTTCCTTTTTTCTTATTGTAACTCGGCATGTGACAACACTCCACCTGATGTAAAGCTAGAGTGCGGTCCATGAATGGATACAACTGCTACTATGGATAAATTTCTACAGGCAGCAGTCGCCTCCACTATGCCAGCTTGAAGAGACGAGCATGTACCATCTAGATTGACAGTGCACACTTATCTCGCTATACTTGGCTACTTTCAAACTATTCCTGAAACGCGACAAGGTCACTTCACGGGTGATACATTCGAAAGTGGTGGTACTACCCCAGGACGGCAGACTGGACTAATAACCATCATCCTGCCCACCACTCCTTAATAGTGCTTGCTGACCCATTAGAAAAGATAACTCAGTAAGTGATTCTGAGTAGAAATTAATTTAAAAAATAAATACTTTTTTTTTATCCAAATGTCCACCTTTTCCTTGTAGAAACATACATAATTTACTACACGAACGCGTAATCGTTGTGTCGTCGGGCGATGCATCGAACAAATGACCTCGCCTTTGACCTCGCGCCGACAAGCGTCGGCCGGTCCATTTATAGACCTTTTGTTTTTGTGATAATACCATACACGAGAACTTTTATTTAGTAAATTTATTTTTTGAGGGGTGTTCATCTCTCACTTAATATTTACCTTAATTTTTTTACACGTTGCCTGATACACCCTGTATACAGAAAGACGTCTAGAAATGTACATTTCCTCACCGTTGCATGAAGTCGTTGCTTGTCATTGGAGTATAATTTAAAAGTCCACGTGTCATATGATTAATTGACCTCAACATCAGTGCTTCAGCCTCCTCCTCCTCATCCAAAGACATCTGTCGCCCCAGACGCAGCGTCGGACCTGTCCCCGCATCGTTGGCAGGTGGAAACGGACCTCCTCTCATCAGTGAGTTTAATAATGCACGAGAAAAATTTTCAGGTGGACGTTCGGGACGGACCTGAACGAGATCTTGGGCGGTCGCAGGCTCTTCAGGAGGAGCAGTTGGAGGTTTTTCTTCTTCCTCCTCTGTTTAGAATAAAGAATTTGAAAATTTTTGCAAGCCAAAATAAAACATACTTGATGATCTTTTTAATTAATTAATTATTTTATTCCCTGGACCAACCCTGAGCCCTGTTCTGAAAGTTGACTCGTTCCAATTAGTATTAAATCTACCTTGTACAATCAGGTGCATTAATTAAAAAAAAAAAGAGGTATACTACCTTTCTTTGAGGATTTTCCATCACCTTTCTGTTTCTTATGGCCGTTTGAAGCGCACTCCTTGGCAACAGAACTGTGACTCTTTGGTGTGCGCTTTGTCACTTTACGGGGCACCGGAGAACTAAAAGACACGAGCAAATTAATATTAATATATTTTGAAAATAAAGTCTAAGAGTGGTAGAAAATTATGCATTTCATGATCAGCTTAGAAGGGCCTATGTATAACGAGAGGTGTGTGTCCTGTCAATGGATAGTGCAGGTGCGTGTCTTCAAGCCGGCATAGTGGAGGGGACTTCATACACATCTCTGCCACATTAGGAAATATGAACGCCTCTGTGGATAAGAGACTTAAAGTTTAACTCACGTGTTAACACTCTCAGTGCTACTGGGTCCAGGTTCAACGCCCTCTAGTGGTCGTCTAAGTGACCTAGCCGAGAGACCTGAAGTGGACGGTTCAGGTTCGTCATTAACAGGTTCTGTGTCATTGGATGCGATATCGTCTTGTAATACTGGCAACCATCTACGACCCTCTACGACATTAACAGGTTCTGTGTCATTGGATGCGATATCATCTTGTAATACTGGCAACCATCTACGACCCTCTACGACATTAACAGGTTCTGTGTCATTGGATGCGATATCATCTTGTAATACTGGCAACCATCTACGACCCTCTACGACATTAACAGGTTCTGTGTCATTGGATGCGATATCATCCTGTAGGGGTGGCAACCATCTACGACCCTCTACGACATTAACAGGTTCTGTGTCATTGGATGCGATATCATCCTGTAGGGGTGGCAACCATCTACGACCCGCAAATCTCAAGTCCTCCGGAAGCAGGGATTCCCTCATACATTGTTGTAATCTAGCCAATTGCTGCGGTGAACAGTAAAAGGAACTTCTTTGGAACATGAAACGAGGCGTTGAACTCAGTATCGGATGAGATGGTGGACGTGGGTCTTCCTCTGTAATAGCAAGGTCATATTTTAGTTATAGACCCAAGTATTTAGAAGCAACACCTGCCTATAGGCATTTATCTGTGTTAGCAATTGTTTCCACCCATGTTCAACATCACTCTAAATTTTATATTTTTATATGACAACACTCCGCCTGATGTAAAGCTAGAATGCGGTCTATAAGTGGAAACAACTGCTACTACAGAGAAACCTGTGCGGGCAGCAGTCGCTTCCACTATGCCGGCTTGAGGAGACGAGCATGCACAATCTAGATTGACTTTCAAACTTCCCGAAACGTGATAAGGTCACTTCACGGGTGTTACATTCGGAAGTGGTGGTACTGCTTCTCATTACTGTTATTATTCTTCTTTTCTACATTATTTTATCTGTCACCTGAAAACCAGGGCTTCGACAATTGTCAAAGCTTATGCTAAGCTTGATTTTCCATTTGTGCTAGTGCTATACTGAGCAACCAAAGTATCTTTATAATTTAGTGAGGTTTGAACATGGGAACATTGACAGTGAGTTCATGCTTTCTAAATTAATAATACACAGAATCTCTTACCATCCGGCAGCTTCACAAAACTGTGATTGGAATCCAGATGTATCCCTCTATACTTCAGCATGACATACTTCTTACAATCAGGACATTCTTCCGTCCGAGAGCCGCAGTAATCCTCGTGTCGAGGCAGCTCCAGCCTTGCCATATCCAATGAACAATATCTGCAGGTCTGTGGGGTGAGAGAGCAGGAATCGCGGATATGGTCCTCCATGTCGGCTCCGCGCACCTCTTCATCACAACTCGGGCAGTTTACTGGAAGTATCATTGTAATTAATGATGTAGACATATTATTCTATTGTAAACTAGCTTGCTTGCGCCTAGCATTATTATTAAAATTATGCACCTACTATAAACAACTTTTCAAGAAGACTTTTCAGACAAACTGATGATGGTTATTAGCCCAGTCTGCCATCCTCAAGTAGTACCACCACTTTCCACACCAGAGATTGTTATTACATATCGCATTGCATGTTACAGCTCTCTTATTGTGATAGCAAGGTTAATCAATGCAGCACAGTTAGGCATAAAGTAAAACCTATAATTAATGTATTCTTATTTCTTTAAATATGTAAACAAAAAAGATGACAGGCTCTATGGCATGGTGAACAGTCTGTTATAGAAAGCTCGCGGCTTTGTTTCCTGGTCAATTATTCTTTAGGCAAGAGCTACATGGTCACCAACAAGCTCTTTTGCCGAGGTAATAATTAACGCATGGACCTAGCAAACTATAGGTTGTAGATTTCTCGCAGGCTCCTTCTCCGCAATTGAGCAGCTATGGCTGCTCGTTGTGCGTTACAATAACAGCCTTCTGTCTCCCTCAAGTTGTAGTGTGGCTGCATCTTTATGCATGAGTATCAGTACTGTAACTGTGAGTGACTGTGTGTAGTTGTGTGTCGGGTACACTTTCAATAGTAAAAAGCAGAGTATATAACATATCTTTCCCTTTTTTTGTATTTAACGTGAAAGCCAACACCTGAGCGTCCATACATTTTGTTTTACAACATTGTTTGAAACATAGCAGATTTGTGTTGAAATAAAGTAATTTTATAACTTTCTCAGCACTAATTATTATCACAAATCACTAAATGTTTCATGCAATAAAGTTTATTTCATTTCATTTCATTTCATTATAATAAACAAATAGCTATGGCACAGAATATATAGAATGCATTTTAAATATTTTAAACATTTTATATTGCTTATATTTCACAAGCATTTTATATATTCTGTGCCGTAGCTATTTATTTATTATAGTGATTTGCGATAATAATTAGTGCTGAGAAAGTTATAAAATTACTTTATTTCAACATAAATCTGCTATGTTTCAAACAATGTTGTAAAACAAAATGTAATGACACTCAGGTGTTAACTTTCACGTTAAGGTGTCTTTAAACATTGTTTTTTCACCCATGTTACCCACAGATATTACAATGACTTTTTTTTAAATTGGGTAATTTAAGTACCTGTAATACATAGTAGTTAGAATTAGATATATTTCACATTTGTTTACATATTAAAATAGTTAGGAAAAAATAAAGCAGTTTTAGTATTTATAAAAAATACACTCACACATGGAATGCATCCTCTCAATATGCTCCTGCATCAGTGTTATTGGAACAGGCTCGGTGCAGACAGCGCAGTTGCGTATATTCCTAACGCAATGCACCGTGTGTATCTCATAGTTATCCTTGGGTATGTCGCGGTTGCTAAACAAAAATTACATCAGATTATCAGTCCAGTCTGCCATCCAGGGGTCACACTAACAGTTTCAAGTGTGATCAAGTCAAGTTTGGAAGTAGCCAGGTATACCCCCCAACTATTTGTAGGCAGGTTTGGGGGGCGGAAGGGACCGCACATACGCGGCACCTTGGGATAAAGTTGTATTCAGGTATAACGAAAGGACTGTGTCTTGTTAGATTACTAGTTAAAGTTTGTTACTTTAGTTTGTTAGTTAAACTTACTTAAGGTTTGATTGTTAATTTATAATTTAACTTGTGTTTATTATTATTTTCGTTATTGTCCTCTTTTGTAACCTATGCACATAATGGGAACTTAAAGGCTACAATTATGTTTACAGCATCATTTTTATTGTTAAAAGATGGCGGCCATTATGTTCACATCATGTTAATTATGTGATAATAGGGATTTGTACATAAGTGTATGAATATTTATAGGTATTATTATTATAAAAAATCACGAATTCTTATAAGATTCTGTTTCCCGTGAATAAAGATGATTTTCACGTTGTACGTGATTTTTTAACCTAAATTGTCTTTTTTTAAATTTTATTTTACAAATCTTTTGTTAAATTAAGGAGATTTTAATAACAGTTTTATTATATGGATAGAAAAGCTATTTTGTTACAAAACAAAGATCTACGCTCATAATAGCCAGCGACTATCAAGTTTACTAAAAATAACATTCGATTGTATACATAATAAACAGTTGCTCTATTTTACGATTAAAATTATATCTAACTTAAAACTTCTATATAATTTAGCTTACTCACCAGTTTGAACAGATTTTTGTATTGGATTCCTCCATTTTAGCAAAACTTAAAATAATTGTTATACGAAATATACAAACTATTTAACAACCGCGCATATTGATAAATATAATTATTGAACGAATAAAGCACAAAACGTAATAGGATAAATAGGTTTAGTAGTTAAAAATAGCAAAATTATTAATATAAACCGTGGACCGAAAGAGCGCGCGCGTACTAGGCGGGCTCGGCATCGATTCGCGAAATCCTGAACTGAAATTTACTTGTCAAGTGTAATATTCATTACCTGTAATATCAACTTTCTACAAGTTTTAAAAAAGGAACTATGGATGTAATTACTTGCAATACCTTGTTTTACTTTACAAATCTGTCAAGATCTAATTAAATGAATTATAAACAATGGTGGAAGAGTTTAATTTCTGAACGAACTCTCATCTCGATTTATGATTCGTAATGCTCTATCGATCGGTACCGCCGAGCTTTGAAAAATATACAAATACCTAACTTACCGTATCCCTAAAACCGAATTCCAACGTGTATAACAAAGGTCTCAGGTTTGATCATCATCCCAGATTTTCTGGTTAAATTTTATCACAATTTTATTTATGAGAATAAGAATTTAAGATGTCCAATGCTTCTTTTAAATGCCCAAACTCTCGTTCGAAAACACTCAAGGAAAATTGAGTGTACTCGCCTGGCTTGCAATGGGGAACGCGAGCAAGGCCTTAATTTCAGTGACAAATAAAAACAACAAATAATAATAATGAAACTTATTTAATAATACAACGAAATATCGTACAAATTTATTAAAATAAACACTTGACTTAAAATTGCGTTAGATTGGATTACCGTTTTAATTTAAAACACAATATTATACAATCGTACAAAGGAACACATCCTAGCCATATTTATAAAGACTAACTAACACGAGTTTGGCAATTCATCATCGTCCTAATTTTCTAATAAATAATAAAAGAAAGACGATAATAAAATGCAAATCTCTTCTACTTATACAATATCTAATACGTATAAATAATTAGTTAATTAATTCTAGACGTAGGAAATCAGTGACGTAAGTAAGGCTGGTATTCCCCTCACTTTAAAAGAATACCAAACCCGATCTGTCGGACGTGCGAGTGTACATTATCAAGCGAAACTAGACCTTAAAAATCACGTGAGAAAAAAAATTCGTACAAAATTATTCTAAAACCTAATGCAAATATTGAGGTAATATTAATCTAATAAAAGTCTCATATTTACAGCCTAAACTTATCACAATTAATTTTACAAAACTACAATATTGAGATAAAGTTTCATTTTTGGTGTTTTTGCACTGAGCAATACAATGTAACATTCACTCACAAAATCTCAGCAAATTGAGACTTGCTGCTTCATGATCGGATGAAGTTGTATGGCGTCTCGGAAGTTAGCTGCATGGCGCCCGCAGTCAAGTTGACAATAAATTTAAATAGGAATAAACATAAAAAAGTAACCTGCGGGCGAGTAGCGCGGGAGTGTGCCCTACCCTCTCACGTACATCGTGCCCCGTCGATGCCTCAATTTGTGTATTCTGCAGCGACTTGTGGCTAACTTCGGAGCCGCCATAAAATTTGGTTCATACTATGCTACTACTAATCAGTTGACATTTTTGCTCCGTTATACTAGTAATTATTCTGAGAATAAAATTGATGAAACGTACCAACCTAGAGCAAAGTTTCAAGATAATTACATAATATTTATATATAAATAATTGCACAATACGACAGTATTTACTCTTGTGTTAATATATATTAGAACTGTCCGCGTTGGAATCCCAGTCCAACTCCTCGCATGGTGTGTGTGGTCGCGCGAGCCACCTCATACTGAGCTTGCATCGCTTGGAACATCTCCTCCTGCTTCTTGATGGGGTCTGCCGATCTATCCGTCTTCTCAGGCTGCGCTCGCACTGTGCAAAATAGATTTACTTTTATTTAGTTTTTTTTTTATTGTAGCTCGCCACATGACAACACTGCCTGATGTGCACCATCACGTTGACACTGTACACTCTTCTTGTTATACCTGGCTACTGCAGCAGACTGGGCTTATATCAGTCTACCTACCACCTTTAATAGTGACCAAAGTACATAGTTACATTGGTACTGGTCAGCACTTAAATAGATTGTTACGGCGAGTCATGTATGTATGCCTTACCTGGTTCCTTGATTCCCATTAATCTCATAAACTTCTCCGCTTGTTTCCCATCATTGTCCTGAGCAAACTTAGTACCTGTCCAAGTGCCAGTCTCGGCCTGCGGATTCTTATTCTTGTTCGACCATAGAAGCTTACGTTTTTGTACCTGTGGTAAACACAAAGAACCGATATAATTTAATATAACAATAACCTCAAATATTGCATCAGAAAAAAATTACTCAATTTCCGCATAACGAAAAAAAATTTAACGGTGATAAAGAATTTGTGTTTCTACAAAATTAATTAAAAATCATCAACAATCTCGAGGAAAAAAATTGTGGGCCCATTTCTCTTAGGCGAATGGACCTTCTCCTTTCAACTTACTTGATCCATAATTCTGCTAGCATTAGTGTTGTTAGTGCTACAATAAGAGGGTAAACCGCCTGGTTCCGTCGCTGCTTGCCTCAGCTGCTGCGCCGTAGTCATAGAGCCATCTGGGGTTTTTATTTGAAGACCTGCAATGTGCATAAGAAATCTCTGAAAAGAGCTCTAGAATTCTAATGTAACAATCTGAGAAGCATCCGCCTTTAGAATTTTATCTGCAGCAGTTGTTTCCGTTCATGGACCGCACTCTAGTTCAACATAAGGTAGAGTGTCGTCACATGTCGAGCTAAAATAAAAAGGTTTAAGGCGTCTGTAATAATTTTTATTCTGTATTTATTTAGACCTCAATGCGCTCAGATTCGCAGTAGCCATACTCTCACAACAGGCGCATAAAATCTTCACAGTTACTGCAATGAGAGAGACCGCTGTTTCATCAAAAACTACACGCCTAGACTTCGTAACAACTTTTGGACATCAAAATTTACTACTATTCATATTTCTGTAATATGTAATAACAGTATTTACCCATTTTCTCCATAACGTCTAGCTTCTTATTAACCTTGTACGATGAAGACGGGTGATAGTGCGAAACGCTTGGAGATCTTCTGTCACCACTTCTGAAAATGCAAAATTATTTAAAAAAATATACTGAAATAAAACAAAAGAACCAAGTAACACTTTTCACACTGCATGGATTTTTGTGTAGGAGTGATGTTTTACTTACAGTGATTCTGGAGGTGGGTACGCGTTACGCGGCTTGTACTTATTGTCACCGCCTCTCTCGTGGCGATCGCGGGATCTAGAGCGACGATCACTTCTGGAACTTCTGAAATTAAACACACTATTTAATAAACATACCAAAACTCAATTATAAACACAGGATAGGTCTATAGCTCATGTTAAGCTAGAGTGCGGTTCATGAATGGAAACAACTGCTACCACAAAGAAATTCCTGCAGGCAGCACTCGTCTGTGCTATAGGAGACGAGTGTGCAACATCCAGGTTGAAAGTGCACTATGTCCAAACTGACTTTGAAAGTAGTGGCACTAACCCAGGATGGCACAGTGGGTAAATAACCATCACGAGCCTGCTCACTATTCGAAATGGCCGCAGACAGCAATCACCTGTGCTAGCTTTATGATATGAGCATATCTCGTTATACTCCAGCTACCAGGTGTTATACCCAAGAGAAAAGACCATGCTAACAACCATCATCAGCACACCTATCAATTTATTTATTTATTTATTTTATTTGGTAAATACAACAGGCCACAGTCAGCATAAAATACACAACAGGAAAATCACAGTAACTGAACAAGACTGTGGCCCAAAGCGTATTGTACACGGTGAACATATTAAAATAAAAAAAATGAGAGGAGTGTGCACTGTCAATCTAGATAGTACATGCTCGCCTCCTCAAGCCGGCATAGTGGAGGCGACTACTGCCCGCACAGGTTTCTCTGTAGTAGCAGTTATTTCCATTCATGGACCGCACTCTAGCTTTACATCAGGCGGAGTGTTGTCACATGCCGAGCTACAAAAAAAAAAAAGAAAACATAAATGTCACGTTAACAAGTAATAAAAACAAAAATTTAAAAAAATGGAATTATACAATGTCTGATACTTATTAACAAAATCAATTTGCATACACAGTGCTCGTCAAAGGTTTTTATTAATGTATTCATTATTAATTCATACCTTCTCTCTTCAGAATGTCTGTATCTATCTCTTTCGCGTTCCCGTTCTCTGTCACGACGATTGCGATCGATAAATCTGCAAGATAATTATTTTTAAAAAATTTCCAGTATTGCTAGCGAGTGTAGGACTGATAATGATAATCACCTCGGTGTCACAGCATCCCTTGTGTCATGAGATCGTGACTCCCCACTAAAGGCATTGACTTCCATAAGAGGAGGAAACTTATGATTATCACTAGATCTGTAATCATCAGGTCTATCACCGAGTAGACCCTTTCTTGATGAGGAGGGAGCGTCATAACGCCCACGGTCATGTCTGAAAACAATTCTATAACTTCAACCATCATCCTCCACACAAATAACTGTTCAATGTCTTACTGTTGGTCTTTTAAGTGGTAGGTAGACTAATGATAGTTATTAGCCCAGTCTGACGTTCTAGGGTAGTACCACCACTGTACCATCAGTTTGAAAGTAGTCAGGTAAAACGAGAGGAGTGTGGACTGTCAATCTGGATTGTGCCAGGCCGCCATAGCGGAGGCGACTGCTTCCTGTAGAAATTTGTGGCAGTTGTTTCCATTCATGGACCGCACTCTAGCTTTACTTAGGCTGAGTGTTGTCATATACACTTTGGTGTTGACCCAAGGCTGTCTCAATGATAAGAATGTAGTGATGCTATGTGGCAAATACGTAGAGCACAATTAAATTCGTTACACCAATTTAAGATTTGTTCTAGTCTTTTTACTTAATAAAGAATGAATTACCTAGATCGCCTATCATCCCTTCTTGGTGACCTATCTCTTCTGCGTCTGCTCGGTGAGTCACGGCGCCTCTCAGAACTGTCGGAGTTACTGTCACGATGGCTGCTGTCTACAAAACAAATTCGAGACATCAGAAAGGCAAAGGGAACAAAGCGACATCTTCAGTATTATATTATTAAAGTGTGGACTACAGAGAAATTTCTGCAGGCAGCAGTTGCCTCTACTACGCCGGCCTAAGAAGTGCACCATTCAGGTTGACATTTACCTCTAGACCGCCTCTCATCGTGATCAGAATGCTTAGTATTCTCCGCCTGTGGCAATTCCGGCTCAGACTCCTCCTGCTGCGAGTCCTGCGAAAGAAAACGTTATAGTTCATAAACTTAATACTTTATAATGCTGATGATAATTTATACGTTTAATATTTACTTTTTAAACAAATTTAAACTAAATATTTGCAACAATCACTTTACAGAGAGGCACTTTGACATTATCATGTACGCCCTCGTGGTCGGTGGGTCTTACACAAGCAAAAACAAAACATTATTGCAATGCATCAATAGATATCAATAATTTTAGATAATTAAACAAGAATTGTAATACTGAATAGGTAACGTAACTCTCACTATACCTGCCTGTTATAACCACCTTACTAGATGAAATAGTCACCTGCGATATTAGCACAAGTCTTATGAGCCGGGTAAAAATATTTCAATTAAATATACCCAATAACTCTAAATCTTCTCAAGTATCGTTTCTTGCAGCCTAATTAGGGTTTTTTATGATGAAATTACCAAAAAAAAAAAGGTTGAATCATGTATATCTTTAGTTTTTTAATTTACTCTGCATTTAAACTTAAAACCCCTGTAATAGAGTATGGCAGTTTTCAAAACAGTACAATTAGAATATGACGAATATTTAAAAGCTCAAAGAACAGAAGGCCAACCACAAAACCTTAGGTCCATTCGCACCAGAAGGCCCGTTAAAGTTACTTTTATGCTTACTTTAACCATTACGTTTACATTTATTCCAAACGAGTTGCACCTTCGTCGCGCTTGTCATTTTTGACGGTAATTTTGACGTTAACCGTAACCAGCGAATCTTGGCTTGGTTAAAGTTAAAGCAATCGTCAAAGTTAAATGTATGAAAAGAAGCCAAATATGTTGTTTTTTCTATTATTTTTAACGATAACAATATAAATTTACAGGATATTGCAACGCGTGTGGAGTAAATGTAAACGTTTACGTCGTCACCATAAAGTAATAATTGAAGTAACTTTAACGGGCCTTCTTGTGCAAACAGACCTTACTGTAATATTAGTAACGAATTAAGATACATGTGAATTTCGTACCTAGATTTCTTTAAAACAAGATCGCTCCTATATGGCAGCGCCCCTGCTCAGGATGCTAAAAGGTTTGTTTTTATTTTATGTTTGATTTTCACCATAATTGAATAATAACAATTCTAATATGCCAAAACTTTAGAAATGTTTGTAATAGTCCATCATGTGGGCTAAACTATCTGATTTTATTATCAACGACACAATTACCATGGCTGAGGAGAGCAATGGATGTGGTCGAAGCGAAAGTGGTATGTAGAGAGTCACTGGCGTTCCATAGTTTCTGCCTACCCCAGTGGAAACAGGAGATGAAATAATCAATAATAAGTTAGCAAGAGAAAGGGAAGTTAGAAATTCTGTAGTTGTTTTTAATTATAATTGTAGACTAATATTAAGTTGCTTTCTAACTAACGGTAAAACTAAAGCCTTTATTACAAGTAACTTAGATATCAAGTGGGCGCAAAAATAGGCATTGTCCTTTCCTAAATGAAAAATAATAATAAATAATAACATTAGTTGTTTCTTCATTAGTCTATTTGTTTAGTGATGGACTAAAAATTAGTATTATCCTAACGTGAAAGCCAACACCTGAGCGTCCATACATTTTGTTTTATAACATTGTTTGAAACAGCAATTTATGTTGAAATTTTAAGTAATTTGATAACTTTCTCAGCACTAATTATTATCGCAAATCACTATAATAAACAAATAGCTACGGCACAGAATATATAGAATTCATTTTAAATATTTTAAACATTTTATATTGCTTAATGTTAATAATTAGTGGTGAGAAAGTTATAAAATCACTTAATTTCGACATAAATCTGCTATGTTTCAAACAATGTTGTAAAACAATATGTATAGATGCTCAGGTGTTGGCTTTCACGTTAAAGCTAATAGATGATTACACCCAGACCACCAACTATTCTTACCAAGGAACCTTTTTAAGCTAGTATGTTAATTGGAGATATAGTTACAATTCTTAAACAAAAGGAAATAAAACTATACAATTTAAGACGGCATAAAAAATGATGTGTTAAGTATCCATTATATTTTTTTACAATATTTTATGTCTTTTCCATACAGTAAATGATTAAAAATTATTTGGGTAAATACTTTTTCCACAATGTTCATAATTTACTTTCAGCCTAGAGAACAGAATAACTCAAGTTTGTAGCATAAAAAACCTATTAATGTTTTTATTGTCCTATTTTAAAATTACACAAGTAAATATACCTATTATAATAAAGAACATTCATTGTAATGTCTTACTTATCCATATGTACTTACGTGTTTTGGAGGGAAAGTGATGCCTGGTCAAGTAGCAGAGCCTCGGAAGAGCCACGATCATTTAGCCCAAGTCGAAGAGAGTATTTGACTTTTGTTTTTGTGTCAATTAACAAATGGGTAACATATAAAATAATAAGTGTTAATATCATCGATGAAATAAATGCTTTTTTTTCTCGAGAAACAGAATAATTAACACGTTAAAGTTGACTTTATTCATTTTACATACAATAAAACATAATATTTTACTATAGGAATTTTATAGATTTAAAAAGCTTTACATTATAATATAACAACTAATTACCTCACTCAAGTCCATATTGACGTCGTCGTAGTTTGTGTCGTCATCTTTTCGCCGTGATGCACCGCCACTGCGCGAACCCTAAAATTTTAATCTATTTTCAAGAGGAGAATATCCATTAATATCAGAACTTCAATATTATACATATAAACAATACAATGAAATAACGATAAGAAAACTGAGTGAAAATGAATCAAAATAACCAAGGTCAATCATCGAAAAATACTCACCGTTGTGTGGTTTTCACGGCGTTCTGTCTCATTAATCTCCTCATCGCTACCATAACCCACAAGTGAATCCATATTTTAAAATGTATTTATGCGTCTCCTAATCTGATTTACACGCACAAAAAGGAAAAGCGACCGCTCTAAAATATGGCAAATAAAACCCAGATTAAAACCAAAATGGCGGCCGGTGTCGCCAGTACGTAATCGGCCATAGTGACGTTCTTATGTTTTAATTTTACTGACTCTGACTAATGACTAAAAACTAATTTAAAAATGACTAAAGAAATAATAATAATCCGGATAACCAAACTATACGCCCAAAGATATTTACTTATTAAAATATTATTATTTTATATTTTCATAATATTTTTCGAACTAAACAAGAGGTTAAAGTCAAAATTCAATCGACACTTGTCACTTAATCGAATCGAAAACAAAATATATGGGATTTGACGTTTCATTGTCTCCTAGACCTAGGTCCTAGGTGATAACGAAACGTCAAATCCCATATACATATTTTGTTTTCGATTCGATCAAGTGCCAACTGTCGATTGGCTTTTGACTTTAGCCCAAGATAATACTTTTGTTTTTATGTTTGAATCCCAAATTATTACTATGCAGGCCAAATATGGATTTTAAGTTACGACTTCACCGCGTAAAGTGAGTCCCCTCCATTAATTGAACTGCTTTATTAATTCAAGGTCGCGATACCTGCACCAGCTGTATATTAATCCTTGCATTCACATTGTTTGTTTTATAATTTTGATGGTGTTTTGTATTTATTTTTCTAAAAAAAAATAATAGTAAATACCTACCTACCATAATGTTATGTTTTTTTTTCTGTATATCGTGTAATAATATTTACAAATCAATGTGTATGTATTTATATTTCTCAATTTCAGCAAATAAGTCAGCCAACATGTACCTAAATCATTTTATTAATTTCATTGATGTATTGATGCAGAAGTTACTAGGCATCTATCATAGGTTTCACATGAGTTTATATTGTATTGTATCAGTATAGATAATTAAGGTCGATGTCTCTTTACTTATCCATATAGGCAGGCCCTGCCGACTCGAGCTCAAATTCCGACACAATAAGCCCATTTGACAGATGTTATGTTTCACTCGCACCCACTAAAAACGCCATATTGGCCCACGCTTTTCTCGCTCGCACAATGTTAAACACATAGATACATTGATGTGTTTGTGCAAGATAAGTCATTAATGTCAAGTCACACCGAAATTTACCGAAAATTACCGAATGTAATTTCGCCTGCCGAAATGGCGCAAATATGGCGGACGAGTTTGTAATAGAAATGCACATTTTATTTATCTTATGTTATTCATGTTCATGTTCATTAAGTGTATTTTGTTAGATTTGCAATTATTTTAAGTCTCGGTGTTATTTGTATGTATACAGTTAAGAATTTACCTACATAGGTAGGTCGCCATGAATTGGTATTGTGCGGTACCAAATACTTTCAAGTCGTCTTAAAGAAATAAGAAATTTTTCTATATCTCATTTTAACAAAAATAGATTCAAAGCGTGGGTAAGTGTTCGCTCTTTTTTAAGGAAGTATACATATCGAAATTTATTTGTAAAAATAACCTGATAAATGAAGTGAAGCATCATAAAACATGTAAATTTCTCAAAAAATACAACTGAATAATTTTGCCAAAATGTTAGTAAATTCACAAAAGCGTTAGGTGAACTGAAATGCGAAGGTCACAGGTACACCACTGAAAAATGAATGGTAAAAAATATAGTCCCTGCCATTTTTTTTTAAATTAAGCTCAATGTGTTATAAGCGTAATTTTTTTTCTTTATCGCTATTAGTAATTTGTTGTTTTTTTTTAATTTCAGGGGTGATTGAAGGTTTTAGACACCTTAGTTCTGGTAAATGTAGCAACAATGTCGCATACAAGGATTTAGTTTTTATTATGCTACATGACCTCTGGAAAATTCAACAATCGTCAGAGATAAGGTAAAAACATTTGTCTTAAAGAATATAATGAATGAAGTAATAAGACTAATAAGTGCTATTTTTAAAACAGGTTTTCAAGTTAAAGTTACTGTTAGTGATCAGGGTTCTTGCCAATGTTGCTGCAATAAAATCATTAATATCAGATACAAGAACTTACCTATTACACAATAAATAATACTGGTTTAAAACCTTCTACATATTGCTACAAAGTTTGTGGCAATACAATTTATCACATATGTGATGTACCACATTTAATGAAATATTTTTGAAATAATTTTCAGAAGAAGAATCTGCTGCTCGGGAAGCAAATAGCGCAATGGCATTTTTAGAACAAATTTATTGTATAAAGCGGATGGAAGCCATGGTAAAGCACAATCAACAAACTTACAGACAAACATGTAAATCCCAAATCCTATGAAAAGATGAAGGTAAAACAGCTTATTAATATTTTATGTATATTATATATTATAGTATATTATAATTTATAATAATTATCTAGGAATGGCAAACTGGCTAATTTTAATAAAATATTTAGACATAGCTGCTGTCAAAAAATTGTACAATCAGATGATGGAACTTTATTTTAAAAATATCTATAGTACACACAGATTCGTAAAAGGAATGACATATTTTAATTAAAAAGGTTTATTTTTAAATTTAAATTACCAACGAATTGGTGTTTGTGAAAGATACTTTAATGGAATTCCAATAAAACTTATGTAGGTACCTAGATACGGATAAGAAAACAATTCATTGAAGTAAATGGTCAATACTTACCATCATCTAATACCTACCTAAAGTTTTTTATTAGTTCTTTGCCATGATGTGGTTATTATTTTTTTCTGTTAAGTTTTCATCATAATATAATAACCTTTTTTTAAATAGTAGTCCAGCATGTAACCGCCGCCCCATATTAAGCTTGTGAAGATGAACAATGTTCACTCTTCTCGTTATACCCGGTTACTTCCAATTTGATCCCTGAGTTAAATTTGAGTGGCGTGACTGCCTACCCCTGTTTGAACATTTATTTCATTATTAATTTAATGAAACACGATATGTAGTTCTGAGTAAGGTAAAGAGAGATGTACTGAATCAATTTTTATTTTCTTGTAGCTCTGCACATGACAACACTTCATCTGATGTAAAGCTAGAGTGCAGTCCATGAACGGAAACAACTGCTACTACAGATATATTTATATGGCAGCTTGGTGGTAGGCAGACTGATGATGGTTATTAGCCCAGTCTGCTATCCTGGAATAGTATTACCACTTTCGAATGTAACATCTGTGAACTGACATGGTCGCCTTTCGATAACAGTTTGAAAGTAGGCAGGTAAAGCGAGAGGATTGTACACTGTCAATCTGGATGGTGTACATTCGTCTCCTCAAGCCGGCATAGCGGAGGCGACTACTGCCTGTAGAGGTTCCTCTGTAGTAGCAGTTGTTTCTGTTCAAGGACCGCACTCTAGCTTTACATCAGACGGAGTGTTGGCACATGCCGAGCAGGAATAATAAAAAAAACCGCAAACATTATAATACCGTTTTAACTGTTGATATTTTTTTAAAACAATGTTCTATCAACCTGCCATAACTTTTTTGTATGAGCTTCGTCTAAACGTTTTTACTAAAAATTTGCAAAACTAAAAATATTGTTTATATTTTTATTTTCCTACGATTATTAATTGGTCATCGATAACATTTTAATTGATAAAACCTATGCTAAAAAAATGTGAAAAATTTTTAATACATTTTTGAAAAATATTTTTGTGTGAAAACTGGAAAAAGTCACAACTTTAAACTGGCAAGGTATATAATAATAAAATCTAATATAATCATGTGGTTGAACTCCGCCTAATGTTAAGCTAAAGTTCAATCAATGAGCAGAGATGATTGCTGCCATAGAGAAACGCGGGCAATTCCAACTCGATGAAACCAGATTTCAAGCTTATCCCGAAATGTGACTAGACTACACTTATGAGTGTTGATTTGAGCACCATTTTCGCCAGATGAACTCATTTTATTTTTATTTTTTCAGGTCAAATGGACAAGTACTCAGCAGAGAAGTGTCTTCTGAAATATTGCTATTTATTAATGATTTGTGACAGCCCACATTTTGTTCATGATATCATTAGTATTAAATATCTTTCGGTGATTTGCAAATCAACTAAGACCCTTTCGAGAATTTTTTCGGCCAGATCATAGGATAAGGTGGGTTAAATTCCCACCCTGATTGTCATGAATTTGTATCATCATTAAAAACACTGTTGATTAAATAATAATGCCACAGGTAAATCACAGGTACACAAATTGCGCCAGTGATAATGATAACATGTTAGAAACGCTATCGGATAGCGTAAGAGCGTCAATAGGAACATATCGTTTGAAGCACACTACAATGTTTCTCATAAGCTTTGTACAACATTATCAGTACCACAAGAAAACGTGCTCCAGTCACAGGCAGTGTCATATATCACAGGTGCAATTTGTCATTTTGTAACGATTATATAAGTTTAGAAATAGAATATAGAATTTATAGTTTAGAAAAGAATATAGATTTATATTGGCTAACTCTTCCAGTTCATAAAAGGATTTTTATTGATTAATTTTTTGTATGTTATAAAAACGCGAGTAGTGCATTAATTTTAATAGGAGGATTTATAATGTAGACACAAGATAAAAATAAGTAAAGAAATGGAAGACTTAATTAAAGCTAACGTCTCAAAATGTTTAAGTTGTAGATAAATTTGGTTATGGAGTTCATGAAATTGTTCCACATCTTACATGTATACGATTTTTTATTGTTAATTCAATTTTAGATATAATCCTGGTTATGATGTATATGTATGTTATAGATAATTTAGCGATAGGTTAGCCACAATATCTCAAGAAAGTAAAATTTGCTTTTGCTTCTTTTATTGTAACTTTGTACAAAACAACACTCCACCTGATGTTAAGCTAGAGTGTGATCCATAAAAGGAAACAATTGCTATCACAGAGAAATTTCTGCACGCTTCAGACTAGGTCACTGCGGCAGGCTAATAACCATCGTCAGTCTGCCACCCCTCTCTTTAATAGTGTCTATAGGCATTGAGCGACCAAAGTACAGTGTTTTTTTTATGCCTGGACAATTGCTACTACACATAAAATTCTATGAGCAGCAGTCGCCTCCTCTATATCGGCTTGAGAAGACGAATGTGCATCATCCAGATTGACAGTGCACACTCCTCTCGTTATACTTGGCTATTTCCAAATTGTTCCCGAAACGCGACAAGGTGGTATATTCGAAAGCGGTGGTACTACCCCAGGCCGGCAAACTAGGCTAATAAAATACGGATGTTGATATCGTGGCATATTTTAATATTTTTTATATTTTTAGGTGACGCTGGGGGAGAGACGTTTGTGGGGGCTGAGCTATAATCTACCCTCAGGGTCACTGGTGGCGGACCGTGAACGACCACCAGATGATGATGATGAGCTGAGAATATATTGAATAAGCAGTCCCTGACCGACGACAGCGCTAGTATTACTAGGATATGCATGATAATCTGATGGGACAGTTTACACTAAAAATGCCACAAGAATCTTATGACGATACTGGGACGTGGCGAACGAGTGCCGCCAATAAATAAGCATTTCTCTTGTTCTTTACTGTAACAGTATCAGTACACAGGTACTGAGGTACTGACAGACAACTGAAGAAGAACCTAGGTATTGTAAAAACGACCTTTCGACCTAACGTTATATTTTGCCATATTGAGTTTTATCCTTAATCATTCCATTATTTGTGTTGTAAACAGGAGTTTTTAGTTATAATATCAACTAAAATCTTGCTTACAGTTGTTTCAAGTGGAGAGAATGACTGCATTATCTTAACAATACCATTTTCTTTGCCACATCTGTCACTCTTCTCGTGTATGCATGTGAAGTGCCCCTCAAGTGACCTGTTCTAAGCAGATAACCAATTTAATACAGGAAAAAGAAAACTACTCTTCCGACAACAACTAATGTTTTAAAATTTCCAGATGTATCACACAGCGGCGCAAGTATCTGGCCTCATCACATCGGTGTATTCAATGTCATCATAGAAAATATGGAAGGCGAAAGACGAATACATTTTTGATGAACATTTTAAACAAATTGTAAATAAATAATCATTTTTTGTTTCTGTGGTTGAGTTTTATTGCTTGTTAGGAAATTCTAATTAATAAGGATTAGGGTGGCCCCGCGCGGCCTGCGAAGCATTGATTTTTTTGATCGAATACTATCAATTATTAACTGAATGTTTTTTGCACATCACTACTCTCCCTTCTTGTCGTTCTATTTAGGAGCGTTCATTTTGATGAGTTTATTGTGGTTTTTTATGATTTAAAATGGCAGCTCTTTGTTATTTAAAACATTTGAGTGTTATGTTAATGGTATTATAAAATGAACTCCCAAATTATTACGTGAATAATCAACGAAAAACATGGTCTTATTTGTAAGGTATTTACTTAAATAATATTTATGAACGTACCCATCGTCTCTATGGGCAAGTGTGCGAGTGAGTAAGGTGAGGGCCAATGGAATTCACACGTGTAAGAAAAAGATGCAAGATATAGTCTATTTATAGAGACGTGTAAATGAGCTTATATTTGTCCAGAAACGCACACATCCGTCACGCTAGTGTTAGTGACCCTTATTGTGTCAGTTTGCTAGTATGAAGACAGCCGTCTCCTTATTATTAATTGTCTCTGCATATAGGTAAAATACGATAGTCTGGGTAGGAGTATTGATTAATGTCTATAATTAAATTATAGCAATGCCTTATTAGACCTTATAATAAATTGTATAATATAATTAAAATATAAAAGCTTTAAATGTTACTAAGTTTGGCCGTTAGCCCGTTATGCTAACACAGTGTTTAAAATATCCAAATTATATATAAAATTATAACTTTTTCTATACATTATCGATGACTGAGCATGCGCATTGACTAAGATTTTAAAAGAAAGTGGGACGTGCCTAGACATTTCAATATGGCGGAAACGGAGTCCGCCGCTGCGACGTCTGGCTTTTAATATTTGCAAAATAAGTAGTTTTATGCTCGTGTTTTTCTTATATTATAGTTTTAAAGTGGTTTTATAAATTACATAAACATTTTGTGATAGTTTTCGGCGCCTATCACCGCTTTTGTTTACTCACTTCAACGAAAAAATGGTAATGCTAGTTTTTTGTTTTGATACTTTTTCACGAACTTGACTTTCTTATATTTTTTTATTTTACAAAAGTTATACCTCATCTAGTTAATATATAAGTTTGTGTGTATTAACATTTATATCGGGCACGTTTTTTATATTTTTTACAGTAGTTTTTTTGCGTTTTTTTTTCATTGTTTGTAATTTTTCTAACCAAAAAGTGTCATTCTGTGTGGTGAATCTCACATGTTTATCATGATAAGATTTTAGTTATTTTGTTTAATCTTTTGGGAATCTCTTTGTCTTCCCGAGACGTTAATTATGCAGGCAGGGCGTGGTCGTCTTATTGATTTTCCAGGAAGCTTCTAAAATGGAGAACTTGTAAGATGAAGGTTTTCTTAGTATGAAATGCATATGCTTTTCAATAATTGATGAATAGGCATCCTCATTTCAGCTTTTATGTGTGTTTTCGAATCATATTAACGGAATGATGATGGTGAATTATTAAGAAATATGTTTATAATTTTATTTTAATAAAAATTGTTGTTTTTGCATTTTGCATATACATTAAATTTATCAGTTACATAAGGTTTATGGTAGTGAAATGGTTTATTGTAATTGCATATGGTGTTTTATGTGTTTTGTGATATCAAATAAAACCCATAAAGTTTTTATAAAATTGAGTTGAATTGAGAAATTTAAATTTCAAATGTTATTGATTAGAAAATAATTCTCAAAAAAATTCTGATTTTAGAGTAAGCGTTCATTTGGCGATGACGCGGATAGTCCGCCGACTCCCTCCGACGATGACTCTGACTTTGATGATGATGAGGATCCAGATAATTTGGAAGTACCAGGTGAGTCGTAGTCTACTGTAGTAACAATTATTGTGAACATGTTGATTTACCGCTTACAGTTTTTTTTAAAGATAGACTGAAGAGTTCTCTAGTGATGCTTACATTCCTCATTGCCTTAGTGTTTGCCGTCTGCCCTTGGAAGTTCAGGAGAAGGATGGACTTGTTCTTTTTACTTTATTGAGTAGCTTCTTGTTCTTCCAGGCTAGTTTCCACACGCAGACCCTCCATGTGGGGTCCTTGTGTGTCCTTCCGTACTTATGCAAGCCATCCTATTTCCTCCATGAGGGCCAGAACAGCATCGACGTCCTCAGGAACTTCCTTCTCCGTACATCAACACTGCTACACTCCAGGAGCATGTGATGTGCCGTTTCCTCCTGCACCAGACTACCTTTGCATGCCTGTTTAAGGCCAAGTGTCCTGTAATGACTCCCACCATAACAGGCAGATTTTGCTTACTTAATTGGAGTAGTTGGCCTGTTAGCTTGTTATGCCACGGTAGTGCTTCACGAGTAGTCTTATTGAGTATGTAATTATTAATATTGTTTTAGGCGGTGGAAAGACATTGGCAGCAGCTGCTCGGATGGCTGAGAAGAAACCAGCACCGATTGTTGTTAAACCGACTACTAATCCACTGGCAGGTAATATTTCTATATACACGTTTGTTTTGTTGAAAGAAAAAGGGCCGTTAATCCTAGTGTTACTTTGTATCCATATTATTAGTATTATGCCTGTAATATTCCCTTGTGTATTTATTTGTCTTTTCGTTTGGATATTTGGATGTAGATGTGGTTCTAAGAAATTGGACTACTTGATTTGATTTTAAAATCTTGTCGCAGCTGCATCAGGCACGGCGTTTGGACAAACACTGAAACCGATCAAGATACAAGCCAGTTCATTGACGAAACCTGGCGCATTGAATGTGCAAGGCGGAATGGGTTCACGTATGTATTTCCTTCTATTTTTATAGTACCAACCAGACTATGGCGGCTCCGAAGTTAGGCATGAGTCGCCACGTTGTACACAAATTGAGGTGTCGGCGGGGCACGACGAAGCTGAGAGGGAAGGGCGTGGAGTGCCATTCTATTCATATTTAAAATAAACTCTTTGTTTTATTATTGTAAAGTTGACTGTACCTGCGCGAAATAGCGCCCCCAGCTAACTTCCGAGACGCCATAAAGTTTGACGCGACATATGCGTTGGAAGAGACTTACTTTTTATTTTATAGTGGTTCGTGTGTAACTGATCAATGTGTATAGGCAATATACTTTGGCATGTAAAGAAAGTTAACCTTATTTAATTTGGGACAGAATACAAGTGTGAAAGGAAACTGTTATCTTGTATTTCTGTGCTATAAGTAAATTGTTCATATAATCTCATGCTACAGGGACTGGGGAATTTAGTTATTAATTACCTACTAGTTTAAAAAATATATTACTGCATTGACACGAGTAAATTTCATCTCAAATGTGTCAGTCTAACTATAAACGGATCTGCGGGGTTGAGGAGTGCCTACTTGATCTTCTAAATCTCCCAACACTAACGAATTTGCGAGTTAAGCGCCATCTGAAGGAAAATGATATGTGTGTGAAAATATTGTTTTTTTTTTTTAAACGTGGTCCTGCCCTGCCCTGAGGTAATACAATATTAGTCAGGTGTAATTATTTGTATAAATATTACAGCATTATTAGGAGCACCTCTCGCGGGCTCCTCGGCCGCGTACAATGCCGCCACATTATTAGCTCAGAGTGAGTTTGCATGATATACATTGTAGTTTGACTTTTTATAACTTTCGGGATGAAAATTAAGATACGAAACGCTGTGTAAATGTGTGATGAAGTACAAATTGAGCGGCCGTGGTCTAGCGTCAACATGCGTGAACTCACGATCGATGAGACCCGTATTCGAACCTCACTAACTCATTCAATTCTGGCCTGTACCGATGTAACTATGTTATATGTACTTTGGTCGCTCAGTGCACTATTAATGATTGGTAACTATTAGAACCGGCATAGCGGAGGCTACTGCTGCCCGTAGAGATTTCTCTGTAGTAGTAGTTTTTAGCGAAGTGTTGTCATATGTAGAGCTAAAATAAAAAATAAAAAATATTGATTGTCCCAGAATACTTCCAGGTTACCTAGCAATTTGTGTGTTTCCGCATTTTAACTACTACTTGGTCAAATAAGAAATGAGATGGAGGCTGTACCTATTAGTCTCGTACACATAATTCGTACATGATTGTTCTAGTGGACCTCACGTTCGATGAGTCCTGTGTTTGAATTTCACTAAATTTTGACTAAATATAGCTATGTTATATGAACTTTGCTAGCTCAGTGCCTGCGATACGAGCATTACCTTAGTACGAAAAAGTGTGTTCTTTTTTATTATATCTATTTTCTTTCATAATTTTGTTTACCTTCCTCAATTGCTGGTAAATTATGAATAAAAAAACTATAACATACTTTTGTACGCTGACAATGCAGCTGCATCGTGTCGCCGTTTTTTATTTGTACAAGTAGTATATCGTTACTTATAAAAAAACCTGGCTAATTATGATACCGGTTGCAAAGGTTTTACCGCATTTATTTTATGAGTAATTTTGGGATTAGGTTTGCGGTTGCCCTTTTTTTTAATGATTCGTATTGAACACTACTATCTCTTTTGTTTGGCTTCATTTTTACTATTTACCTCTCTTTCTTGTAGTTAGTTTTAAAAAAAATAATATTTTGTCGAGTAGCTTTTGTTTGATTGCATTTTTTTCATATTTTAATTACATATATTACATTAATCTTGCCTGTAGCTAGCTTCTAACCAGTTGGTTTAAGATAAATGACAGAGTTTATTTGTTAATTAATAATAATTATTTATTTTCCAGTGGACCTAGCGAATATGGCAAATATGAATCCGTATTTGTTACAAAATTTAAATCAGATTTTGGCGTCTGGCATGAGTGGTCCGTTGGCAGGCATGTTGGGTCAATTAGCTTCGGTCTCCGGGTGGAATCAGAAGACTGCCGGTTGGGGACCAGAAAGGGTATGTAGTTTTTTTTTACAAAAAAGGAATTATTAAAAAAGATACTAAGTCTTTGTTTAATCAGGCCCATGGTGATGATGAGGAGGTGGATGATGAAGACATGGGTGTAGCCGAGACTTATGCTGATTATATGCCTTCTAAACGTGAGTCTCACTATACTGTTTTCATTTTTTTGTGATTAATTAATAATTTGGCAAATGCACAGACTTGCAGTGTAATGTACTGCGGTCCAGATGCGGTTTCTGAATCTCGTTAAAAGCCTACTGCGAAGTGCCAGTGTAAGACAAAACATTAGTACATAGGAGAGAAATATACAAGCAAATGGGTTTGATTTATCATCCAATCTTATAAATAGTGTACGAAATTACACAACCTTACTAATATTAACAATAAACTCTAATGAAGTTTAGCTCTTGTATGCACATTGAACAACTTTGAAACCTCATATGGACCCTTTACAATTTGGAACTTGGGTTGAAAATGTTCACTTTTATCTTTCAGTGAAACTGGGCCGCAAACATCCTGACCCGGTGGTCGAAACAGCGTCACTATCATCAGTAGAGCCGATAGATGTGACATATAAGTTAAGTCTACCAGACGAGACAATACGCAGCGGTTTGTTGTCCGCGTTGCAATTAGAATCAGTGGTGTACGCTTCACAAGCACACACGCATATCTTGTCCGATGGGACAAGGGCTGGATTTCTTATAGGTAAGTTTTGGATTTTGGTTCAGCGCTTTTTAACGTGTAAAAGGGGGTCAGAGTTTATATGAGACTTTTATATTTAAAGAACCTCATCCTGCGGTGTAGTGACACCACTTTCAAGTGTAACAACTGTAAATTGGCATAGAAAAGAAGGCAATAGACGAATAGACCTACGTATGAGACAAGTAATTTTTAAAACTATTTAATTAATAATTTCGTTCGACAGGTGATGGCGCAGGTGTCGGTAAAGGCAGAACAATAGCCGGTATAATATTTGAGAACTACTTGAAAGGTAGAAAACGTGCAATTTGGGTATCAGTATCGAATGATCTGAAGTATGACGCGGAGAGAGATCTTCATGATATAGGAGCTGGGAAGATTGAAGTTTATCCTCTTAATAAGGTCGGTTTGATTATCATGGAGATTTGGTCAACAATTCCTAAGTGACACACGGTTCGTCTGGCTTTAAGCGATGATAAATCACCATCGGCTTAATTTGCAAATGGGTTAGTTAATATTACCAAACCAATTTGACGCTTGAAATTCATTCTCATATTTCAATAACCTCGCGCAAGTGGGACTCAAAGACTTAATTTACATTTCTTTATAAACAATGTATCTTGTAGTATAGATTATCGGAAGTGTATGGTAATTTATGCGTAATGTTTTCTTTCAGACATCTATGACCCCTCTTTGACCCGTTTAGTTCATAGCTGCCGACTTTTCAAGTAATATAATTCTTATTCCTTTATTTTTCAGTTTAAATATGCAAAAATATCGTCAGCTGTTAACGGCAATGTTAAGAAGGGTGTCGTGTTTAGTACATATTCCGCGTTGATCGGTGAGACGCAATCGTCCACTACTAAATATAGAACAAGATTGAAACAGTTGTTGCAATGGTGCGGGGAGGATTTTGATGGTGTTGTATCCTTTTAGAAATAGAAATCGTCTAAATTTAAGTTTATGGCTTTTCTTCTTCTCTTAATTCGTCTTAATTTTATTATTGTCAACTTGACTTTATCTGCGTGAGATAGCGCTCGCAGCTAACTTCCGAGATGTCAGTTTGACGCGACCTATACCTACAGAGGCCTAACAAACATGCTCACTATCGCCATTATCATCATTATGAGTTTAGTTTCGATTTCGTTCGATATTTTTATACATATTTACGCCTGTAACCACGCCATAAATCTGTGGCACCGCAAATGTATTTAGTGAGTTGTCTCCGCCAATTATATAATATTATTTTGGCCGCAGACGTTTAAAAATTTCAAACAAAGCGATTCTGTTGTTGGAGAATTCTCACTTTACTCCGTGAGAGCGTAAATGTAAACTGCTACGGATGATCTCTGTTTATAAGTCAGGAAAAAAGTCTATGCACACGTGTGACAGGGCATACGCCTATGTTATACATTATTATAATCTTGTTATGAATTACCTTAACTAAAAACTCAAGATTGTTTTTGACGAGTGTCACAAAGCGAAGAATCTCTGCCCAGTTGGATCCGGTAAGGCCACCAAAACTGGTTTAACCACATTGGAGTTACAAAGCAAATTGCCCAAAGCGAGGGTGGTCTACGCTTCAGCCACTGGTGCCTCGGAACCGAGGAATATGGCTTATATGGTCAGACTTGGCATTTGGGGCGAGGGTACACCCTTCCCTACATTTATGGACTTTATTAACGCAGTTGAGAAGAGGTTTGTCATTACCTATTTGCCATCCCGGGGCAGTACCACCACTTTCAAGTGTAACACTCGTGAAGTGATCTTGTCGCGTTTCGGGAACCATTTGGAAGTAGGTGGGTATAACACCATGCACGGAAAATGCTACTACAGATAAATTTCTATAGACAGAAGCCGCCTCCGCTATGCCGGCTTGAGGAGACAAATGTGCACCGTCCAGATTGACAGTGCTCACTCTCGTTATACCTGGCTACTTCTAAACTGTTCCCGAAACGCGACAAAATTACTTCACAGTGGTGGTACCCCTGAGGTGGTTTTGTAACCAATATAAGAGTTTTTGGACCGCACACAGGCTTGATATCGGGCGGAGTGCGGTCATATGACGGTGCTATAGTAAATTTTTTATATTTTTTCAGGGGTGTTGGTGCTATGGAGATAGTTGCAATGGATATGAAATTGCGTGGCATGTATATAGCCCGTCAACTGTCCTTTCACGGTGTCTCTTTCAAGATTGAGGAGGTGCAGCTGTCCGACTCGTTTAAGGAGACTTATGACAAGGCTGTGGCACTGGTTAGTATATACATAATATATATTATGTAGAACTATCCTGTAAAGCCTTACAAACACAAAGTTGGTAATAATTTTTTTCTTTTTCGGTTTCGACTCATTTTTTGTTTTGGTTGCAATTATAAAGTATCATATTGAAATTAGTCGAAGAGTGGTAGTCAATTTGATGATGGTTAATACCCAGTCTGCCGTCTTGACTCTTGGGGTGGTACCACTACATTCAAGTGTAACATCTGTGAAGTGACCCAGACGCGTTTCGGGATCAGTTTAAAAGTAGCCAGGTATAACCAGAGGTGGTTGACAATTAAGCTGATTGGTGCACATTGGTCTTCTCAAACAGGCATAGTGGATAGGGTTTTCGTTCACAGACTTTATTCTAATTTAAAATTAGTGTTGTCAGATGGTAGTGGTAGGCAGATGGGTGTTGGTTATTGATACAGTTTGCCATCCCATCACGCGTCTCACCCGTTCATACACTTCTCTCAAGCCGGCATAGCGGAGGTGACCACTGCCTGCAGACATTTATTATATATATTTATAAAAATATATTAATGATAAAGCGTGATTTGTGTAGTGGGTGGAAGCGATGCAGAGATTCACGGAAGCCGCCGAATTGATAGACGCCGAGAGCCGCATGAAGAAGACAATGTGGGGGCAGTTCTGGTCGGCGCATCAACGCTTCTTCAAGTATTTGTGCATCGCTGCTAAGGTACGAGAGTATTATTCTACAAATAAACACTTGTGGCTTCAGACTTGTTTCCGCACGCAGATCCTTTCTAGTACCCTTCGTGAGTGCGTTGATCCACCCTCACGTAAGCTATCTGATTCGCTCCATGAGGGCTAGCACCCTATAGACATTGGGGCACGCCTCAGGAAGTGTTGGTATTGTTGAACTTCCTTCTCGGTATATTGGTACTAAGAGCACGTGCCTGTGGTGGTGGTTGGGGGCTGGTTTTTTTTTTTTTTTAATTGTAGCTCGACATGTGACAACACTCCGCCTGATGTAAAGCTAGAGTGCGGTCCATGAATGGAAGCAACTGCTACCACAGAGAAATCTCTACGGGCTGCAGTCGCCTCCACTATGCCGGCTTGAGGAGACGAGCATGTACCATCTAGATTGACAGTGCACACTCCTCTCTTATACCTGGCTACTTTCAAACTATCCCCGAAACGCGACAAGGTCACTTCACGGGTGTTACATTCGAAAGTGGTGGTATTGCCCCAGGACGACAGACTGGACAAATAACCATCATCAGTCTGCCTACCACTCTTTAATAGTGCCTATAGGCACTGAGCGACCGCACGTAGACTCTCTATTTGGGATCCTTGATTTGTCCTTGCACTCTGATAGAGGCTATCAACGTTTTAGCACTGCTAAGAGAGTGTTGACATAGTCTTAAGGAATTTCCTTCTTGGCATATTAACCACCGTTACGTCCCTGTACCAGGCTAAAGGCTATAGTAGTAAAACGCAACTTTTGCCTACCTGGAGTAATTGACCAGTTAACTAATTTCGTTTTTAGGTGAACTATGCTGTCGCGGTTGCACGCGAAGCCGTCAAATGCGGTAAATGTGTAGTGATAGGGCTGCAGAGTACAGGAGAGGCCAGAACGTTAGACCAGCTGGAAAAGGATGACGGAGAACTCACAGACTTCGTCTCCACTGCCAAGTAACTATCGCATATCTGCTTTCTTTTTTTAAATTGTATCATGGCATATGACAACATTCCGCCAGATGTTAAGCAATTGCCTTCACTATGCCAGCTCGAGGAAAAGAATGTGCACCACCTAGATTGACAGTGCACACTCCTCTTGCTATACCTAGTTACTTCCGAACTGATCACTTCACGGGTGTTACATTCAATAGTGGTGGTGTAGATTGCGCTAATAACCATCATCAGTCTGCCTACTATAGTTTAATCCTGTTAATATGTTATTTTTATTATTGTAGCTCGGCATGTGACAATACTCCGCCTGATGTAAAGCAAGAGTGTCGCCCATGAATGGCAACAACTGCTACTACAGAGAACCTGTACAGGCAGCAGTCACCTCCGCTATGCCGGTTTGGGGAGACGAGCATGTACCATCCAGATTGGCAGTGCACACTCCTCTCGTTATACCTGGCTACTTTCAAACTATTTCCGAAACGCGACAAGGTCACTTCATGGGTGTTACATTCAAAAGTGGTGGTACTACCCCAGGACGGCAGACTGGGCAAATAACCATCGTCAGTCTGCCTACCACTATATAATAATCGTACCAAAGTTAGCTAACAAAGTTACATTGGTACCGGTCAGGATTAGCGAGGTTCGAACACGGATCTCAAAGATCATGAGTTTACGCGTCTTACCGCTAGACCGCTCTTAAAAATAACATATCACTTTCAGAGGAGTGTTCCAAGCTCTAGTAGAGAAACACTTTCCGGCGCCAGACAGAGATAGAATCAATCGTCTGCTCTCTCTACACAAGGGAGATGAGAAACCGATCATAACGAGTATTAAACAGATAAATGGAAATAAGAAAAATGGCGTCGAGGAGGCTAACAGTGCCAAGAGGAAATGTAAGTTTGATTTGGTGGAGTAAGAGTTAGGGAGATTTTTTAAAAAGACAAATGGGCCCACCTTTTTTTTATACGAGTTTTATGATGATTTTTATTTTATAAAATTTTTATTATGATTTAGAAAAAGAAAAAAAAAAAGATCTTGTCATCAGTCAGTTTCATAAGACTGATGATGGTCATCATCAGACCAGTCTTCTGTCCTGGGGTGGTACTACCACTTTTAAGTTCAACGCTTGTGAAGCCGTATTTTGGGCTCAGCTTGGGTATAACAAGAGTGCACTGTCAGCTTGGACGGTGCACATTCGTCTCCTCAAGTCGGCATGTGCAAAGCTGAAAGTTTCATTAAAATATTGTTATTTCCCAGTGACATCCCGACAACAAGCGAATGCGGCGGCAAAACGTTCCCGCGCGGGCTCTTCCTCCGATGAGTATTTACGTGACTCGGATATTGATCAGGAATTGGACTCGAATCATGATGTTGACTCTGACAGAAGCTCTGACTTTAACCCGTTTCATGCTGGATCGGATAGTGATGATGGTTTGTAATCAATTCTTTACTGTAATTTAGGGATGTCGTCGTTGTCGATAAAAAGATATTTAAAAATTCAAATTAGTTTTGTTTTTAAAATATGGCGAAGGTTAAAATATGGTGAAAGTTCACAATGGTAGGCGGACTGGGATTTCAGTCCAGTAGCTTCGCACTTATCTGATCAAGGTTTCTTATAGTTATTGATATTAGAAGGATTGCTTGCAATTAACTATACATTTATATAAAAACTGTCAACTATGCCAGCTGATTTAATTAGATTACTCAATCCATTCCAGATCCGTGGATCAACCGTAAAAAGAAGCCGTTGAAGAAGAAAAAATCATCAATTGTTAAGAAGAAACCAACAACAACGCAGGACAAGATTGAGAACATGTTTGAGAGGAAGACCGGCAGCGGTGTTCAACCTTCTAGTCAAATCACTGTTAATACCACAGCTGGACAATTAACAGGGACTCCTGTTGGAACTAACGGAATATATTTAGGTGAGATTTCAACACTTTTTTTATGAGGCCTGGGCCAATCCAAACGGTCTCACAGGCCAATTTGTAATGTTAGAGTGGGTCACACTTTGGGAGATTATAGCTCAAATATATAAAAAAAAAAATTAATACAACATAGACATGTTTATATTCTATGAGTTCTGAAAATACCAGTCTGATCTGAAGAAAAATATTCAAAGATTTATATTTTTTTATGTTTGTTTAGTGGTGGAATCTCTAATACAACTTTTAGCACTCCCAAAAATAATAATATTGGCTCTCAGGACCAGCCCGTAACCAGCCACCGCCTCGTTCTGCCATAGAGCGTGCTTGCAGCATGAAAGAACAACTGTTGGCCGCCATCGACCGCCTCGGATGCAGACTACCTCCGAATACACTCGATCAACTCATCGACGAACTCGGCGGACCAGACAACGTGGCGGAGGTGAACACAGACATGCTACGACTCTGCCACCACTTTATATTATAAGATTAAATAATGCCTTTGTAACAGATGACAGGTCGGAAAGGCCGAGTGGTCCAAACAGAGGAGGGACAGATCCAGTACGAGAGTCGATCCGAGATAGACGTGCCGCTCGAGACGCTCAACCTGAAGGAGAAACAACGTTTCATGGATGGAGAGAAGGATGTCGCTATTATATCTGAAGCTGCTTCCAGTGGTATCTCGTTACAAAGTGATCGGAGGTATTTATTTTCCATTATCTACTGGACATTAGTTGCTGGTTATTGGAAGCAGTCAAATGACTATAATAATTGTGAGTACTTTTTAGAGCGCGGAATCAACGCAGAAGAGTTCATATAACATTGGAATTGCCATGGTCGGCAGATCGAGCTATACAACAGTTTGGTTAGTATATGTGGGAAAAAGACAGATATATCACGTTAACACTCGCACTACTCCCTCTAAAGCGCTCGTATTAAATATTCCGCAGGTCGCACGCATCGCTCCAACCAGGTGAACGCGCCGGAGTACATATTCCTGATCTCTGACTTGGCAGGAGAGAGGCGGTTTGCGTCCACTGTTGCCAAGAGGTTGGAGTCGCTCGGGGCACTCACACATGGTGACCGGAGGGCCACGGAGACCAGGGACTTGTCACAATTTAATATAGATAATAAATATGGTAAGTGCTTTTGAACGGAAGGTGGCGCTGGTATAGCTGCATCTCACGGCTTCTTTTCTAGTCATGTGAGGTGTGTAAGTCGCTTCACCTATGCTGGCTTGATTTTTTTAAATGTAGCTCGGCGTACAACACTCCGCCTGATGCAAAGCTGAAGTGCACTCCATGAACGTGCGCTACTATAGGGAAATCTCTACGAGCAGGCGCCGCCTCCGCTATGCCGGTTTGAAGAGACTGTGCACACTCCTCTCGTTATACCTGGCTACTTTCAGACTGCTCCCGAAACGCGATAAGGTCACTTCACGGGCATTCGAAAGTGGTGATACTACCCCGAGATGGTAGACTGGGATAATAACCATCATAAATGTGAATCATCAGGTCGCACTGCGTTAGAGAAAGTAATGAAAGCCATAATGAAATATGAGAGTCCAATGGTGCCTCCGCCGCGTGACTACAACGGTGACTTCTTCCAAGATGTCGCATCGGCTCTCGTCGGTGTCGGTCTGATTGTCAACTCGGAAATATTGCCCGGACGATTGTCATTGGATAAGGTAATTTAGTAGACAATAATAAAAAAAGAAGAATAGTTCAGGAGCAGATAAATATTTGTAGGCAGCAGTCGTCTCCACTATGCCGGCTTGATAAGACGAATGACAGTGCACGTTCCTCTCGTTATACCTGATAATTTCTAAACTGATCCTGAACGTGACTAGGTCGCTCCATGGGTGTTAAGTTACTCTATAATTAGTCTGCTTACCACCTGCCTGTGATACCAGCACTAGCTTGCTAACGGTTGCTTAGAACTTTATGGCGTCCCGAAAGTTAGCTGCGGGATTTAAATATTAATAGAACATATAAAAATAATCTATGAGCAGGGGTAGCTCGGGAGTGTGCCCTTCTCTCTCATTCACGTTCATCGTGCCCTGCTGCTATTTTCTGAGCCGATAAAGTGTGGAGCCGATAAAGTACTATATGAGCATTTAAAAAAAAATATATTTTTTTTACAGGATTACAATAATATGTCAAAATTTCTAAATAGAATACTCGGTATGCCGGTTGATTTGCAAAATAGACTGTTTAAATACTTTACTGACACACTGGCCGCTGTCATGGAACAAGGTGAGTCTTTTGATGACAATCAGTGCTGTGCGGATATGTAGATGCGGGGTAAGACCTATAACAAGGGATAGATTCCTCGTAGGATCCTTTTCCGCAATTGAGCAGCTATGGCCGCTCGTTGTGCGCGACCAAGGGATATGACAGTAGCCCGGATGGTGCACGTCTCCTCAAACCGGCATAGTGGAGGCGAGTAGAGATTTATCTGTAGTAGAATTTGTTTCCTGCCATGGACCGCACTCTAGCTTTACATCAGGCGGAGTGTTGTCATATGCCGAGCCCCAAAAAAAATGTGGGTATGACGAATTTAATTTTAAAAAAAAGTAGCCCCAACCATTTTCCCCGGGCAATAGAGTCGAGTTATCGTTAACCTAGTCAAGAAGTAGCCTGTAATGTAGAGATAGTTACAGAATTCTAAAGTAATATGTTTTCAGCTCGTCGTAGCGGCCGGTTCGATCTAGGTATCCTAGATTTGGGTAGTGCGGGGGAGACTGTGCGCAGGATCAAGTGCGTCAGGTTCATGAGAGCGCACGCCACGGGTCATGCGCCCGTCGAGCTGCATACCGTGCAATCTGAGGTAATTGTTTTATGAATATTGTTTAATCGAATCTATACTACCTCAAGTCGGCATAGCGGAGGCGACTGTCGTCTAAACATCCGGTTTCATACTGACGTCAAAAATAATAGAGGTTGAAATTGTTTGTTTTCAGCGTGGTTTAGACTGGATAGATGCATTTGACAAGATGTCAGAACTGAGTGGTGCCAAAGAGGGTTTCTACCTGTCATTGCAGGCGAGAAACAACAAATACACGGCTGTGCTGTGCGTCGCTGTACAATCTAACACTAAGAAGGAAAAGTTGTCCAAGAAGGAGCAAATGTTTCAGATTTATAGGTAACTATTTACCCACTATTGTCTATGAACTTTCTCATTATCCCGATGGGAATTCATTCAGCTGTTTCTGTAACAGACATCCATGCATTCTTAATTTATATGTTGTTAGAATTTCCTATTTTAAGGTAAGCATTTAAAAAAAATTATTAGGCCTTTTTCAAAATTATTTGTTTCGTTTGTAGGCCAAATACAGGGTTACAGTTGAAACTGGAGTCGTTGGCTGAAATTGAGAAGAAATACAAGAAGGTGGAGAGCGAGGAGGCAGAGAGTTGGTGGACGGCGCAGTATAACTCCTCCATGAGGGTATGCAGCCACGCCTATTGGCGGGCCACGTGCAGGAACGTCGATTGCGAGGTATGCTACACTAATTCAGGATTTCTTAAATTTAATATATTATGGGTTAATACTATTGTTGTCTTGCAGGTGGGTCTGCGCGTGCGCACATATTACGTGTTGTCCGGGTCAGTGTTGGGTGTCTGGGGAAGGGTGGAGAGACTGCTGGCTATGAGGGCTGACAAGTTGCAGGTGGTGAGGCTCAAGACTGACGATGATCACAAGATCGTAGGTGCGTATACGCATGAAAATGACGGCTACGGGCTATGAAGGGACTTAGATATCTAATTTTTTTTTAATTCAAACTGAGATATACAATATTCATTCTCTAGGACTATTTGGCGCGACGCCTTTCGTCATAGTAGTGGAAATCCAACCCAAGTCCTGCTTTGCGGCACGGATACTCTGGCCACTTAGCTACATAGCTATTAAAGCTTTGAAATTACACTATAATCTTTTTTTAACGCTGTGTTTACATCAAATCATATGTACTTTCAATTTGTCATCAATCAAGCAAGGCATTGAGCGACCAAAGTACATATAACATTGGTCAGAATTTAGTGAGGTTCGAACCCGGGTCTCATCGATCGTGTGGTTCACGCGTTCTGCAGCTAGACCACGGCCGCTCTATAAATATTATTAACTTGTTTGCAGGCACAGTTATTCCAAAGAGTTGCGTGGAGCCCCTGAAGGAAGCGCTGACATCGGATGCGGTCTCTGTCACCGAACAGAAGTTTGACAATAAACTGAAATGAACGCCACGCGGAATATGAGCTCTCGGGACCAGGAGTCGTCGCATAAGTGCACTATGGCACTCTCATTACCATAGTGCGAGGATATTATTTATTATTTTGAAAGTATTTCTCTCATGGAATTGTGATATTTTACGGAATTGGTGCGTTACGAGGGTGTCTCTAGACCTCCTGCCTACCCTTTTCATACCAGAAGTCTGTTCCTTGAATGTGTTGACCTCGAGTGTTACAGAAAAACGCGTTACTTTGCCTAGGTTTTTAGCAGTAATTTCGCTTCGATATGCCAAGGTGTGGTTGGCTTTTAAGGGTAACTTAACACCTGTAACTAATATTGAGCCTGGTATAACGGGAGTTGCGTCCAATGCGCACTATTGGCGTGGACGGTACACTCGTATTCTCGAGCCGGCATAGCGGAGTGGATGCTGCGTACTGAGTCGCAGACAAGTTCGCGGGATCGCATTTGAGCGTTAAGTGAGATTGGCTGTGGTCACTTAAATATACTAAACTGTCACTTTGGCGTATCAAAGCAATAGTTTAAGCTTGAGTGACGTACAAATTAAATAAACATAATGGGAGGTGGATTCGAGTCGAGGTGCGATCGAGTCACTTTTATCGTGTAATTTATTGCTTATTGTTTTTAATTCGTCAGATCTCATCCAATTAGGGCAGTCTCGCCGAGGGTAGGTAGTAGGAAGGGTGTCGTGTCACAGAGCATGTTATAATATATAAACAATTTGCATTGAAACGTAAACAAAAAAAAGTGCAATATTTCTATTGTTTGCTTTTTTTATTTGTTAAAAATTGATTGTTTTTTTTTCTTTGTAGAAATTACATAGGTGTTTGACAATATGGCAAGATTAATGAGTTAAATTGCTGTGAAATAACTAAGAAAGTGGTGAAAATCACGCTCGGAGTGGCTACAATTTGAATCTCTCTTAGTTATTTGCCGGTCGTTATTTTGTATTGATTCAAAATATTTAAAAAAAAGGTAGTCGGAGTGAGGGGATTGCAATATAATAGACACTAAGCCTGTCGATAAGAGGCGTTCTTATATTTAACGCCTCTGTAGTAGTAAATATATTCGGATTACTATAAAAGTACCTTCTTCTTGTTTTGTTAAATGGCCTCAGATGTCATAACAACAATTCTGCCAATGTCGAGTAGTAAATTTCTTTCTTGATGTATTTGCATCAAATTGCAATGGTGTTTTACAATTTGACGCTTTCTTGGAGTATTTGGCGGCAATTCACCCGGTCACGTCACAATATGAGTGTTTTCACGGCGTGGGATAACCACAAAAAAAAACCACTTCCGTTGCCCCATATAGAGTGAATTTTAATGTTTTCACAATTACTCACATGCGCAGCATAAAATTACGCAAAATAACACCAATTTCACACAATAATAACCACTAAACTAATTAAGGAAAGGGACAAAAAAACACCTCAATCTTCCCGGGCAAAAGCGCGCCAAACACTCGTCGCTTTTGACAGTTCCAAACTTGCTTATAGTAAGGGTGGTTTGCACCAGAGATGGCCGGTTAAAGTAACTTTGACTGTTACTTTAACTTTAACTTTGACAGTTACCTTTACTTTTACTCCATGCGCGTTGCACCATAGTGTAAATTAATTCGTTATAGTTAAAAGGGTTGCTGGTGTAAATGAATTCTCTCAATACAAACAAGAGCGGCTTTTCAAAGATTTGACGTTAGCGACATTGATTTAACTATTACTTTAACTTTAACCGGCCGAAATTCGCCAGTAACGGTTAAGGTTAAAAAGTAATCGTCAAATGTGACAGATTTTTTTGAAGCAAACCAATTTTAACTTTAACGTGACAGTAATAGTTAAGTCATATGGTGCAAATGGACATAAGATGTAAAGAAGTAACCGTCACCTGCTTTAGTTCATACCCCAAAGTATTGCGTTGAATTGTAAGAAGCGACGTTTATGAATCAATAGTGCGGACCAAAATGTTTAAAAACACAAAAGCCTGTTTACCCCTCCGCGGAAGTATGCCGTCATGGCGCAGGGATGTGTTGATAGATTTGCATTTACATGTTTTCATTTAAGCTCGATTCGTATCGGCAGACACAGTGTCCTCCGTGTGTCTGTTGATACGAATCGAGCACTAGGCGTTTCTAATTAACAAAACACATATTTTTCTCTAGTGCATAAGTTTGGTAACCACCGTTTCACGCTTAGCGTGTTTTATTAAAGCGTTAGACAAACGTAGTGTCAACTCGGGATAGAATTTAAATAAAAACTGTTTTTTTTTTGACACTTGTTTTTTTTTTAATAGCACGGCAATTATCTGAGGGCCAAGTATGAGTTTACATTTACGCTATCACATATCGTCGAAATACGACCTCAGAAGTAAAAAAAATATCCAATGAAGCGCTCTATTGGTGGAGGATACTCAGAGGGCCAAGTACGGGGTTACGTTTACGCCGTTCGGGCGGAATAACGTCGTCGGATTGTTGGAGAGATACGCTGTCACAGCGTAAATGTAAGCTCATACTCGGCCTTCAGATCTTTGTTTAGTTGATATTCTTTCGTAATACGTAAATAAAGTTCAAAAGTATACGTTTACTACGTTTGTGAAACGCTCGAATTGTCGCAGCTATTATATGCAGGCACACCTCGCAGTGTTCACTTTAGGTAACGCATATTATGCATCATTGTATATATTAAAATTTAAATATACATTACATAGGGATAGAATGGCATTCCCTCACCGATAACAATACTCCGCCTATTGTGAAGCCAGAGTGCGGTCCAGGCAGCAGTCGCCTCCGCTATGCCGGCCCGAGGAGACGAATGTGCACACTTCTCTCGCTGGCCAGTTCACGGCAGACTGGGCTAATTAAATCTAGACAATTACACGAATGAAAGCAACGCAGTCTATCCGTATGAAATGTTTTGAAAATCTTCATAAAGTATCCCCTATGCTTATTGGAATTAAATAATCAATTCTTATTAATTTTATTTGCAAATTTTAATTAGAATATACCCCTACGGTAATCAAGCGATTCAGTGTCAAAGTACAATCAGCTACAGGTTAGCTGCATCATCTTGATGACTATTTGTATTTGTTCGACAAAGGTGTTTCAGTACAGTTGAAATCGGTTGAAAAGACGAGATTTTTTTTAGTGTTGCAGCGTAAGTTTCACTGATAGTACTTTGGAACGAACTAAATTATTGCCTAAATTAAAAACTGAGATATCTCGGGATGTGTAATTTTTTTTATATTTGTAGAATGTGAAATTGTAAAAATTGATTGAATTTTATATTGAATTAATTAATGCCAAACTTGTATTGTTTTTTTTTATTATTATAAAAAATGTTTTAAAATGCCTATTTCATAGTTCACAAATAGAGGAATTAATTGTAAATAGTCAAATTAAAATTAATGTATGAAAGAAGGAAAATATTTGTTTTATTTCTCACTGGAGTTACACGGATTTAATGGCTATTGGATAACGTGGTGGGATATTTATCCCACATCATTTGATTGGAACCATGTCACGCCTATTTCCTACAGGGATAAGCAGAAAACACGGGGCAAAGTACGTGGTTACCATACGCCGTGAGGGCGTAACGCGACGCCCCGGGGTGATAAAAATCACATCCGCAATCCTCTTCATAGAAGCCCGACGGTTATGGGTAGTAGGCAGACCAGCTCGGATGTCTCCGATTTGATTGAAAAACACCCTTCTAGGTTTACCTTGAGAGCATGTGGTAATTGATTTTTGAATTAAATAAAGAAAGCAACTCTTTGATAATTGATTTATTTAATTTAAAAATAGGTTAACAATATTATAAACACAATTGGGAGAGGTTGTAGAAGCGGGGAGTTATTTTTTTAAGTACAATTTAATAAAAATATTTTATTTGATATATTTAATTTTAAAAAATGCACATAAATTGAAAAATCGTTATCGCATTGACGAAAAAGTGAAAGCTACCTACCCCCACATGCTGCTACAGGATTTAATTAACACTAAAAAAATCTCATTTCTCAATTTACATTTATACCTAATATTTAAATAAAAAAGACATTCAGCCATTTTATAGCCAATAACTAGATATTACCTACTCACTAAGTACAAAAAAAGCTCACCCAGTTAAGAATGCGATTTCGTGATCAAATGTGGTAAAGAAGTACACGACACTATATATCGAACCGTGGAACCTATGGCCACAACCACAACACTGTTTTATTAGCACGTCATGAGACCGTTGTCAGAGAATGGGATCTGCAGACAGCAGTCATGTCCGCCATGCCTCTTCACTCTGCTCGTTATTTCTGTTTAATCGAGTGAAATGTAATCGTAGTACAATATTCAATCGAGTAAGAAGCTTCATAGGATGACGTCATAGCGATGCAGTAGATGCAGTAGGAGCTGATGAGCATTCCTTGCAAGTACTAAATCCACAAGGACCACAAAATCGCATCATAACACTATAAGATGCACTACAGGGACAAGCACTTACCACATAGTATCAGACATGATTTTTAACACTAGTTCGTCTAAACTAAACGTGCTAATCTAAAATATATGTATATACACATTTATATTTTGGCGTACTCAAATGCTAGGGTTAACCCTTAAATGCATGATTTTTTGTTTTGAGTTAATAAAAACGTATATTATAGGAAATTTGTCACAGATTACGTAAAATTTAGGTTTAGGTATGTATACTTTTGGCAACAACATGCATTTAAGGGTTAATATCTCGTTAGGATAAAAATTGAACAAAAAAAAAATCGCCTGGGGTGATTGTGAAGGTTCTCCGCCTTGAGCCCGGACTTCTTCTGACCTCAGCTCTAGCTTTCCATAGGCAATCCTTTATAACATATTTTTATTATAATTAAATAATAGACATACACAAATATTTATTAAGTTTTCATTGTTGAGATTCGAACACGGGTCTCCTCGATTGGGAGCCGACGTTTATAAGATATAACCTAACTCTACTTCGCCACGACCGTTTTCTATGTTCTATAATTAATTATTTTCGACTTTTAACTAATTTTCAAACATCTACCTACCTTGATACAAAGGTGAGGCGTGATACTATGATACTAAAAATGATATGTTACTGTTAACTACTAAGGTCCAATTGCACCAAAAGGCCCGTTAAACTTACTTTGACTGTTACATTTGGTTACTTTAACGTTTACATTCACTCCACACGCGTTGCACCATCGTGTAAATTCATATCGTTATCGTTAAAAGGGTGGCTGATGTAATTAGGAGTACATTACCGAAAAATTAATAGAGAAACATATTTGGCTTCATTTCATACACTTGACGGTAGTGACATTGGATTAATTATTACTTTAATATTGACCGGCCAAAATTCACCGTTTACGGTTAGCGTTAAAGTAAGCGTCAAAACTGTTTTTTGTTTCAAGCAACCTAATTTTGATTTTAACCATTACTTTAACGTGAAAGTAATAGTTAAGGCATGCGGTGCCATTGGACCTGCATGCTTTAAAATATATTAAACTAGAAAAAAGAATATTTAAAAATTGGTATGTCAATATTCACAACACAAGAGCTTGTATAGTTAAACAAAAACATGCATAAAAAATTAAGACATTCAGAATTATTAAACTGCGATGTAAATTGAATAGAAAAAAAAGCGGTTCAAACACTGCATCTTATGTTACACAGCGTTTCGACATACTTCTATTTCATCAGCAGCTCTATCTGCTGCTGCATTGACGTCACTTTATGTATAGTTCGCGTCAAACTTTATGGCGTCTCGGAAGTTAGCCGCGGACGCTACAGTCAGGTTTGCAATAGGAAAATTAAGAGTAAATTTTAAATATAAAAATAACCAGCGAGGGAGTGCGCCTGCGTACAAATCAACGTATTGCGCAGCGACTCGTGCCTAACTTCGCCATAAAGTTTGATTCGTACCTAGGTTTTAAAACTACAACAAATACTAACATGCTCTACTTTACAGTTGAGATACATCGCTACAACTCTTACATCAAATAATTTTTGTAATTGTAACGTCGGGTTTTTTATTATTTTAATAATTAAAACCGTACATTTTTTAAAGTTAGTCACATGATATGAATTGTAATAACATTACTAGAAAATATATAAATTCATTATAATAATAATAATTTTAATAAACAAAGATATAATTATTAATTCAATAAATTCGTTAAACACTACAATATTTTTTAAATCCAATTAAACAACGTTTCTTTCGTACTTTCATTTTGAATGTTAGCACCAAATTTATGTAATAATATAATTAGGTAAAAAAAAACATAAGAAATGCAATTTGTTCCTCGAAATCTCCTCCACTCGACCTTAACGGAGGATACTACAGGAGCTATTCATTCGTGAAGCTTGCATACTAACAAAATTTTTAAGTTGTAAAAAAATATAGGTCGCACAAATTTTATGGCGTCTCGGAAGTTAGCTGCGGGCGTTATTTCGCTAATATAATTCGGGCGGGTAGTGAGGGAGTGTGCCCTTTCCTATGCCGTTCATCGTGCCCCGCCGATACTTGTGGTTAACTTCGGAGCCGCCATATAGATTGATTCGTACGTAACGTATCTAGTAGATAACGATCGCTACTGCGTTTATTATTATTAACTTATTTTTTGACAGAATCCAATAATTGCTCTCTCATACTTGTCAAAAGTTAACTTATAGCTAAACTTAACGACGTACAAAAAACTGGGCCCAAATAATATAAACGCTTATCACATTTCACAATCCCAAAGTTAAAAATTTTACGAGATTATAACAATATAAATAATTGACTAAACATGACTCACAATTTATTATTCATTAAAAACTTAGATTAAAACAAAAAGAGGAAGCAACGTTACGCACTACTAAAAAAAGGACCACCCAAACTAGGTCTAACTGACACACTCTGACACACGTACGTAAACGAGTGACAGCATTCCGTCTCCCTCGAATCGCAGTCTGTCAACGTCTTTCTATCTTTGTCTCGTGTGCATAAGTATCGTATACTGTAACAGTAAACAAACAAAGAACGTATCGCATCTTTCTCTTTCTGTTTTAAGATTAAAAATGAGATCATTATTAAATGCATTGTGCAATGACAAAAAAACGAAAACCACAAACCACAATTGAGTTTCAATAGAAGTTATTAAAATTAAGACCTTAGCGCTATCCAAAAAATCCTAGGTATGGGCAGGACAGTAATATTTCTATCCATGGAGGCATCTTAAGTACAGACTATAACAATTTATATAATACAGGACAAAATATTGTACAAATTAACCTCCATGGATGGGGTGAAGTACCTACAAATCTCGATGTCAGACTAACATCGACTGAGATCTATATTAGCGTGGCGGCGACGTAGCGGCTAACCTCTGTCGTAGTCTTGCAAATTTATCATGAACATGTATTAGTTGTGCTCGCAGTCGAGTACTCAACTCCCGCTGTAACGCCTGCACTTCTTGCAACTCCTTCTTCAGATTCTGATAGTCATTGCGTACCTATTTAAGTAAAATAATAACCTCATGACACATTTACACGGGCAAGTCGCTATACATATGCCAGTGTAAGTATGTCTTTATATATGGACAACTGCATGTATGGCAGCAGACACAACTGCTTTTGACCTTTGTGCAATGTATCAACGGACATTGAGGCTGTACAGCACTAGATAGTGAACTGCATCTGAAAACCCTTACCCTGAAAGTGCAGGAGACACGTATTCAAAATCGATAGCGACCAATTCATAAACATTAACAGTCCTCCGTAATAAGACTATTAAATAAAAGCATAAATACAAGCAAACATAAAACATAAGACCAACTGACCACGAAGCCGGCTCATTACTCGCACGCCTGCATAATAAACCTTTTAATTCATTTTTATTAGACTAGCATTTGACCACCCACCCAATGATATTAAGCAGTGGTCTGGTATACAGTGGAGAACACTTGCCTATGAGTCACTATATCATCCCAGGCAGCTCCGGCTTTAGACTTCGGCGGCCCATAGGCAGAGCATATTGTGGAGGCCCATAAATCGGAGGTAAAGAAGAGAGCAACCAAATAAGTTGGCTAACACAAAATTTAAAACAAATCTCAGTATATTTTTTTGTTTCTACTGAGCTTCTTTTTTTTTGTGGTGTGGTGGCAGCCCATAGGATGTCAGACAGACCTGCTAAAAACTATCATCACTAACACTTAATTCCAATAGTAACTGTTGTGAAATTTGAGTCACTTGATCGTTTTCAACCACTAGGCAATGACCACTTCCACGTACCTTCATCCACTCTCAACCGGTAGGCACTATGCAGGCGTCAAAAGCGAGCCTCTATGGATAGTTGGCTTTAATAATAATTTTGACACAATAACGGCCTAAACATGAAGCAATAATTGTAAGGATAAAATGTATCAACAGAGGCCCAGCTTCTTAGGGCTTTGAAATTGAATGTTAATTGACTCATTGTCATTATTAGGAGTCAGAGCCTAATGAACAACAAGCATGAAGTAGAAGCGACATGAATTGATATTTTGTATGACAACAATATTATTCTTATTATATTGTTGGAAAATACTATGTAATCTTATATAAATCCTATAGACTCTAGCTAAGTCTGACTAGGTTTTTTTGCTATTCCTTTCTTTGGTTCTAATTACACAATTACTTCTATTTCAATATCTAAACTATTAAATACACTATCTTATGTGTATTTCTAATGAAAATAGTTTTTGTTTTTGACATTTTTTCTGTTCAATTATTACCATAATTTAATCTTTAATGATTAATGAATTTATAGGTTGTTTTCTCTGTGATATTGTAACTTTTAAACGAGAGAACGTATTTAAATGGTTACAAAGCTTTTAAAATGTTTTTAATTCAAAATAAACTACCTCATAATTTGCATGGTTTTAGCTAAGTAACTGCACAATTATTTGAGTATGCTTCCAGATCAGAAATATTTTTTAAAACATCATTAAAACAACTAATTTTTTTATATTTGATTTAAATACCTACAATAAAAAGTAAAAATAAATAAACTATAGAGACATTAACAAAATTTCAGTATATGTTTATTAATATATCATATAGTTTATCAACTGAATACTATTGTCACATAAAATATCAAATAATATCAGCATAATTTCAATAATTGGCTCTAACCTGTTACAATTGTATACCCAAGTAGCTGAAAATAGAATAAAACTAATTTTTAAATTATTATACACATTTTTTACAATTCATATGAATATATTGTAGACTAAGTAGAGGTATATTTAAATTATTTTCATGTTTAATAGAGGTGTAAATCATCAACAATCTTTATGCAGCTGATTCAGGTCTAAGTCACCTAATTTCCGAGAAATTATTTCAATTTTAACACAAGGAAAATTATTACAAACCTTATTCTACAAACTAAATATGACTCATTTGTAACTAAAAAAAAAAACTTATACTTTTATCTATCGTGAAGATATCCTGAAGTGATAATGTACTGACCTCTGAAACAGATTTTAGTAGATTCACAACACACATGTCCTGACTGTCTACGGGGACTGCGAGGGTCTGGTCGGAGCCGTTCATCTTCCAGGATAAGAGATCTAATTGCTCCTCGGTTTGTTTCATCTGATAATGTAAATAAACAGACTTTAAATTAAGTTTCGAGTACAAATAAAACAATGTTTACATAGCATGAAGGAAAGTTAAATATTAAAAGTTGTTTGGCATTTTTGGATTGAATTATTAATAGTACAGCTAAAAATATAAAAGGTTCTATTTGTATTCCTAGACTTCTATCGACCTATTTGAGTAGCGGCGCAGTGACCTACATTTTTAATTGCTTCAGACCGGAATAAAAATAGATACGTTCTTTTATTCATAATTAAGCAGTTACTTACAGATTCATCGAGATCTTCCATTGTTACCTCCTTCTCGGTCATGTTTTCCTTATAAATATACTCTTCTTAATAATTTTATAACAAAAAGGGCCGAAAACTCGAGTTCATATACTTCACCCCACAAATGATTCAAATGAAATGTCAAATTGACAGTTTAGAGTACTGCCGCGAAATCAAACATTATACAAGTTTTATAAACAAAGGCAAAACATATTAACGTAATATTATTACGTATAAGTGCGTTAACTTGTAATTATTCCATCTGATTTTATCAATCAAATTATTACTTCAATCATCTTTAATTCACAACGTTCAATAAAGATTTCAAACGTAATGTACTAGAATGAAGCGTTAAGTTTTTGCACCTACAAATTGACTCAACTATTGCACAATAAATAATTTCTTTCAATATCGACGTAAGCAGAGGGTTGAGTGATGATTTTATTAATACACTCACGGCGTAAAGTGAGAACTTTCCGTTAATCAGTTAAATTCAAATGAAGCGATCACTTCACACCGTTAGTGCGAGCCGAGGGAGCCGGGAGAATGAAAAAACAGAGTATTTTTGAATATTTATTTTTAACTTATCAAAATATATATAAAAAAGAACAAAGTACTGGAATGTTCGAGACGGGTAAATGTCGTTGTTAGCATTATTAGTTATGATTAAATTAATAATTAATACAATCGTATCGATAGTCGAATCCACACAAAGGAAATTAAATTCGGTCGGTGTAGACACAGCTATCATTAAATTGGAGCGAAACTTACACAAATGGACAAAAGCATTTTAAATTCAATTTATAATAATCTAAATATTATAATTAATTATTGCGTAACATAAAATAATGTATCACAGATAGGATAAAATATATGAGCACAATTATAAATGTAGTAGTCAGAATTACACAGGTTGTAAAAAAGATTGAATAACGGCCATTTTCATTCGAATTATGTTGTCTATTTTAGACGAAGTTTGAATTTTTAATAATTGTTTTAATTTAATTGTAGTTGTTATTTATGTATTGTGGCCGTCAGCAACCAACCAAAGCAATTACAGGTTTCAACGCTGAAATACGAACACTGCTTTTTCAGCAACATTTTTCTTGCTAAAAAGTAACCTAAAAGGTCCAATCTTTTTCTAAAATACTAAAAAAGCATATTTATGTAAATAAACATGTCGATTAAACCTAAAATTAATAAAATGTAGAAATTAAAATGGCACCCTGTTAGAAAACAAATATCAGACTTTATAACTTAAGAAAAACTATTACCATGTTAATAAATTAATGCAAATTAGAAAAAAATAATAATAAAGTTTAAAGTGTATGTTGACGCATAATGTATCCAGTACACGTTGGGCCAAGAATTTGGCTTAGTGTCTTGTGCAGTCTCAGCCCAACGTGTACCGGGCGTCTAAAGCCCTCCACCAGGCAAAACTTAATAATGAAACCGAAGCTAACCGAACCAGTTATATTGCTATTTAAAAAGGTCAAATAAAAAATGATGTGTTCCCCTTTTCTTTACTTCACAAAGTGCTATATTATTAAAAAAATTGTATGTAAAAATGGCAGTCTTGTAACAAAAGGCCACAACAAATTGCCAATTCAAACAGCACACTATACCGGCCTAACTATACATTGTGAAGCAAATCTTAAATGTGCTGAATATATATTTTTTAATAGTACGCGTCTATGACGATACGCTTCAATAATTAATATGCCATAAACAGACATTGGACAAGGCACCCTATATACTAAAATTGATTATAAATATGTATAATTATTTAATTTATAATATTTTGAAAATTGGCAAGAATTCAGTATTTTATACAGTAGTTTGGTATATAAATATGACAGGAGACCAGTGTTACCATAGAAATGTCTGTAGTCACCTCCGCTATGCTGGCTTGAGGAGACGAATGTGAACCACTCAAGGTGTCGTGCAAGGCAGACGTTTTACTGTAATTTTTGTGTTTGGATCAAGTTCCTAGGTTTTGTCTGAAAGGTTACATAACTCTTTGCACAACTTTTTTCCCTTCAATATTGTCTTCTTTGCCAATATCTTTCTTTGAGTTAATTTTCAAATTAGCCAAACTCACATAATTACTCTTCGAAATGCCCGGTTTATTCTCTTTAATAACTGGTATAATTGGACGTAGACGTGTTTGGTCTTTAGGTTCGGTTTTTGGTCTCCGATAACTGAATCTGCCTTCAGCGAAGTCATTTCTCTCCGGGATGTGACGACGGAATATCGGTGTCATCGGTTTGCCCATATTAGCTAATTTAATATCACTCTTTAATAAATTTTGCCCTTTCTCCATTTCTGTCACTATCGGTCTGACCCTATACGACCTGATGGGGCTCGTAGGATTTTGTATAAAAAAGTTACTTTTAGATTTCTCTTCATCTACATCGTTTTTAGTTTGAATTTCTTGCGTATTTTTAAATAGTCTAGTTAATTTTGGTGACAAGAGCTTCTTACTGAAAAACCCCTTTTCTTTACATTCATTTTTTGCATCGATAACAGTTTTTTTCCTGCGATCATAGTCGACGTCGTAACTAGATTTCTTTGCTAAGAGATTCTCGCTTTTCTTAACGATACCGGCAAGTATGTTTTTCGGTTGCTCCACCTCCAACTTCTTGAACGAACTGACGTGTTTATGCCAATCGTACATGTCTAAATCGTCATCAGAAGAATTGGAATCGTTAGGTTCATTAATTTCACAATTATCTGGTATTGAAAAGTGTCTGCAGAAAGGCAACGGTGCGTCTAGATCGTATTTAGACTTAGATTCTAACCCTTCGACGGATTGGTTTCTTAAAAACGAGGGTAGGTTATCGTTATCTTCTACCTTCCTTGTCTTCGCATCATCTACCAAGTTATTCAGTTGGGTATCTGGGCTCGTTCTCTTTAATGGAGGAGGTGGGTCGAGCCACTCTGTAATATTATCCACTTTTGTAATATTAATATTTTTTCCGTCAGCTCTTAAGATATATCCGGTCGTGTTGGAGAGTGCATTCTGACTTCTACTCAAGTTTGTGATAGTGACAATTGGCCTCTGTATTTGGCAAATGTAACTTGCTGATACACACTTGCCTAGTTGCCGGCCGTTGGACGTTTCTTCTTGAGATAACTGATGTTGCAACATTGTTGCGTTCGATTTTGACTGGGGAATAAAACATATTATATTATTTTCCATAAGTACAGTTAACCCAGCGTGCTGTCCTCTGGAAGTACCCAGATATACACCATCCAGACTGACTTCTCTCTTTATACTTTATCCAGGTCAATTCGAAAGTGGTGGTACAAATCCCGAGACCAAAAATTGGGATAATAATAATCATCAGTATGTCTCCCACTTTCATGTGGTTTTAAATTTAGTATAGAAATAAGATTCAAAGACAGGTAGGTAGACTTATGATGGTTATTAACCCAGTCTGTCATCCGGGAATAGTACCACCACTTTCGTATGTAACACCCGTGAAGTGACATTGTTGGAGTATGCACTGTCAATGCGGATGGTGCGCATTCGTCACCTCAGGCCGGCATAGCGGAGGCGGTCGCTGCCTGCAGAGATTTATCTATGGTAGCAGTCGTTTCAGTTTATGGACCGCAGTCTAGGTTAACATCAGTCGGAGTGTTGTCAATACCTTAATAATGCCACCCTCCGGTATGACCAGTTCATCGACAGTATTCTTGCTGGAGGATCTGGATACGCAATGACCGCACTGTGAGCAATGACAACAATCGTCGACCATCTTGCGACAAGCGACGCCATGTTGTGAATATACGTTAATGTCATTCAATAGCGACGATAATCGCTTGTTGCTGGTTAACTGGACAACTAATTGGGACAGCCATATTTCTGACACTTCGAATGGTGGTCTGTAACAAAAAAAAAAAACAATCAGAGACAAGAAGAAACAACTGCTAACACATAGAAACTTGCTATGAGACGGGTATGAGTCGCCTCCGCTATGCCGGCTTGCAGATTGACTGCGCACGCTCCTCTCGCTGCACCGTTTCAAGGGCGTTATCCTTGTTCGGCTCCTCAAGCCGGTATAGTGGAGGCGACTGCTGCTTGTACGAGATTTTTCTGTAGTAGCAGTCGTTTCCGTTCATGGAGCGCACTCTAGCTTTACATCAGACGGAGTGTTGTCACATGCCGAGCTACAATAATAAAATATATATAGTGTCTGGTATACCTATAGTCAGGATCAAGATGACAAGCGAGGAATGCCATTCTATAAAACGGTTCAGGGCATCCGGCGCAAAACATCTCCAGGAATTGAGATTCATTCAATCCAAAGTCTCCACGTCGAGGCAAGAAGTCTGGATCAGCTTGGACTCTGCCTATAATCTGAAAAAAAAAAAGTAGATCAGAATTCACTAGCGCCATATATCAATGTATCCCGATTTGAACAGGGGAATTATTGCGCGCACTATTCACGTTTACGCAAGCATAGGGGAGGGGAAGCAGGGAGGAGGGCGGCAGAATGAACCCTAATTAGTGACATCTTTAATTAATTATTTTTTTAATAGTAGGTCGGCGTACTAGCTTACTGCTACTACAGAGAGGTCTGTAGGCAGCAGTCGCCTCCGCTATGCCGGCTAGAGTCTTAGTACTAGGTTATTTAAAGGCAATACATAAGTAAATACATGAATTACCTCGCACAATATGATCCCAAAGGAGAAGACGTCCACCTTCTCATCATACAATTTACCATTCATCATCTCCGGAGCCATCCAATATGGATTGCCGACCACCTGAAATATATGAAGATTGGATCATCAGAAGCAATTAGTTTTCTTTGCCTGATGTAAAGTAGAGTGCGGTCCATGAACGGAAACAACGGCTACTACAGAGAAATCTCTACAGGCAGCAATCGCCTCCACTATGCCGGCTTGAGGAGACGAGCATGCACCATCTATATTGACAGTGCACAATCTCTCCTCTCGCTATACCTGCCTATTTCCAAACTGATCCTGAGTCACTTCGCGGGTGTTAAATTTGAAAATGGTGGGATACTACTCCAGGACGGCAGACTGGACTAATAACCATTATCAGCCTGCCTACCACTCTACATTATAAGTATTATAACACAGTAATCACAGAATTAAGCGAGGTTCGAACACGGGTCTCATCCCATCCCACGGCCTCTACTAACTTAACTTTCAAATTACCGTGTATCTCTTTCTTCTCAGTGTCGCGTTACTGTGATGTGGTTGACTGCTCGCAGTGCGCTGTACTATACGAGCCAAACCAAAGTCTGCAACTATTACCGTCTTATCCTGGAATTAATCACGAGGTGGTTAGTATTACGGACCTGGCAAGACAGTACAAGCTGAATTAATAGCTGCATGCCAAGCTAAAATAACCTCATTTAATTCGAGTACGAAATGATGAATTTGGTCTAGCACCGCCGTGAACCGTGAACAAATTTCAACGTCTGCTGTGCTAATTGGAGGAGACGAATATCCAGGCCGGGCCATTAGTTACTTTCACGCGACAAGGTCACTTCACGGGTGTTACAATTGAAAGTGGTGGTACTATCCCAACACGGCAGACTGGACGAATAACCATCATCAGTCTGCCTACCATTCTTTAATACCGACCAAAGTACATATAAGATCCATTTGCACCAAAAGGCCCGTTAAAGTTACTTTAACTATTTTAACGCTTACACTATGGTTTACATTTACTCCACACGAGTTGCACCATCGTCGCGCCTGTCATTTTTGACGCTTACTTTAACGCTAACCGTAACCAGCGAATCTTGGCTTGGTTAAAGTTAAAGTAATCGTCAAACCAATGTCACTAACGTCAAATGTATGAAAAGAAGCCAAAGATGTTTTTCTATTATTTTTTCGAGATCAGCCACCCTTTTAACGATAACAATATGAATTTACACGATAATGCAACGCGTGTGGAGTAAATGTAAACGTTTAACGGCTACGTCACGATAAAACGTAACAGTGAAAGTAACTTTTGGTGTAAGTAGACCTAACAGTTATATTGGTATCGGCATTGAGGTATATACTAGAGGCGCAATAACGCTCCCAACGTGAGGCGAGTGAAGATCTGCCCACAGCCATAATTAAGCTTACTGTCAGTTGGTATTTGACAGGACGTATATAAACTCATAATGGGCAAATATGTGGTGAAAACGTGCAATTCTCGATCCCAAATGCACAACAAAAAAAGCGGGATTACGTTTCACACGTAAATATATCCTTTCAATATCTATATTGTCCTTAAACAACAAAAAAACAAATAAAATTAGGGATATTTTTTACATTTAGTGTTGCTAGTAAAACACCGTTTCCCATAACCCGTATTATAATATAAAAAAAAGAAATATTTTATTTTTAAGAAAGAAGATTCTCAACTTACATTGAACAATTAAAACATTGAACTTTATTTTATTTAGCTAAAAATGGATGCCTCTAGATATATTATAATCGACACTGAATAAAAATATCTAAAGAAAAAAAAATTAGTGTGGGGAAAATTTTTAACTATACCGGCAACACTAAGATTGACATTGTCAAATCGTTTGAATCGGCCTACGCCTTTTTCATGTCAAATGTATGGGGTTTGCGCCTCTAGTTATATATCTCAATGGGTATCGGTCAGAATTTAGCGAGGTTCGAAGACGGGTCTCATCGATCTTGAGTTCACGCGTCTTACCGCTAGACCAATAACCATCATCAGTCTACCTACTACTATATTTACCTCTCTGACGAGACAATTGTGCGAATTCAGATCTCTATGGATGATATTCATACGATGTAGGTAACCGACACCTGCGGCAATGTCACGGGCGATGCAAACGCGCTCCAACCAGCTAATATTGACACGCATGTCCTGAAATTAAAATAGATGGCAAACAATCACCCCCACTATGCCGGCTTTCAAGCTGATTTAAAAAAACATTTTTTTAATACTAAGCTAGTACTTATATCGTAGGCACTGAGCGACCAAAGTACGTATAACATAGTCGCATTGGTCAGAATTTAACGAGGTTCGAACCTGAGTCTCATTGATCGTGAGTTCAAGCCTTCTATCGCTATACCACGGCCTCTCAAACTATCCATCTTTATTTTACAGTAGCTCAACATGTGACCGAGCACTAATGTAAAACTAGAGTGCGGTCCATGAACGTTTCCGTTCCACCGAGAATTATCTAAAGGCAGCAGTCGCCTACGCTATGCTAGCCGAGCAAACGAATATGTATTGTCTAAGTCGACAGTGCTCATTTCTTAAAAATTACGCCTTAAATAACTATTATAAATTTTTTGTTCAAACGATCGGATTCAAACCTGTAACAGTTGCTGTAACGTCCCACCAGCTATGTACTCAGTGACTAAATGCAGCCGTTTATCTTTGTATAACACTCCAATGAATCTTAAAACGTTTGGATGACTGAGAGAACGGAGTACTGCCACCTGCAAAGATAACATGAGAAGTTAACGTCAAAGCCAACATCTCAGCGTCCATACATTTTGTTTTACAACATTGTTTGAAACATAGCAGATTTATGTTGAAATTAAGTAATTTAAAACTTTCTCAGCACTAATTATTATCGCAAATCACTATAATAAACAAATAGCTACGGCACAGAATATATAAAATGCTTGTGAAATATAACCAATATAAAATGTTTAAAATATTTAAAATGCATTTTATATATTCTGTGCCGTAGCTATTTGTTTATTATAGCGATTTGCGATAATAATTAGTGCTGAGAAAGTTATCAAATTACTTAATTTCAACATTAATCTGCTATGCTTCAAACAATGTTGTAAAACAAAAATGTATGGACGCTGAGGTGTTGGCTTTCACGTTAACCTCGCTAAATTCTCACCAGTACCAATGCAACTTTGGTATATGTACTTTGGTTGCTCATTAAAAAGTGGTAGACAGGCTGATGATGGTTATTATCCCAGCCTGCCGTGTTGGGGTAGTACACAAGCGTTTCAGCCATGTATAACGAGAGGAGTGTGCACTGTCAATCCGGATGGTGCACATTCGTCTCATCAAGCCGGCATAGCGAAGTCGACTGCTGCCTATAGAGATTTATCTGTAGTGGCAATTGTTGCCGTTCATGGACCGCAGTCTAGCTTTACATCAGGCGGAGTGTTGTAATAGCTACAATAATACCTCTTTAAGAAAGTTCCTTTGTGCTTCCTCATCCACCCTGTATAATTGTTTAAGCACCATAACTTCACCAGTATCACGATGCGTCACCCTGTATACTTCACCAAAGAAACCAGAACCGAGCAATTCACCCTGTCAACATAAAAATATGTATTAGAACTGCTTATTCGCCTCCATAAGCCAGCATAGCCGAGGCGACTGATGCCTGCACTAATTTATTTGCTGTAGCAGTTATTTCAGTGGACGGCACTCTAGTTTAACATCAGACGGAGTTTTTGTTCCATGAAGTGACCTTGTCGCGTCAATCAATCTGGATGGTGCACTTTCGTCTCCTCGAGCCAGTATAGCGTAGGTGACTGCTGCCTGTAGACTTATCTGTAGTAGCAGATGTTTCCGTCCATGGACAGTACTCCGGCTTAATATCGGATGTAACCCTGGTCGAATACTAACCTGTAACAGGTCGCAGGCTCTGAAAACCTTCTGCCCTGTATCATGGTGTGCCCTGAACGATCTTGCACGACTTAGGTCGCAAAGTACACCTGTATTGTCATCACCACCATTTTCAACACTGCAACATAAATATTAATCTTAGTTTTTTTTTTGTTTTATATGGCATTATAATAATTTTTTTTATTCCTTTCCTTAATTAGTTTAGTAGTTATTATTGTGTAAAATTGGTGCCATTTTGCGTAATTTTATGCTGCGCATGTGAGTAATTGTGTAAACATTAAAATTCACTCTGTATGAGGCAACGGATGCGGTTTTTTTGGTGGTTATCCCACGCCGTGAAAACGCTCATATTGTGACGTGACCGGGTGAATTGCCGCCAAATACTCCAAGAAAGCGTCAAATTGTAATTTGATGCACAAACTTCAAGAATTTACTACTCGGCAATGGCAGAATTGTCGTTGTTATGACATGAGGCCATTTAACAAAAGAAGAAGAACTTTAACTAGACAAGATTCGCTGGTTACGGTTAGCGTTGAAGTAAGCGTCTACAATGACAGGCGCGACGATGGTACAACGCGTGTAAATTCGTTTATATGTATGTATGTATGTACTCACGCATCAAGTAATTTGGACATACTGCTGCTCCTCTCCTTGTCACCTAATTGTGGTGACGACGGGGTTTGTTTTCGTTTGATCATGCGCGTTTTCCCCACATTGTCACCTTTGCGCTTGAATAATCTTTCCTTCTTTCTCTCCGACAAGTCAGTTTCATCTAAAAAAACGCCACTTATATAATTAACTTAAAATAGAGCGGTTTTAGCAATTTATAGCGGCCGTGGTCGAGTGGTGAGACGCGTGAACTCACGATTGATGAGCCGCGTGTTCGAATTCGCTAATTCTGAACAATGTAATTATGTTATACACTATGATCGCTCATTAAAGAGTCGTAGGCAGACTGATGATGGTTATTTGCCCAGTCTGCCATCCGGGGGTAGTACCACCACTTTAAAATGTAACGCCCGTGAAGTGACCCTGTCGCGTTTTGGGAACAGTTTGAAAGTAGCCAGGTATAACGAGAGGAGTGTGCACTGTCAATTTAGATGGTGCATACTCGTCTCCTCAGACTAGTACGACGGAGGCGACTGCTGCCCGCACAGGTTTCTCTCTGTAGTAGCAGTTGTTTCTACACATGGACCGCACTCTAGCTTTACATATGCCGAACTAAAAAAAACTGCTACAGGCATCGCTACGTAAATATTTACAGACATCAGTAGCCTCCGCTATGCCGATTTGGGAAGACAAACGTGCACCATCCACATTGGCAGTGCACACACTTCTCGTTATACACATTTACTTTCAATTTATGTTAATCTAGATGGTACATGCTCGTCTCCTCAAGCCGGCATAGTGGAGGCGACTGCTGCCCGCACAGGTTTCTCTGTAGTAGCCATTGTTTCCATTCATGTACCGCACTCTAGCTTTACATCAGGCGGAGTGTTGTCACATGCCGAGCTCTAATAAAAAAAAACAAAAAAAATTAGATCACGATATGTGACATTTTTGTTAAGTTATAAACACTTTTGCATTCGACGTGTACTTGACTCACCAATAACAATTTTAAGTACATCATCACACTTTTTCTTACAACTAATCTCTTGTATTTGCAGTTTTGTTTGCTTCTGTTCATGTTTTTCATCTTGAATTTCATTTGTATTTTCCTTCTTGTCCGGATCATGCTCTATTGTTAACTGTAAATGCAATTAATAACTAAGCAAATATCTTAAGCTTATCTGAGCTTTTCTACCATAAAATTATTTATTTAAATATTTGACAACAATCCGCCTGATGTTAGCTAGAGTGCAATCCATGAACGGTAACAACTGTTACTACACATACATTTCCGCATACAACAGTCGCCTCCACTATGCCGGCTTGAGGACGGACGCATGTGCACAAATAGTAACCATATAACACACATAAACACTAGCTTCGTACAGTCAATTAAATTTGTACCCATAAATAAATAAGGTCTTTAATAAAAACATACATAAGAATAAGTTAGGATTCCTGGCACTCGTGCTCGGCATGTGACAACACTCCGCCTGATGTAAAGCTAGAGTGCGGTACATGAACGGTAACAACTGCTACTACATAGAAATCCAGATTGACAGTGCGCGACTAGGTCATTGAGTAATTAAAAGTTTTCTGATGCAACATTTGAGGTTATTATTATTTTAAATGCTTTGATAATTAAACAAATCTGTTCTTTATGTAATTAAACATCGTCTATTGATTGGTAAATGATGTGTTGATATAATTAAAATTAATTAATAAATAAATAAGATATTATTTTAGAATATTGTTTCGTTACCAACTATTAGGTATCAAGTGGGCCCAAAAATGGGTATTCTCCTTTAGATTTAGAATAGAGAGAAAGAAGAGAAAATGATTACAAAGAGTAAATACATACCTGTAATAGGGTATCTGTGCATCCTATAGCTTTCTCAATCTCATGCAAAGATTGATTACTGACCGGTGTTCCATTTATTTCAAGTATCCGATCTCCAAAATGTAATTTTAAGAGGCCGCATGTCGAGTCGATCCTTTAAAAAAATATATATACACACAATCATTCATAAATTGTTATAAGTGAAAGTAAAGTTCTACAACTAATGAAATGAGATGAAATCTTTATTGCGTGTTTGGTATTAGGTAATTTTTGTTAGTAGTAAGATAATTATTTGTTATTATTTGTCCAGTCTGTCGTCCTGGGGCAGTACCACCACTTTCGAATGTAACACCCGTGAAGTGACCTTGTCGCGTAATAAAAAAAATAAGAGAGGAGTGTGCACTGTCAATCTAGATGGTACATGCTCGTCTCCTCGAGCCGGCATAGTGGAGGCGACTGCAGCCCGTAGAGATTTCTCTGTGGTAGCAGTTGTTTTCATTCACGGACCGCACTCTAGCTTTACATCAGGCGGAGTGTTGTCACATGTCGAGCTAAAATAAAAAAAAAAAAAAGAAACATGTCCAGCTAATATCTGCCATTGCAGGCGTACACACATTTGTCCGTATTACATAGTTACAGTCATCTATCCATTATTACAAATCGTATTAGTTAATAACATCAAATTAGAATAGACATAATAATAATGATAATGGAAATCATGAAAAGAAAGAATAATAATAATATAATGTCAATGTATAAACAGTACCACGCTACGACTATAGCTACTAAAACAAAATATACACAAAAAAAGCAAAACACTATGTGTAATAATCACTATTAATTAAAATACTCCACATAATCTTAGGGTCGTTTGCCCTAGAAGGCCGGTTAAAGAAAAGTACGGCGACGACGACCGTCAAACGTTTACATTTACTCCACACGCGTTGCAATATCGTGTAAATTCATATTGTTATCGTTAAAAGGGTGGCTGATCTCGAAAAAATAATAGAAAAACATCTTTGGCTTCTTTTCATACATTTGACGTTAGTGACATTGGTTTGACGATTACTTTAACTTTAACCAGTCAAGATTCGCTGGTTACGGTTAAAGTTAAAGTAAGCATCAACAATGACAGGCGCGACAATGGTCCAACTCGTGTTTTTTTTTATTGTAGCTCGGCATGTGACAACACTCCGCCTGATGTAAAGCTAGAGTGCAGTCCATGAATGGAAACAACTGCTACTACAGAGAAACCTGTGCGGGTAGCAGTCGCCTCCACTATGACAGTGCACACTCCTCTTGTTATACCTGGCTACTTTCAAACTATTCCCGAAACGCGACAAAGTCACTTCACGGGTGTTACATTCGAAAGTGGTGATACTACCCCAGGACAGCAGACTGGACAAATAACCATCATCAGTCTGCCTACCACTCTTTAAAAGTGCCTATAGGCACTGAGCGACCAAAGTACATATAACAAAGTTACATTGGTACCCGGTCATAATTAGCGAGGTTCGAACACGGGTCTCATCGATCGTGAGTTCACGCGTCTTACCGCTAGACCACGGCCGCTCTAGTATGGAGTAAATGTAAACGTAACGGTGCAAACGACCCTTATATTCAATCAAAAAGAGGAAGATACGTTACGCGCGATTAAAAAGTGGATCCTGCAAGCTACTTACACTATTATACAATGCAAAGTTCTATCTAAACACAAACAATAACAATCTACACACACACACACAAACATAACTTTACCTAATACACGTTATTTGTATACATATAGATATAACACTCTGTAGGAAACCCTTCGCCAACACTGATAACTTGTTACGCACGCTCCCATTCCTGAGTGATAATTAGAATAATAATTTAGTCTCAGTAGTCCGGCCGGCATAGCGCTTTTGTAATCACTTTGACAGGAAACGAAGCGAGTTGGGGGCAATCGCCCTGTCATTTAATATTGGTTACAAAAAAAAATCGAAATCTGACAATATTTTTTTTTTCCATAGACGGTCGGAGCGAGGAGAAAGGCATTCCGCGTGCGCCCGACCACGCACTGAGCGACCAAAGTAAATATAACATAGTTACATTGATACTGGTAAGTATTTTTTTATTTTAACATGACGTGTGACCTCGACTGGCCTGATGGTAAGCGCAGCGGAGGTCCATGAGCACTGACGACTGGAGGACCGCTAACACGGTGGCTCCAATCGCCACTACTATGCCGGCCTTAGAAGGTGTTTTTTCACACTCCGCTTGAAGGATCCAAGGTGAGTAAGATTTAAACATGGGTCTCATCGGTCAGTTCACGCCTTTTTTAAACCACAGAAATATCTGCAGGCAGCAGTCGCCTCTGCTATGCCGGCTTGCAGAGAACCTAGTACAAGAACTGTTAGCTTGACATCAGGTGGAGAGTTGCCACCCACCAAGAAAAAGTTCGAATGAAGAATTTTAGTATACTTACGGCATATTAGTGTTTTCAGTCTGTCTTGTAAATGCCTCTCTAGGTACAGTTAGGGCTCTAATAGAATGACTAGTCTGCGTGTCTGTCTGCTCTTTGCCGTAACATGTACCACTGAAAAATACACAAAATAGATTTTACAATTGTTCCCTTGAAGGACCATGTCTATTGGGGCCACTTGGGCTTTTTAAATCTAATTTTTTATTAATTTATTTCTATTATATCAACACATTGTTTGCCAATAGACAATGTTTAATTACATTAAAAAAAAACAGATATAAAATAATAAATTCAAATATTGTATCAGAAAAAGTCTACGCAATAAAACTGGTAAAGAAATGAAAACCGATTGGTGGCAAGAAATATACAGGTAGATTTATTTCTTTACAAATTTAACTAAAAATCATCAACAAACTCGAGAGAATAAAAGTTGCGGGCCCAATTCTCGTAGGCGAATGGGCATTCACCTTAATTCTTATTTAGTCTAAGTTAATTCTCAATTAGTCCAAGTTAATTCTCGATTAGTCCAAGTTAATTCTCGATTAGTCCAAGTTCATTCTCAATTAGTCCAAGTTAATTCTCAATTAGTCCAAGTTAATTCTCGATTAGTCCAAGTTAATTCTCGATTAGTCCAAGTTAATTCTCAATTAGTCCAAGTTCATTCTCAATTAGTCTAAGTTCATTCTCAATTAGTCCAAGTTCATTCTCAATATTCTCAATTAGTCTAAGTTCATTCCCTATTAGTCTAAGTTCATTCTCAATTAGTCTAAATTTATTCTTAATTACTCAATCCATTTAATTTCACCCACAAAACAAAATAATGAAACATAAAGAACATAAAATTAACAAAACAATTTTAACCCTTACCAATATAGCTTAGATCGTTCAACAAGCGCATAGGGCTCCCCGTCCTCTATATGAGCTCTGCATGCTGAACACATGAAACACTCGGGATGAAACCTATGAGCACCTGCAGACATCACCGGCCCTGTTATTACCTGAAACAAAAAATGCAGTAACCTTTCTATGACATAATTTTAAATCATCAAGAGCGGCCGTGGTCTTTTGGTAGAACGCGTAGACTCACGATCAATGTGACCCGTGTTCAAATCTCGCCAAATTCTGACTAGTACCAATGTGACTATGTTTTATATCGCTCAATGCCTGTGATCTTGTATTTTACTAGCTTGATATAGTCAATAAAAACCCAGTAGCGAGTGGTAGACAGACTGATGATGGTTATTAGCCCAGTCCGCTATCCTAGGATAGTACCGAAACGTTCGAAAGTAACCTCGTCGCGTTTCAGAATCAATTTGGTCTGCATAGAGGCATAGAGGAGGCGACTGCTGTCTGCAGAAATATCTCTGTAGTAGTAGTGTTGTTTCTGAATGGAAGAGTTGCTAATGGAAAGATAGAACAAGAGAAAGAGAAGATAGAAGAGTGCCTGGATGCACATAGCAGAGAAATTCTGTAGCCTATTCCAGCCCAAATCGCAGCAGTTTGAGCACCAAACACACTTAATATCAAAATAACAAATGCCATTTATAAACTAGTAAGTAACTACAAAATACCTGTGTACACTGGTGACAACATTTACCGAACCTACTCCAGTAATCATCCTGGCAGAACAGTAGACCAGTCTTCTCAAAATACCAGTTTGACAACAATACATCGCATACTGAACATCTATAAAAACAATAATCTTAATATAATAAAACTCATTTTCAACCTATAACATCTCATCTATTTAAATATTTTTAAAAATTGTATCTCAAAAAAAAAAACTTGATATTGAGCTATCACAGAGAAATTTCGAGCAGCAGTTGTGAAGACAAGCATGCACCATTCAGATTGACAGTGCACACCCCTCTTGTTATATCTGGCTACTTACAAACATGATAATGATGATGAAACAAGGTAGACTGATGATGGTTATTTGTCCAGTCTGCCGTCCTGGGGTAGTACCACCACTTTCGAATGTAACACCCGTAAAGCGAGCTTATCGCGTTTCGGGAATAGTTTGAAAGTAGCCAGGTATAAGAGAGGAATGTGCACTGTCAATCTGGATGGTACATGCTCATCTCCTCAAGCTGGCATAGCGGAGGCGACTGCTGCCCGTAGAGATTTTTCTGTAGTAGCAGTTGTTTCCATTTATGGACCGCACTCTAGCTTTACATCAGGCGGAGTGTTGTCACATGCCGAGCTACAATAAAAAAAAAGGATGTGCTATATTTGAAAGTGGTGATACTATGAAGCAATTTGTGTGCAAAAGCAAAATACAACCATCAACTATAGTATTGTTTTTCTTATGCCAAGTTTCACAATAGCTTGTTTTATTTCAACGTACTATTTACACTCAATACCTCTACAAAACGGAGGTGTCTTTATTTATTTTTTAATATTCTTACCTAAAGCAGTCCCTATGCCAGTTTTGTCCGAGTGCTGAAACATATTCCTCCCCTCCCCCCAGTGTATTGAGACAACAGGCGCAATTTGATACATCTACAAATAAAATAAATAATTATTCCAACACTGCATTCACACATTTTTATATTTTCTTTTATGAGGCATTATAACAATTTGCCAGTGTCAAAGTAAATATTTTTGCATCAACTTAATAATATTGTGTATCACGAGTCATTCATTCATCACACTAAACAGTCAGGTCAATTCTCAGTCAAGTAGAAAATTGCTCCAGTAATTTACTGGACTGAGTAAAGTGGTAGAATCTTTACTGAAATTTCCTATGAAATTTTGGAGGGAAAATGGAAACACATTTTCTCTTTTTTTGAATTGTTTGCTGTGAGTATGATCACACACATTCACAAACATTTAATGGTTAATAATCTACCATTGTGTAATAATGTATAAATAAAAAACTAACACTCGGAGAAACACACATTTAGGAAAATAATTCACAGACAGATTACTTGACGTCTCAAGATGGCCACTAAAACTCTTCACACATTTATAAATAACTCTCAGCAGAAAAGGTGTCAATTTTGCTTTGTATGGGAAGTAGGACCATCATATCTAAATTGTAACATCTATTAATGAAATATATGCTGACTTGTTCCTCATAATCTCTGCATTATAATGGTAATATTAGTTTTTTAATGTCTAACCGGAATAATAAGAAATATATCAATAATTATAATGACCTAAATGAATTCATGATTCCAGTTGGATTTTTATATAATCTATCGCCCATTTACTCACATATAATAAATTGGTTATTATTTTTATGTGTAATAGATAGACGTCAGAGGCCCATAAAGGAGGATCTCCTTTTGATTGGAAGTTTTTATTTTATTTTATCCTTTTCATCTATAATCAGTCAATCTAACTATAAGCAAATCTGTGATGTAGTAATGGACGGGTTGTGGAGTAAAGCTCTTGCTTATCAATACAGCGTTTTTCGGCCTTGAGTTAAGAAAAATAAACACAATTGTTTGTCAAGTTATCAATAAAAACAGTGGCAGACTAATTACAACCATATTATAGGATATATAGGAATATTTTTAATCTTTTTTTTTCTTTTCCTGGTTGAATTCCAATAAAATGATTATTCCTAACAGGAAAGTGACAATACCTAGTTTAAACCATACAAGTGTATTTTATTTATATAATTTCTAAGTTAACTCATGAAGAGCTATTTCCGTTACGATATAAATAATAAGGTAAAAATTGTACATTCTATTCAATATTGTAGCCACGACAAACAAAAGATAATAGACCCAAACAACCTTCGACCAATATCGCCCACACATTTAAGTACCTACTCAATGAAAACCTTCGAAAACATGCTTAAAAGTTATCGGAGATATATCACTGCAATTGATAATTGTTAGACAAAACATACCTTTTGTATTCACCTCTTCCATTGCATCACAAAAATGTTTTTATTATTTTTAAAAACTAGTTTATTTTAATTTTCCATAAATCACGATAACCACCACTGACGGATGAAGTCACTGTATCGCGTTTCAAATTGGAGCGTAAGCACTAATAGGCCTATGCAACAAATTAGTAAAAACGGTTTGGTCGCTGCCCTAGCGACTAATGTGAGAACCATTTAATTTACTAACGTTACATACGATAGCGTCGTTTGAATTACAGATTCATTATGACAGTTATTTTTTTTAGTTTGTGCCTCAACTTCCAATTTCTTTGGCCTCAACCAATAAGTTCATGCTAACTTGATTCTTATAAGAATTAAATAAATATACTTTTTTTTTTAAATATCAAAATAATATTTTTTCAAATTTTTCGAATCGTTTCAGTACATATATTTTCTGATCTTTATAAAAATAGTTAACTAGGTTCCTCACTAAAAAATACTAAAAATTAATATATTAAAAGCATATTAATACACATCAAACAATGTTGCGTGACCGACTGCATTTGGTTATTTGATAATTAGTCGATAATTACAGTAATTAACAATTAGATGTTAAATTTGATAGTTATAAAATATTTAAAGTAAATTCATAATTATATCCTAATCTCCTCGATGATTTAATTAATTTAAAAAACATATATTCATATAATATTTATGTTTAAAAGTACCTAAATGAAGATTTGTAAATGATATTTTCGTTTATAATAACCTTTAATAAGTTCCTATACCTATCTTTTTATATTTATGTTGCGTGTTGCAATATTTAAAACAGTCAAAACTAAAATTTACATCCTGCGTTCGCGTGTACATTATTATCATAATTTTAGTATAAAAAATGTTGCAATATTATTGCTGCTGTAATGTATATTTCATTCAATAATAATGAAGACTCAAATATTGGTAAGTTATCTTCATATCATAGTTTATTCATACTTCAATAAAAAAAAATAAAAAAACATATTAATATTTTATTGGGACTACAATAACCATTAAAAATAAGAATAGCCCCTGATGATGGAGTTAACATATTGCAGGCGATAACAAATTAGGTTTCTTGCATTTGAATTTTGTGTGGTGTATGTGGTACGACTGTATGTTCTTTTTTCAGTTGCTATGCCTCGCTGCTTTCATTGCTGCAGCTACAAGCTATGTCGTCGGTCCCACATGGGGTTCTAGAGTCCCAATTCTAGTTGGTCCTAAGTGGGGATATGGAGGCGGTTACGGTCTAGCTTGGGCTAACCCTAGTCCTTGGAGATGGAATAAATGGGGATATCGGGGCAATTGGGGGTGGGGAAATAGTGGGTATGCAAGACCATGGGGTGGGATGAGAGGAGTACGGTCACAAGTCGGATGATCTAATTATGTGAAAAGAAAAACACAATAAAGGGTTGATATTTTTTTATTTACAGTTTTTTTTAGTTAATTTTAAGCATTTTGATATTTAACTTGTAAATTAATTAACAAAAATAGTAATATTATAATTCAATCACATTTATTATTAGGTAGGTAATTAATATTGCGAAAGCGCTAATGGGGAATGCCCTAACAATTACAATATTTTTTTTAGATAATAATTATAGAAAATTTTAATCAAAATAAGAAATGGATAAAAAATACTATAAAAATAAAAACTAATTTATATTGACCAATTACGTTGACAGTGTGTACTGGTGTCTAGGGTTGGCAATTACTAATTTTTTCAACATATTCGTTGGCAACCCTAGGTAAAAATGTCGCGCGTCGCATCTTCAATTCCATTCTTTGACTAAAAAAAAACTACCAAAACGCAAACAATTTCACTTTACAATACCACAATTATCACAACATCAAAAAGGCATGTAAAAATTGGACCATCAAGCTTGCAAGATTAAAAAAATATTGAAAAATTGCATTTTAAAGGAGAATGCCCATTCACCTAAGAGAAATGGGCCACCATTTTTTTTATAGTTTCTCGATGATTTTTAGTGCATTGTGTAAGAAATAAATTCCTTATCACCAATCAATTTTAATTTTTTTACCGGGGTTATTGAGTAATTAGACTTTTGACGCAATATTTGAGGTTATTATTTTAGTAAATGCTTTAATAATTGATGATATCGGTTTTATGCAATTAAACATTGGCCATTGATTAGTAAACGATATGTTGATATAATTGTAACAAATTAATGAATAAATAGGACATTATTTTAGAATATTGTTTTGTTAACAAACTATTAGATATTAAGTAGGCCCAAAAATGGCCATTCTCCTTTAAGGTCGCCTCGTATATTTATCGCACTACCCTCTCCTATAAGCATATTTTAAAAAATATAAGTATTTTTGTATTTCTTAAGAATTCAGAATATAAATCTATTTAGCTAATAATTTCGATTTCAAAGGTTTAATTCTAATAAAAATAGATAAAAATCTTTTATGTATAAGGAATTTCAATTAATTAAATAAGCATCTAATTTTTAGCGATATTATTTTTAAAAATTGGTCAATTTTAATTAATTCTAAAAAAGGGACAAGCTTATATATTTTTAAACCTAATCTATAGAGCTAATTTAAATACAAAGAGGTTTTTTTAGAGAAATATTTTTCGTATATACTCAACGTTCACCAAGGTAAGAATTAATAGTTAAAAATTAGTAAATACTAAAATTACCTAAAGGTATGTTTAAAACAATTGCGCAATAATATAAAAAAACTTTTATGACATTATGTTATGGTTTATGGCATTATAACAACTTGCCACTGTCAAAGTAAATATTTGCATCGAGTTAATATTATTGTAAATTAAACAGTCAGGTCGAGTCGCAGTCAAGTCAAAAATACCTTTATTAAAACTTCCTACGGAGTTTTGGAGGGAAAATGTATATAAAACTTTTTTTGAAGAAAAGCTTCATTATGCTGCTACTTGTTCGATGCGCAAAAAGCAGACGGATTGTCAATCCGGCTGGGTCAGCGTGTAGCGCCGGCGCCTTACGACACACATCTCTTCATCATTCGTTTCGTTTCGTCGTTACCATTATTGCGCAATAATTAGTTTAAAACAAACCTGAGGCTTGAAATAATAATGCATACAATTGAAGAAATAGTGGCAAGTATGTTTTGAAGCGAATCGTCCTTACGAACGGTTTGTAACGTTCGACTGCTGGGGAAAAACGTGACCATCACCCTCAAATTAGAATTTTCCTCTCTTTTCGTCATTCTGTCGTTCTCTCACACACACACGATCGCACTTTTTCTCTCTCTTTCTACCTCTTCATAATGCGTTTCCCTTCGCTTCTGCCAAGCATTACCTGGCGTCGATACCCCCTCTTTTTTCATTCTTCACATTTTGTTTTTTTGCATTATTACTTCATTATATTTAATAATAAATTGGACGGTATTATTTTTTTTGGAATCTAAAAAGTACCAACCATACACAAACACATCGATATTACTTATATTTTCAAATGGTAAAATAATATACGGATTGATTGCACTCCTCAAGCCGGCATAGGGGAGGCGGCTACTGACTGTAGATTTTTTCTGTTTAACATCAGGCGCCGTTTTTGTATCCCGAGTTGCTATAAAAACTTATACTCGGTCGTATTATGCGACTAAATTAAGTTATTTCATGGATAATTGTTAAGGGTCCGGGTCCAGATATGAACTGTGCACACTCCGCCTGATTTAAAGAGAAATTTCTACAAGCAGCAGTCGCCTCCACTATGCCGGCTCGAGGAGTTGAATGTGACAACCAATATCTACATTATTTCTACCACAATGAAAAAATAAAATAAAATATTGAATAAGTAGGATAAAAAAGCTCTTTAATAATTAATTTTAATCAAATACATATTTTACTTTGAGCAAATTTTAAAAAGTACTCGTATGAGACCTAGCATTAGTACTAAAAAATCTAGGTTACTTACATATTTAAAAAGGAAAAATTAGTCCAGCCCCGGATCTCTAGGAGGGGGAAACCAGACACGTGTGCTTGTGTTCCCGTAGACCATGGCTAGGCAAGTAATGGGAATTTTTAACGGAGTCACGGAAAAAAAATATGTCAACACTTCGCCTGACGTAAAGGCTGGAATATATGTGAACTGCGCTGGAATTGAAGGGGATTAAAACCTTTTTTCTCCATAACCCGTACCGAAATTATCTTTAAAAAATATATGTTAATCTACACTATACAAAACATGTCCTCTTCATTTAAAAAAATAAATAAATAAATAGTTTTAAATATCATTAATATTCATGCAAAGTAACCCCTGTTTTAGAAATATAAAACCATTTTTCTTCTAAACTATTAATAGCTAGGTTTTTTTATTTTCATCATGATATTAGACAATACAATACCTAGGGAATCTTCGGTTTATTTTTTTCAAATAACTTTTCAAATAATTTTTATTTAAATCGACACACAATCGCGTGGGTTGCTCAATAAATCAGTACGGGACGAGCAACGTCAACGGCGCATATCAAGCTCTTAAGTTAGAGTGCGGTCCATGAACGAAAATCAAATGGAGCAATCTTATTGGTGGAGAGACCCCGACTATAAAAACCTTAATCTCAGATGCTAGAGGGGAAGGGACCGAATATTATATTTTATCGGAAAAATCGTAGATCCAGGGCTTCTGAAGGAATTTTAAGCTAAACTACGCATTTTGAGGTTAAGTCGAATGCATTCGAATCGAGTACAGTATAAGCGGGAAAGAAAGAAAAATCGAATGCGTTCGAGTTATACAGGATGTTAAAGGACTGCGGGCTACTCCTTTAACCACACACACTACCAATATTAAAACGTTATCGCTAGGTAGCTCTTTTTATTTATTATTAGCTCTTTATTTTTTTTGAATAAATCGTGCCGCAATGTCATAAGACTGAGCTAAGGCAAGCGACCAGTCAGCTGCGAGCTGAGGGCCAAGTATGAGTTTAAATTAACGCTGTCACGACGTAATGTGAGTTTTCACCAATTAGACAATATTTTGATCGCCGAGGTTAAAACAATTTCAAACGAAGTGGTGAAGAGATTTCACTTTACGTCGTGAAAATGTAAATGTAAACTTTTTTTTATTGTAGCTCGGCATGTGACAACACTCCGCCTGGTAGAGCTAGAGTGCGGTCCATGAGTGGAAACAACTGCTACTACAGAGAAATCTACGGGTAGCAGTCGCCTCCGGTATTCCGGCCTAGGGAGACAAGTATGCACCATCTAGATTGACAGTACGCACTCGCTATATCATGAATGTGTAACTTTTGGTCCGCGGGGTGACGCAAGCCCTTTCACACCCTGTATAAATAATCTCCTCGTAGCTATGTAGCTATATTATAGGTAATACTAAATTTTAAAAATCTTTGTTCCCACAAAGTATTCGTTGTTTTCGTATTAAATTAGATATAATATGGTTTTAAATAGTAATCCGTCACGTGCGTAGGGCCACTATAAATATGTTTGGAAAAGACTAGTAGACCGAGGCGTATAAAAAAATTACACATACTTTTATTTTATCAATCGCGACGCGTCTAATGCGATACGCCTTGGTAAATAGTTGCACTTAGAAAATTACAAATAAATAAACGCTATTTACATAAATAATTAATATTAAGTAGACTTTAAAATTAAATAAGGAATTAAATGATTTATTTTTAAAAATATATTAAGATTAATTGATATTCGTTTATAGGTCAATTCAAACTTTATGGCGTCTCCGAAGTTTTTTTTAGCACATCATATGACCGCACTCCGCCTGACGTTAAGCTAGAGTGCGATCCATGAACGAAGGGGATCTGCAGACAGCAGCGCCCGCTATGCCGGCTTGATGAGATGCCTCTTCACACTGCGCTTGAAGGATCCCATGTTATAGGAAGGAGGAGAGACGTGACTGGAAGGGTCGTTCCAGAATTTGATGGAACGACAGAGGAAGGATTGCCCGAACCTTTTCGTCCGCGAAGGGATCGACAGTTAGCTGTTATGACAAATACGAATAGAGCATATACAAATATCCCGCAACGACTTGTACCTAACTTCGGAGCCACCATAAAGTTCGCACTATACCAGTGCCGGATTAGCCACGTAGCAAGAGTAGCAAATGCTACAGGCCCCGCGAATTTGGGGGCCCCGCGCTCCAACGCCTGTCTGACCGTAATAAAAAAATATTAATTTAGATAGGACCGTAAAATATCTTGCATGCCTCAAACGCGAAGCTCCTTAGGCTATGCTTCACTTCCACTTATAATAACCTAAACTTGAAAACCTAAAGCTAACCAAGGGCCCCTTGACAGAATTCGCTACAGGCCCTGCGCTGGCTTAATCCGGCACTCCACTATACACAAATATAAACGAATGTAGATAAAAAAACTGTTTATAAAATATTAAAATTGATTTTAGTTGATGTCGGTTTACAACAAAGGAGTACGGCGGCCATTAAACAAGCCGCGATGTTGCTATATCACCGTGCTGATGAAATCTTAGCGATTGACACTTTAGGTTCTTCCGCAGCATCCTGGCTCTGATCCCTGGACTCCTGTACTGATTCTAAGGCCGTGTCGAATGATGCTTGTCTGTGTGGAAGGGGAAGGTCAATTAGTTTGATAATAAACCGTAATCTTTATTTTTATTTAAAAAATCTCGGGCCGGCATAGTGACGGCGACTGAGGCCATCGTGTGATGCCATTCTCCAGTCGTCAGTGCCACATGTAGCGTCGATATATAAAAAAAAATACTTTCCTGATCATGTAAAATAATCATCTACAAAAGTTGCTCAAGTATTTATCTAGCTACGATTTGGTCATCTTCACAAATGCCCTAAGCCCCTAGCAGGGATAATGAGAGTTGATATTTAAATAAATGTTTTTATCTTAAATAAATTGTAAAATAAAATATACCTATCAGTGAGATAATTCCCTGGTGCCGACAGCGAGCGACCAGACCTCGCCAAACCAGGTTTACTTCGAGTCTTAGGTTTCTCGTCCCCCGTACTTTCACCGCTGTCTTGTGAATCTGTCGCTCTCGCTGTGCTGCCCTCTCTACTACGAAGGAATGGGTTCTAGAGGATAATGTAGAAAAATTATTTTTAGAGTGGTAGGTTCATTCTGCCGTTCTGGGGTGGTACCACTATTGTTCAAAAGTGATCTAGTCGCGTAGAGTTCACTGTCAACCTGGATGGTGTACATTCGTTTCCTCAAGCCGGCATAGTGGAGGCGACTGCTGCCTGTATAGTGGGAGTTGCTAATTACCTGAAAACTATGTTTTTTCAGCATTGTCTTAATAAGTATGAGTGTGGAGAGATTCGGTATTGAAGTGATGACCCTCGCCATGTCTTCCTCAGTTACTTCTACCAGTCTACAGTTCTCGTCTTCTGAAGGTAATGGTGACTGACCACACTTTGTAATCCACGGATCATTCTGAAAGTTTATTAATTTATTTATATTTAATAGCAGAAAATTAAACAATTAATATAACAAGTTAACAACAGTGTGTACTGTGAGCCTAGATGGTGCACATTCATTTCCGCAAGCCGACACAGCGGAGGTTGATTTTTTAAAATTGTAACTCGGCATATGACAACACTCAGCCTGATGTAAAGCTAGAGTGCAGTCTATGAACGAAAACTACTGCTATTATACTACAGATAAATCTCTGCGGGTATCAGTCGCCTCCGCTATGCCGGCTTGATATTTGTGTTGTGTTTATTTTTTTACTGTTAAACCTATTATTGGTCTAATTATCATGAATTAATTTAATTGTTATTACCTTAAGTTACGCTGTTCGCTCAACAACTCAACAGGGCTCAACTTTAAGAGTGGTAGGCAGACTGATGGTGGCCCAGTCTGCCACTACCACTTTCGAATGTAACACCTGTGAAGACTTTGACGCGTTTCAGAAATAGTTTGGAAGTAGCCATATATAACGAGAGAGTGCATTGTCAATCTAGATGGTGCATACTCGCCTCTTCAAGCTGGCACAGCGGAGGCGACTGCTGCCTGTATAGATTTCTTTGTAGTGGCAGTTGTTTCCGCACTCTAACTTTACACCAGGCGGAGTATTGCCATATGCCGAGCTATAAAACAAAGATTAATCATAAATCTATGAGCAAACCTTAATTTCCTGCATAGTAATTCGTTTAGCAGGATCCTTTTCCAGCATTCTGTGAAGCAGCCTGAGCAATAGTGGTGACAGTATTTGTTTGTGAGGTACAGGCAGAGGTTCCTTCTGTACCCGTTTCAGTAGCTCCGCTGAGCTGCCAGCTGACCATGGAACACGACCCGTTACCATTGCGTAGAGTGTCACGCCCAATGACCAAATATCTGCAGCCTGAGAAAAAAGACGATTAAAAATTTAATTTTGTTCAATTGAGTTTTTATTTAAGGTGAAAGCCAACACCTGAGCGTCCATACATTTTGTTTTACAACATTGTTTGAAACATAACAGATTAATGTTGAAATTAAGTAATTTTATAACTTTCTCAGCACTAATTATTATCGCAAATCACTATAATAAACAAATAGCTACGGCACGGAATATATAAAATGCATTTTAAATATTTTACATTGGTATATGTTTCACAAGCATTTAATATATTCCGTGCCGTAGCTATTTGTTTGTTAAAGTGATTTGCGATAATAATTAGTGCTGAGAAAGTTATAAAATTACTCAATTTCAACATAAATCTGTTATGTTTCAAACAATGTTGTAAAACAAAATGTATAGACGCTCAGGTGTTGGCTTTCACGTTAATTTTAAAACTTCTAAACATGATAGATAACGCGCGGGATACACGTCGCAGTTTGCAAGCCAGTCCAGCAAGTCAGTGCGATAAAAAAATAGGGCCCCGTGCTTTAAATATTTGGCTTTTTATATTTATTTATTTGTTTATTAATTGATTGATTTTTCAATTGAGAATTTCGTCTTTTTTTTAAATTTATTTCGTTTGTTGATATATTTTAAATATTCGGCTTAATATTGAACTGTCTATATAGCAGAATATTATATACAATAAAAGTTTGTAAAGATGACCAAATGTTAAAATTCCCAATTAAGTCTATAGCGACAGGGCTAAAATGATTTGTTTCTCTTTGGCTCGATGCATAAGCAACTAACCTTTCCATCATATCTATCAGCGGCTACAGCAGCCTCGGGCGCTCTAAACGCAGGAGTACCAACAGCACCTGACAGTCTACCGGCTAGTTCACCACAAGCACCAAGATCTGCGACTTGCACTCTATTATCACCGAGCAGCAGGTTCGCTGGTTTAATATCGCGATGTGCTATCCCTTGATAGTGTACTGTGGATGAAGAAAATCGTAATAATTAATCAATTAATTAAATGTATTTCTGTATATACAGGTTGTCCCGTAAGTAGTGGTATCAATGGTATTCTTCAGATAGAGGGGTTCAATATCAACAATATAATTAGGTGTTATTTTTTATACATGCTGACATTTAAAAAAATTATCAAATCTTCCCCTTTTTTACACAAAAACAATGTTTTAAAAATGCGTTTTCTAGTTTGTTTTTATTTCAAACGCTTAGGAAAAACTAATTGTAATGTTATTTTTAACCAAATAATAACCATGATTAAAAAAAAATTAAAACGAAGCTGGTGTAAAAAAAAATTATGTCAGATTGGTGGACCAATGTTCTAAAAAGGTATAACAATGTTGATTGATCAATAGTTGACTGATATTCGTCTAAGAATGTAGTTAGTTTTGATTTTTGTATGAGGTTTATTTACTTCATTATTATTCTATTCAGTGGTATAGTCTTCAAAAACTACGAGTTATTGTCCACCCAAGGAAGCATTCGGAAATCCGTCTCACGCTATGAAGGGTCCGATATAAAATAAAGAACTCACAATATTCAACACCAAGCAGGGCATCCCTAAAATAGTTCCTCGCGAGATCTTCACTCAGTGGTTTGTCACACGGTATCTCAATCACAGGTCCTCCTTCTAGAAGTTGAAACACTAAGTACAGCTGGTCTTCTGCTGGATCATCTAACACCTGCAAATTAATACAGATATCGATTGTAATTCGAAAAGCAATCGATTCATGCAGCGGTACAGCCCTACTGCCTTTGGAAGACGAAATCTGGAGTTTGTAGACCATCTGGAGACATCAGGTTATCTGTTTTGAATTATTTTCCTAAACTAGTGTGCTCTTCGAGTGTTAATATGTAATAATGGTGGAATATTAACCATTAAGTGTTCGTAAACGTGCGTGAGTGTGGGCAAACAATTCTAAAGAAGAGAATGTGTGTTTACATTTTCCCTCCAGAACTCTGTACTGACTATTTTTGACTGGGACTCGACCTGACTGTTTAGGGTGATGAATGAATAATCCGTGATGCAAAATAATTAATAATATTGTTAGAAGCCACTGCCTAATTGATGAAAAAAGAAAAAGATGGCAACGTAGAAACGCTATATAAGAGGGCGCATAGACAAGGCTCGCTTTTTTTGAGACGTGGCTCTCGGACTGAAAACATCGTGGCGTGGTGATATCGTTTATTTTACCACGTGTACATTCTTGTTCATTTGAATCCATGGTTGTCTATTACTAAAATTAAATGTGAATCTAACCTAATTAGTTGTTAATTGTTTTAAAAACTACAAATCGCTTCTGATTCCTAAAAATATTAATTTGATGCAAATATTTAGTTTGACAGTGGCAACTTGTTATAATGCCGTAAAAAAAAACAACGTACCTCGACTAATTTAACAACATTCGGATGATCTAATTTCTTCAGAACGGCAATCTCTCTGTATACCCTTTGTAATGGATCAGGTGCTGGTCCAGGACATGATGGTCTTCTAGGCGGCGTACGTCCAAATAGACCAGCTCTTCTCATTAGCTTTCTTTTTGATAATATTTTCATCGCCTATTGTGATAAAATATAACAATACTTTAAAAAAAAACTATTATTACCATACTAGAGGTGCAAACTTCATACATCTGACATGAAAGAAGCGTAGTCAAGTCAAATACTAACTAACAGAGAACCTAAAGGTGACTGTGGTCATCTTTTCTCTCGCGTCACATTGAGAGCGTTATTGCACATCTAGTTGTATATATCGATGGTTATTACCGATAGTTGAGTTGATAGAATAGATAGATGTGATAGTATGTGATGGATTACATATAAATCAGACAGTCGCCTCCGCTATGTCGACCTGAGGAAACGAATGTGCACTGTTGATATTAACAGTACACACTTCACTCGTTTTACCTGGCCACTTCTAAATAGATCCCAAGCGTTAAAAGGTCACTTCACGGGTGTTACATTGGAAAGTTATGGTATTACCCCAACACGGCAGACTGGGCGAATATGGTACTTACATAATGTGTATCGTCTTCTTCATTATATGCTAATTTTACTATTCCATATGAACCCTGAAAATGATATTATAATTATTTATTAGCGGCCAAAAGGGTTATGCCTAACGTGGCCAATTATTTTTTCCTCGAATTGGGACATTAGGTTATTTGAGGCAATACAAGTGTAATCCATTAATAAATAAAAACTTTTTTAACCTATTAATTTGGGTACGAACTCCTGTTTCCCTGAAAACGGGACAATTTCTCGTCCCGAAGCTTGCTGGGACGGGACTGTCCCGTTTTTGGTTACTTCGTCCCCTTGTGCCCGAAACGAGCTTCGGGGCGCAGAATTGTCTTATTTTTAGCGAAACAGGCGTTCGGTATAGAATTTTAAAGTTGCAACCGACAGCCGCTGTGTATTTTGAAAAGGAGAATGCCCATTTTTGGGTCCACTTGATATCTAATAGTTTGTTAACAAAACAATATTCTAAAATAATATTACATTTTTTTATTAATTCATTTTAATTATATCAACACATCGTCGTTTGGTTTCATAAAAAACAGATTTCATCAAAAGCAATTAAAATAATAATAACCTTAAATATTGCATCAGAAAAAGTCTAATTACTCAATAACTTGGGTGAAAAAAATTAAGACTGATTGCTGATAACTAATTACATTTATTTTTCTTCAAAATTAACTAAAAATAATCGACAAACTCGAGAAAAAAATTGTGAGTTCCTTAGGCGAAAGGGATTTCTTCTTTAGCTTCAGCTACGAACGAGGAGAACGTAATGTTTGTTCTTAGAGTTGTTAAAAATATATTTGTGAATTGTATTTCGAGATTCAAAATATAGGTTAAAAACATGCTTTTTTTATTTATGGACTGTGGGGGGATATTGTCCCGTTTTGAGGAAATAAATAAATGGTCACGTTAGTTATGCCCACCTTCCACTGCGAACGGAGCCGGCTTCGTAATGACTTCATTCCGCTCAGCCTTTTCCCGCTCATGGTGGAAGGTTGGCATTAAAAATAATAATTATAGTTTTGGCGAGCATCTGGGGAAGATAATATGATAGATGTAATCGGTCTTGTGTTTCTTCGAGCGTGAACGTGTAATAATTGTGGATTAGTTAGTTGGTGTCGACGAATGACAAAAACATGTGTTTTTTTCGCAGAATTCCGTTGAAAGTTTTAGTAATTTACTAGTTTACTTCAAGAGTGTTGGTTGATGAGGTTATTGATGATGGTTTGCATAGTCTGGCCTTTCTGGGGTAGTACCACTGTTAAGTGAAATGGCCAAGTCCAACCTTGATGGTGCACGTACGAATGTCAAGCCATCAAGACAACTGCTGTATGCAGAAATTCTCTTCTCTCTGTAGTAGCAGTTGTTAACGTTCATGGACCGCACTCTAGCTTTACATTTCTGACTTGACTTGAGACTACTGTTTTGTGTAATGAACAAATTGACGATTGATGCAATGGAAATAAACATTACTTTGACAGTGGACATTTGTTATACAAGTTAATATATAAAGAAATGAATTGCACTAAAAGTTTCTATACTGCTTAGTGCTGCGTTTTGATCAGACTTTTAAAAGCATTGTTGTTTGATTTAAAACTTAACAAAATAACCCTAGATTATTGTATCCCACCTGTCCAATAGGTTCCAGTAACCTGTACTGGTTTAATTGTACATAACCCGAAGCCTGGGCTAAGGATACCCTGCGCGACTCCCTCGGTGTCCTCCTGGGTCTTGGGGACGTCTGTTGTGGTGGACATTCCGCCGATTTAGCTGCATGAGATCGGAGGAGAGATGAGCGATCGACGCTCGGACAAGCTGATAACCTACGAATCACAAATTGTTATTACATACATTTATTTGTGAAAATCGGGTACCAAGAAAGAATTTTCGAATTTTACAATGGCAAACTATGTCGCGACCGATGATTTCTGGAAAAATAGAATCCATATTTGTGCAAAGGAACGCTTTTTACCTCTCAAGAAAGTAGCTTATACAAAAAGTAATAAAATTTTTGGAGTCGCCGAGTGTAAACAAACCGAATCAAACCGCGATTCTCCCAAAGTTATAAGAGCAACATATTTAAGAATTATTTTACAATAAGATTAGTACTGCGTTAATTAACCTGTATGCCGATTTACATCGTACAAGTATTTGATCAAAATCAATTTCTAATATTTATAAAACCATAGATTTCTTAAATGACACGGAATTTTTGCATCTCACTCTTTCACACCAATATAATTATAACATTTACGCAACAGCTTTTTTTACAATTAATAAAAAAAAATAAAATAATAAAATAAATAAATGTACAATGTACATACTTATCTCTAGAGGTAGGAGCGTCCCAATGATTCTCGTGGTTTCTGCTAGCATCACTACTGACATCAACAGCCGTGTGTCTGAAACAAAACAACATACATTTTAAATAGGGCCTTTCGCAGACGTAGGAAGTTGAGAACATATGAGATATTGATAGAAACCTTTAATAATTTGTACCCTACCTTTGTGGCGGAGGGGTTATGGGTAATGCGGCAGATGAAACTATAACAAATTGGTAGGCTAAGGGCAGGCAGTGGTAGGTACTAGGTAGATTGCTTATAACCAAAATTATTTTTAAAACAATACTTTGCATGTATGTTTATGTATGGGTGTATTTTATATATATATATTTATCTATGTATTTACTATTATATACTACTGTTCTATCTTACTACTTATCTCACTATTTCCCTATATTTCTATCCTGCACCCTCCAAATCACCACATAATCTTTCTGGTTAGCTGGTAGAGAATGCCTTTAGGCATTAAGTTCGCCTTTGTACATTTTTTTTTGTGCAATAAAGAATTTTATTATTATTATTGCAACTAATTTCCGCTAATAGGTTTTGTGGGAGGGCGGGTGGTGTAATTTGCTTCCGCTTAGGCCATAACATGGACTACTGATAGTGTGATGTGTACCTACCCTCACTAAGACAAATTCTGCTGGATGCTGTTAATAATATTCATTCAATAAGGCAGTAGAGAAGCTGGCAAACCACTTTAGGTTGCCGAGCTAGGACAGTAGTACAGTACAGTATTCTTATCATGGTTTGAAGAATTTAGAAGAAGAAGAAGATTGTATCTCGGCATGTGACAACACTCCGCCTGATGTAAAGCTAGAGTGAGGTCCACGAACGGAAACGACTGCTACTACAAAGAAATCTCTACTGGCAACAATCTCCGCTATGCCGGCTTGAGGAGACGAGCATGTACCATCTAGATTGATAGTACACACTCCTCTCGTTATACTTGGCTACTTTCAAACTGTTTCCGAAACGCGACATGGTCACTTCACGGGCGTTACCTTCGAAAGTGGTGGTACTACCCCAACACGGCAGACTGGGCTAATAACCATCATCAGTCTGCCTACCACTCTTTGTTATCTAAACCGTATTGTATTTAATATTTTTTTCTAATAAACAGATATAATATAAATAAGATTGTGCAACAAAGCGGGGTGTATTGAAAGCAAGGTCAGGGGTGGCCAACCATCCGTGGCATTTACCATAGCTATTTATATCTTAGGCAGTTAACTGGAAAATGTTTTGGTTGCCTTTGAATTTAAGAAACAACCAATGATCGATTTCATTAATTAAACTTATGAAATATTATCTCTTTCCATTTGTAGAGTACCTTATAGAGTACAATTTAAAAAATATATAACTTAAAAACCAAAGAGTGGTAGGTAGGCTGATGATGGTTATTAGCCCAGTCTGCCGTGTTGGGGTAGTACCACCACTTTCGAAGGTAACGCACGTGAAGTGACCTTGTCGCGTTTCCGAAACAGTTTGAAAGTAGCCAGGTATAACGAAAGGAATGTGTACTGTCAATCTAGATGGTACATGCTCGTCTCCTCAAGCCGGTATAGCGAAGATTGTTACCAGTAGAGATTTATCTGTAGTAGCAGTCGTTTTCGTTCATGGACCTCACTCTAGCTTTACATCAGGCGGAGTGTTGTCACATGCCGAGATACAATAAAAAAAATAGCTCTTAAAAAACACCTGCCTATCCCACTGGGGATAAGGTCGTTAATAAACTTTCATTATTACAATTTTAAACAATGTCAGTTTTGGTAACGAGCAGGCCGCGCGACCTTGATGTAATTTGCCTGATGATTTGTGTACTGGCATGGCCGCACCCCGGGACACACCCCCGACCCTAAACATTATTAGGTACTCTACAAACATATATAACGTAAATTGGGCAAAAAAATAAATACAATAACCTAAACACATGGACGGAAACAACCGCTACTACAAAAAAACCTGTGCGGGCGGAAGTCGCCTCCACTATGCCTGCTTGAGGAGACAGGGATGTACCATCTAGATTGACAGTGCACACTCCTCTCGCTATACCTGGCTACTTTCAAATTGCTCCCGAAACGCGACAAGGTCACTTCACGGGTGTTACATTCGAAAGTGGTGGTGGCAGACTGGGCTAATAACCACCATCAGTCTGCTTACCACTCTTTAAAATCTTTAAAGTCAGATGATGAGCAAACCCAAGCTCATGCATGCATTGGTTAGCGGAGTGTGGTCTCATGTTAAACACGGTCCAGTAGCGAAGACAGCTATCGTCACAGAGAAATGTCTGCAGATATCTAGAAGGTACATGCTCGTCTCCTCAAGCCGGCATAGTGGAGGCAATTGCTGCCCGAACAGGTTTCTCTGTAGTAGCAGTTGTTTCCATTCATGGACCGCAACTCTAGTTTTACATCAGGCGGTGTTGTCACATGCCCAGCTACAATTTAAAAAAGATATCAGTCACGTGTAACGTTTATCTACTTATCTACCTGTTCCTAATATTCTCTTCTCCTCAATTACGTCTTCCTACTAAATATAAATATCCTATAAGTATTTTGTTATATATATTCTATCTATTTATTTATTTATTATTTTCCTATTGTGCACTTTGTTTCTATCTCTCTCATACTATTCTTCATCATCTATAGGTTGCCTGGAAGAAATTGCTGCTCAGCAATAAGGCCGCCTATTGTGCTACCTAATTTTCCATAATTGTATGTTCTGTTTTTGTTTGCACAATAAAGAGTTTTATTATTATTATTATTATAGGGCAACCTACTCGAAACTTCGTCACCTAAAAATGGTGGTATCCTATGTAAAAATATATGTAGTTTATTCTTTGAACCGGACTCGAAGTTACATCCCTATAGACAATATAGACAGACCACTAGCAAACAACATAAAGTCGGCGCCGTAATAAAAAAAAACGTTTTAATGAAATCTTTCATTACATTACATAATTAAAGTTTATTCATGAATTTTATGGGTTTTCTCTTTAATCGACGCCACGTTTAAGGATGTATTACTGTAATTAAGACATATATTTTTTTATACATAAAAATTAATTAGATATTTGTCAGTACTGCAGGTCTATTGCGCACGGTTATAGAAGTCGAATAGCAGCGCTGATAACACAATTTCGTATTGTGCACCTAAACTTCCAACTTCAAAACATGTCAAATTAGCAGCGTAGTCTAGGTTAGTGCGCACGGTCCTTTTAGTATGAGATTTCGTATTGCGGACCGGCACGAGAAGCGGAGCTTAACGCACAATGAATGTCAAAATAGTAGTTTTGCAGAAGTTACAAAATGTAACTTTTGTTGAACTTCGACAGGAATAATATTGATTATTTTAAGGAAATTAGATAGTAATTAGAGTCTTAATACATCTTTAAGTGTTTGTTTCGTCAGGGTAAGTAGTTTTATTATGTTTCACAGTATTAATATGCATCAAATTAATTGTATATAACTTTTCAATTTCACGAATTAATATTTCTTATTTACAAGTTATTTATGAGTAAAAATGAGTAATACGAGTATAATTAGGTAATTACTTGTAAGGCTTGGGACTTTAGGTGGATTTATTTGGACGAACTCGTATTTTACAGGCGTTGGCAAAGGGGGATCGTGTACCCATTACGAAACTGATAATTTCATATTGTTAACACTATTTTTCATTTTTAAGATTCTACAATGAGTTTGGTATCCCTGGGCTTATTGGATGTGCAGATGGCATACACATTGCATCGATGAGGCCGGCAAATGACACACTATTAACACACAAATAGTAAGTACTATATCTCAGTTATTCTCTCAACATATCAAACTAATTCCCATGGTTTATCTTAGAAAAAATCAAACACTCAAAAAATCATATATTGTAATCAATAAATAATTTGTTTTTTGCAGATATGAGACGCTTCATTAAATATTATATTAGTGGATGCTAGTCACCCCGGGTCGTGCCATGATGCTTTCATGTAGAACGGCCACATGATGAACCAACACAAGTAGCTGAAGAAGCGGTGTGCTTGCATGCAGTTCCAGCTCATTCTGGAGATTTGTAGACATGGCAGTTGTATTTATAGATAGGGATGATACATTTATAAATGATATGCTCACACATTTGACAACATTTTACAAAGAGCACATGGAAAAAGCTATTTTAGATAAGGTATTATATACACACTAGCTGACGGTGCCCGGCGCTGCCCGGGTTTTTTAAGTTATTGTTACACATAAGATAAAAATAATGCTTTATTATAAATTACCTATAGCTGTTACCCACAACTTATTTGGATAAATAAATAAATAAAAAACACATTTATTTGGATAAAGATTAATATTATTATGTTTCGACCAAATTTGATTATCATAAAAACGGTTATTGTAAGTTAATCTTAAAAGATAGACATATACTGTCTCGGACATTTTTTTAGATAATTTAAAGGGGAATAATTCTTTCATACATATTTTTTGGGTATCTCGAACGGTTTACGCAGCGCACGCAACAGAAGCCCTCAAAGATGAACAATATTCCCCGTTTTTTCCACATTTTCGACTGTTTCTTCGCTCCTATTAGTTGCAACGTGATGTTATATTGCCTATAACCTTCCTCGATAAATGATCTATAAAGTAGTTCCTGAGATTAGCGCGTACAAACAAACAAACTCTTCAGCTTTATAATATTAGTATAGATTAGGACCAATTAAAACCATAAATTACTTGAAAATTGTTTTATTTCTTCATTATACTTTCTCCTAAGTTACAGCACATAAAATGAACAAAAAATATCTTAGAAACCAAAGGAATATAGGTATGGTGTAGCTCATTTTTCAATGTATTATATGTTTTCATTAACCCTATTAAACTGTTTAAAACTATCAGGCATATAATATTGCATCAAATCCTTTTCAGGCCAAATGTTAAGTTTTGTTCATGACTGATGAATAACATTTATCCAAGTTACATTTATCTTGTCGAAGTTTCATTAGAGTTAAAAAAAAATTGATCTTCAGCACTAACATTTATTACAGAGCTACCATAATATTTTATTTTTTCTACCATCGGGCTCAAAGTTAAATAAACAAGATATAATAGTAACTAGTAACATATGAAGCACATTTTGAGGCTCATTGACATTATGCACAACAACATCCACTTCAATTTCATTTCCTGCATCTGGTACAGGTTCTACATTTGATGTGTATATTGTTTCTGTAGAAGTAAAAGTAAGTTTTCTTTGACATCTTCTCTCAACGCGTGCCTGTCGCTCTCTCTCGCTAGCGGAGTTTCTTGCTTCGTAAGAGAATATAGTTGGTACAGCGAAATGCTTCAGGAATTTCGCAACTGGCGCTTTTCCTAAAAAAGAAATATTTTATTAGCAACTTTATAATCAAAACATGAGACATTATGTCGGTGTAACTTAATTACACATAATAACGTACCTGTATAAGCGCTCTTGCCATAGTAATCATCAGTTTTAAAATGAGCAGAGCATAACCTCGCCGAATCTGTAGCTTTCCAGTTTTTTCTTTTAAGACTTCTTTCCCACAACTTTCTGCGCATAGGATCTTTAGGAAATTTATGAACACCTATATTTTTACATTTATAGGCAGCACATTTAGTCATTTTTAGTTTTTATTAATAGAAAACCGGTTTGTTTACAAAATTTTATATGGTGTGTGACACCTGTGACAGATTTTGTGGGAACACTCGCCCATGCGACCTCTGTCGGGATAAAAAATTAGTGTTCAACCCCATTGTCAGAAAATAATTTAATAAATTCATTCTTATTTTTTTATCATTTTAAATGATTGTTTTGCCCATATAGTAATAAAGATATGTAATTTTATTCTTATAAAATAAAAACAATATTTTTTAAAACTCAAATTCTCAAATTATTACAGTGTAAATTTTGAATTTGTAAAAATATTTTTTAACTGTGGTCTCCCCATTTAGAAGTTTATCTTCTATTGAACCATGTTTAACTTCTGTCGATAGCAGATTATAAGTTTACGCCTTTATCTGTCCGCAATACCAAGTTATAAAACCGCTCAACTTCGACTTCCGCTGCGCTTCGACTACACTTCTACTTCATTTCAACTTCTACGTATTTTGCGCAATAGGCCCCCTGTTGTGGTAGAAGGCGTGAACCATGGGGTCAGTTAGAGCTAGAATAAATCGAGCATTTTCAGCGCCATCTATCCCTTAAACTCCTAACTATTTCGACCCAGAAGTTGGCAAAAATGCTATCATGTCTGAGTCTTGTTACCTGACAGCAACGTTGCCAGACGTCCCGATCTTTAAATGAAAACAATCCCGCGCGGGACAGGCTCAGTCCCGCTTCTCGGACTTGTGTGTGTATTGTGACGTCGGATGAGTATAAAGCTTACTGTAAACTGTGTAAAAAGAGTTATAATTTGTAACTCATTCTTTAGACTATTATTTGAAACACCACATTTTTCTAACAGACACATTCCCCATACATTTTGACATAACTATCGTTTACGATATGTCAAATTTGTATGGTTATAACGGTTTGTTACGCAAACCGAAGAATTCAGAAACTGGCCATAAGAAGACTCAATGCAATTTACATTGCAACGCGTGTGGAGTAAATGTAAACGTTTAAAACGTTGTCGCCGTAAAAGTAATAGTTAAAGTTACTTAAACCGGCCTTCTGGTGCAAACGACCCCTAGTGTTAATTCTCCTCCTATGGTGTGATCGATGTGACTAATATACAAATCTCTCTAAATTCCAACCAATGCAGCGTTACGTAGTTGGACCGCCAGGAAGTAAATTGGAGAAAAACGTGTCGTCACCGTCACCGTTAACATCTTCTTTCATTAGTGCGCATTATACACACAAGCGAACCTAACCAAATAAGCAAAAAAATATGGAGGAAAAAAAAATACTTCCACCGAAAAATACCCTTCCGTAGCGTGTACTCTGACGTCATCTAATTTTTTACTTATTAATTATTCATAATACTTTTTATCCGTACTTGGTGTTGAATTTTTTATATTTTCATTTCATTTCCGAAAGTGTTATCTTCACTCCTCTTTGATAGGATACTCCATTTTCAGTTAGTGCGTACTTGAGGGTGCTTGACATGCACTAAAAACTTTTGTTCGGCCACAATAGATCTAACTCTTATCTTATCATATCTCCACTCCACTATGCCGGTAAGTGGGGGGAACAATTATGCCATTAAGTCGGTGAATAACTAAAGACGGGCCGAATCGAATCGCATTTCCACTACGTACGTCCATCAAAGACAAATTGCACGGTATTTCTATAAGACGACAATTCGCTTGATACGACTCGGCCCTTCCTAATGGACGCAGGTTCATAATAAACATAGATAAGCAAGTTGCGATTCTTTTTTCTAGTTCTACACGCACCGGCAAATTTAGATGAACATGAGGAAAAAATATAATTAAATAAAAATAAAATATATTATTTGTCACAATTACAAAATTTTTAAGTTTATAGAGAGTGAGCCATTGATATACAGATGGTATAAAAAAAAAAATCACCAAATTATATTGTAGATATTGAACCCCTCTATCTGTAAAATTAATATTTATATTTTTATATTATAGTAAATAAATAAATAATAATAATAAAAAAAAATTACCGTTGACACCACTACTTACGGGACACCCTGTATACTACTAGATGTGCAATAACGCGTGTGTTAGATATTTGTTATAAAATAGTGATAATAACGTCTTATCGCGGGACTTTCCCGTTGTAATTTACCCTAGCCAGTATGTTCATGTCTTAATTTATGACTAGATGGCACCACTGTTGTTTAAGAACGTTTGGTGGTTTGGCCGCGACACTACTAAAAAAAGAAAAGAGTTGACTTACTGCGATTTGGTCGAATAATCTTAGTTAGTATCGAGTTGTCAAGTCGTCTAACGTAGTAAAACAGTAATACCGAAAAGTAAGAAAACAAGTTGTGAATCATGGTTGAAGTGTATTGTTTAAATGTAATTATGTACTATGAAAGGAGTTTGAAACGTACAGACTTGTATTGACAATTATTATTGAGATAAGTATAAATTTCTATATTGTAGTTTAGACCCGTATAACCTATAAATGTTGATAATATCACATGTTTTGATAATTATCATTTAATTGCAATACTTTAAAGAATTTAATGTAATTTATTTTCATAAGAATTGAATTGGCAAAGATGTCGAGTTTCTGGTGACTTCTTTCCTCGACTGAGCCGACCTGAAGTCACATGTATATGTATAAAACATAAAATATAAAGATTCAATATATGGAGTTTATGGAATACACTGAGTTTTTAATAATTCATTACCCCTCCCTCACCTCTCTCTTATACATATATAAAAATTATTTAATACGTGCATAAATGTGACGCGAGAGAAAAGATGGCCGCAGTCACTTTTAGGTAACACCCGTGAAGTGACATTGGCGCGTTTCGGGAGCAGTTAGAAAGTAGCCCGGAATAGCGAGAGGAGTTTGCACTGTCAATGTAGATAATAAAAACACACTTAGCACTAGATAGCGGGGCTCCTGGCCTTCAGATTAGGTTGCCCTGTGTCCTGAAGGTCAGTGCATTCCCACCGTTTATCTACTACTTTTTACAATTTAACTATAAAAGAAAAGGAAAATACAAAAAATTAAAACTATCACGATGAGCCGGCATAGCGGAGGCGACGACTGCTGCCCGTAGAGATTTATATGTAGCAGCAGTTGTTTCCGTTCATGGACCGCACTCTAGCTTTACATCAGGCGGAGTGTTGTCACATGCCGAGCTATAATAAAATAATAATGTTCCAATGTGTCGGCGTGTGTAAGATAGAGTATGGCAGAATACAATCACTTAGGGTCATGCAGCCATGTATGATTACGAGGCATAATGCTATACACTTAAAAGGCCGACCTTGTTGTTTAATGTACACAAATTACAACTTACCGCCAATATTTACATAACAAAATACATACATACATTTATACTTTTATTTATACAGGGTACTGATATAATGAAATGATCCTAACATGACACTGAGTCGGGCCTCATTAATGACTCATTTGTTTGTATAGACGACAACTTAAGTTTGACCAAAAAAATTACTACACCAAAATAATTTTCTTCAAAAAAAAAACCTAATGATTCCTAAGACAGTTTCTATGTATCTCCGAAACTAGTTGCAGTTAAAAAAATTACACTGTATAACACGATTTTAACTGGAGACCTTAGAAATTCGAGTAAATAATTATTGCGTTAAATCAGACACAGTTAAAGCTTCAATTTGGTACCACTCTCATCTTAAGCAACACTTAATTTTATTACAAACCTATATGTAACTAACCTATTCGTAACGGGTGGAAGGATTTCTGCATACAAACCTAAATCTAACCTAACCTATTCGTAACGAGTGGAAGGATTCTGACAATTAAATGTAATTATGTAGTAAAAGTGATTTTAAAATTAGTTTTAAGTGTCTGAGAACCTTTGGAACTCTAACTGGGACTGATTTAACCTAATAATTATCCACTGGAAGTATCTCAAAGTTTTAAGGTCTGTCCTCTAATAGCTAGCCTTAATTTTTATATTAGCGCACGCGAAAATAATATATTTTTTTATTTTAGCACGTCATATGATCGCACACCGCCTGATGTTAAGCTAGAGTGCGTTCCACGAACGGAGGCGACTGCTGTCAGAGAAGGGACTCTGCAGGCAGCAGTCGGGTCCGCTATGCCGGCTTCACACTGCGCTTGAAGGATCCCATGTTATAGGAAGGAGGAAAGACGCGAAAGAAGGACTGCGTGAATTTTTGACGGTGAGGCGATGCATTCGATCTGCACGCGTCGACCTCAAGCGATGTGGAGTACTACTACTACTTAGCTCACGCCTTGTTCCCACTGGGGGAGGCAGAAACTATGGAGCGCCAGCGACTCCTCTCTCTACATACCACTTTTGCTTCGACCACATCCATTACTCCCCTCATGCATGCACGTCGGTTGAGGGTGCTCCTCGTCTGACCCTTTCTCAGCAGTTGACCGATCTGACTGAGAAAGGTCTTCCTAGGGCGCCCCCTTCCGACACTGCCGTCCACTATTGCACAATAGATCTTTTTAGTTAATCTCCTTTCATCCATCCTTTCCAAATGACCTAACCACCTTAGCATACCCCTTTCCACTCTGGTCACAATACAGTCCTTGAGCTCGCAGCGATTTCTTATCACATCGTTTGGGATTCGCTCGCTCAAGGATACTATTAAATCATGGATTTCTGCTAAAAATTCACCACATTATAATAATTTGTGTTCTGATCTTTCTTTGCCTGATGCTACAGAGAAATATATACAAGCTGACCTGTGAGGCTCGAGTATGAGTTTGTAATTACGCACTCACGACGTAAAAAGAGAAAAAAAAGTGAGTAAGTAGGATTTTTTTTACCATAGTGCTTTTACACTTTACACCGTGACAGCCTAAATGAAGTTAATACTTAGCGCTCAGGACACGCCTTCGTTATGTTAAAATCAACGCTTTCCTTTGGTTTACGGTATAACATTCCTTCCCAGAATTTGATCCTTATTAGTGACACTATCGGATGGTATAATAATATTTTTTAAAATTAATGAGTTCGATTCCTGGCTGAAAAAATTGATTTTTCATAAAAATAATGACAGAACTCCTCGAGACTCCTTTGAATATTTTTCGCTTTCTTATAGTCTAAGATTTGACCCTTTGACATACACTTGAAAAATGTATTAAATAACTAAATAAGACTAATGTAAAAATAAATAGGGTTTATTAAGATATTGCCTTCGTTGCAATGATATTAATATATTGTTAGAAGCCACTGCCTAATTGATGAAAAAGAAAAAGATGGCAACATAGAAACGCTATATAAGAGGGTGCATAGACGAGGCTCGCCCTCTTTGCGGCGTGGCTCTCGGACTGAAAACATCGTTGCGTGGTGATATCGTTTATTTTACCACGTGTACATTATTGTTCAATGAATTCTTATTTGTTTATTAATAAAATTAAATGTGAATTTAATCTAATTGGTTGTTGATTATTTTTAAAAACTACAAACCGCTTCTGATTCCTAACATCAGAAGTGGGATGACACGTGGCCTTGTTAACACGTTTAGCTACATCCTGATCATTAATAATTAAGAATTCAATGAACAAAAGTGAACACTTCTAACTATTGCATTTTTATTTTGTTGTTTTGCGTTTCAAACTGACTTCAAGTTGTATTTTTGTTAAACTTGTTGATTTTGTGTTCAATACTGTGTAAATAACTGCGTATAGGTTATGTTACGTATTTATTTCGTTAATTTGTAATGTCAGGTGATCGTAAATGTTGTTGATCTCGGAACAGATCTAGTAGATATCGTTTAAAATCGCATTATAATAGGCGTGACAGTCGCTTGTATGTAGTTGTATGCCGCTTTCGGGAGAGATCTACGATCAGTGCTTAAATCTAGCTGTCATTCACGACACCCTGAACAGGACAGTCGACATACAACTCAATATGTTGCCACGTAGATCGAGATTTCATTCGTTTATATGCCTAGTACTCTGCCGCGGAATACTTTAGACAAGATTTTGACACGTTTAAACGCGTTGGAGGCGGGTAGATGTGACACGAAGTACGTGCCTACCGTCCGTCAAAATTGACAGCGTAGCGACTGCACGAGCATTGTTAGATGATGCCATTGGTTCATATAATCAAACCACGTGCTATTGTATTTCAAATTTCGAACTGTAGCTTTACGGCATAAACATATGGTGTGAGGATGTAGATCGCGCGAGATTATTAAACTGTTGGAATGACGATAAATGTTAGGTTAGCTGTAGGTTCGCGTGTAGGTTGCTGCTTGAAGGGTGATGCCAAAGTATGGCTCAACGAGTGGGTTACTGACGATAGCGTTTGATTGAAATTTTAAACGCGACTTCCTACCATTACGTCCGAGTCGATTAGATTATGCCAATATAGTGTTTGAAGCGATGAATGCTTCGTCAGATGGTTGTGAGACGTGCGCTGAGAGTGCTGGAAGAGCCACATTGCGATTGCGTGTGGTTGGGGGTCTCAATGATGAGTTAATGATATTGGTTGTTATTCGTGGTATAACTGATTCGGTTCGGTATAGCAGATTCGGTCGTCGGCGACAATCTAATTTAACTGTGAATGACATAGTCTCCTTTTTGTCTTTATGCGTAGAGCCACATCATTCACACACACATGGTCACAATTCACATACGTAAAAACACACATTCCACGTCAGCAATAATAAAAGCGGTCGCAAAAGTTTTTGTCGTACTAAGGGGCTAATTAATAATGATGAACCTAGACATGTAGTAACGTGTTAGTTATCGTCAACAGTTAAACGTTATATTTATACTAGTCAGGTCAATCAGAGTGAACAGTTCTAATGTAGTATTTTTATATAAACGGGACAAACGCCACACGCCACAAGCCTGCTGTAATTAAACAGCAGTTAGACACAAGAATGTATTTCGTATATTTGCCAGAAATGAAAATTGATGTAAGAAGACATATCGATCAGTTGTTGGCATATATTGGCAATGACTTCCCAACGTTACAAGACGGCATTACGTCACTGAAGGGTGGGAGTATAGTCATCCGCCTAAAACAGGGATTCTGTCGAATGATATGGGAGAGAGTGATGGTGCAGAGCGTGAGGAGATATCTTCCGCCACGGCCGATACGACTTCAAGCGGTCGAAGGTATCCTTTACGCTCTACGAGGAATTTAAATATGTTTGAGTCATTTGTGGAGGAAATGATGTTCTATTACTGTTGCGTTGCGTCGCAACTGTTGTTTTGATGCAGCGAATTCAAAACTATGGCTGGTTCAATATTGTGCGTACTGAAATATTCGGCGATGGTGCTCAACTTATTTTAATTGCGAGATTAATTTTGTATTTCTTGATTACTTTTACAATGATGCGATCATGATGATGTGAACGAATAGGTAGGTGACCGAATGTACTGAAAGACTGAACAACTGAGCTAGTCGGTCACCACTCATCATAGACATATATCATAGATGTTCTACAAGTCTATAGCACGAATATTTTCCATTTGTTTATTTATTTACTGCTCAAAGTTACATTTAAAAAAAAGAAGAATGTCTGTTTGGCATACGTGTGTTACAATAAATGGTTTTATCAAAAGTTACATGTTTTAAATTTAAAATCTGCTAAAGAGAGGTTACAATTTTAAATGTTGAACGAATTGATAGGTTACCGAATGTATTGAACGGTGACTGAACGAGTCAGTCAGTTAACCATAGACTGGGACAAAGTTCTATAAGTCTGTAGTGGTCATAAAGCGTTTATTTATTGTTCGAACAAGCGTGGAAAATCGCGAAAGTCGCGGATGTCATTTAGGGTTTCTTTTTTCTTCTTGTTTTGTATGGCGTTGTAACAGTTTGCCGGTGTCAAAGTGGATGTTTTTGCATCAAGTTGATAACGTTGTGCATCACGAGTCATTCGTTTATCACACCAAACAGTCAGGTCGAGTCTCGGTAATGTCAAGGATTATTCCAGTAAAGTGATAGAATCTTTACTGAAACTTCCTACGGAGTTTTGGAGGGAAAATGGAGACAGAGATTCTCTTCTTTTGAATTGTTTGCCCACACTCACACACGTTCACGAACACTTAATAGTTAATAATCCACCATTATTACACATTATACAACACTCGAAGAAACACAAGTTTATGAAAATAATTCAAAACAGATGACGTCTCAAGGTAGCCGCCAAAACTTATTTAGGGTTTTTCAGTTGATGTTTTATGTGGTAGAGATGCGCTTAATGTTTTATCAATCTTCACCGAAATATTGAGATATTCGTCATGTTAATTGAAATCAACTCTTATTACACTGATAGGTTTCAGTGACAACGAGGTAATCGTTAGAGGTAACTATGAGATTTAGTGAGGTTTCACCATGGAGAAATATACTAGAGGTGCAAATCTCGTACATGAAAAATGCGTAAGCGGCTTCAATCGATTTGACAGTGTTGGTGTCGGGTCAGGTGCTGGCCGACGGAGAACCTGAAGGTGACTGGGGTCATCTTTTCTCTCGCTTCACATTTGGAGCGTTGTTGTGTGTCTAGTTGTATATATCAATGGGTCTCACTGTATAACATATTCGTACGTCCGCACGAAGGACAAAAAAAAAACATTATTGCGTTCGTTTTCTGAGAGCCACTGTTAGGTAGGTGTAGGGTTAGTTAGGACGGAAAAATTCGACAATGTAAACATTTCTTTCTCCGGTAACGATCTTAATAGATTTAGGGTGCTAGTCTACATATTCCCTACACATTCGCGTTCAGACTTGTTATTGTGTCTCACAAAAATATTTATTTTGGGATGAATAAAGTTAAACATATAGGTATGATGTGTTGTTAATGATGATGTCTATTGTTGAAGGCATTGGATTGTGTAATGTTGTCTTGGGACACTGATAGTTGTATGATTTTCTACCTACAGAGATTGAATATTTATGCAAGGTCAGGTTAGACCGAGCCTCAGTAAGGAAGAGGCATTGTTAATGCACCAATTGAAACGGATAGACTATGTCTAGTCCTAGTTGTCCTAGCCTGTTACTTCAGGATTTATATTAGATGTTACGCCCCGATAACGTCATACACATCTCACTATTGCATACACAGCTCACATTCGAATGATAAAACACCTTCTTAGACCATACATGCTGACACGTCTTTACGTTAGGTCCCCTCCAATCATAAATCTCTTAATAATTGTTGATGAACTTGACGGCACATAGAGTAATCAATTGTTCGCATACTCAATGTTTTCAAATATATTCACTAATTCAATGCAACGCCGGAAGCTGATATTCGACGCTATGATTGGTCGATCGAACTATGTCTTGATAGCTTTAGATGACACTAGAGGGCGTTGTGAGAATACTTTCTTGACTGGTTTAGTGAGATATTATTCATGTGATCATGATCTGAGCATTCAGTGGAATGTTGTTTTATGAGATTATAAAGAAGTTATCAAATCAAATAAATTCCCTCACATTTATAAAACCTTGTTACTACCGATCGTTCATATTCGCTATATTTGTTGATTTTATTACAGACCTGAGTGTCACCTTTGTTTGGGACTTGTTAAATTGAAACTGATGCGACTACGCCTGTATTACTATCACGAGGTTGGGCGCAAGTTGAACGAGCTTCGCGCTAGAGATGATGTGAAATTGAGAGCGCCACTTGGATCGTTTGTTGTGGTTGGGCATGAAAATTCAATAGTAATGATTTTGTTTTGCTAAAGGTGAACGAAGTGATGGAGATTCTACTTGGAGAGCGACACACACATGAAGTTGCTGAGTGAGTCTAATTGGAAGACTACATACTCAGGCTGCCGCCTCGCACATGGTGCTTTGGCGAGGGGAGTGGTGTGTGCAACATTTTGAAGATGGACGCTTTTTTTGAAGAAGCTGCGGAAACCAGTTTTGGGACTAAACCCATTGTGTGTTTTTAACTCATTTCTAGTCCCAAGGAATGGGTTGGGAACTCACGCTTTTGGGTCATGTCTTGCAGACAGGGATTTAACCTGTAGTGCACTATCGGGCTGCGGTCCATGTGCTGATGAATTTTGAATTTTGTATCTTTCCCTTAGACTGCGGTCTATTCATTTTGAAAGTGGGTTTGAGATTCATAGACAAATTATTTTGGTTATGAATTTCAGGTTCATATCCTGTCCTGTGATGATGTAAGATCTTGACGTATGAGTCACTATGAATGAAGGTTAACTTAGTAAGTTCTGGGTTAACTGCGATTGGTTGAACTGTCTGAAAGGCTTCTTGATTGCGTGATGAGTATGAACTCGTTGAGAACTAACCCTTTCAGCTGACAATAAGGACTTCCGCGGAAGTTCCGACTGAAGACGCACCGAAGGAGTACCTGCCTGGTGGAAACTGGAGATCTACCGAGCGTGGCGACCGAGGACGGCGCTACGTCAGGAGAGGCCGTGTTAGAAGCCACTGCCTAATTGATGAAAAAGAAAAAGATGGCAACATAGAAACGCTATATAAGAGGGTGCATAGACGAGGCTCGCCCTCTTTGCGGCGTGGCTCTCGGACTGAAAACATCGTTGCGTGGTGATATCGTTTATTTTACCACGTGTACATTATTGTTCAATGAATTCTTATTTGTTTATTAATAAAATTAAATGTGAATTTAATCTAATTGGTTGTTGATTATTTTTAAAAACTACAAACCGCTTCTGATTCCTAACAATATAATTTTCTTCATTTTGGTGCCCCATATTGTGGTTTAATTATGTTTGTTAAATTAGTTACGACCATTATTATTATTTTTTCTGAATTTATAATTCAGTTTTTTTTTTGTTATTATAAACACAGGCTATAATTGACGAGTTTCTTATGGCTGTCTTCTCGTCGTATGCCTTTCCGAAGCCAAAAGTACATTCTGACGATGAACAAGTGCATGCCAAGTCCATGCCTACGTTAATAAAGGATTTTCATTTCATTAAGTTTTAAGGTCGAATCAAATCTCACAAAATATGTCCCTTAATCAGTCTCTATATACTTACTTATTTATTAAATTAAACACACAAAACGGCATGTAAGCATATACATGTCAAAATAGGAATACAGTTAAAGTTAGGGCTGGCTTGCATGCCAAAGCATGTGCGCACACCATGGCAGCAGCGCTTACAATACAATACAATTGTCACGCCTTTTTACATTCTACAATTTTATGCAGTTGCCTCAACATTGTCATACATTAAACAAATCATTTGATACAATACTATGCACACAAACACACTATATATTGAGATGTCTCAAACTATTATCGAACACAGAGAGTCTATTATAGCGTAGCATAAATGTACAATGAACATAATAAGTAAGTAAATATTGTATTAGTTTAGTTGGACGTGGAAACATGTGGGCGATAATTGTAACAGATGATTCCGTGATGAGTCAACATTCAAATAAGGCATGTTCCTATATTATAAATATTATAATGTAGGTACAGTTTTGTGGTTAAACATAACTCACGGCCTATCACCTTCGTATCGAACGACACTTGACACTAAATCGGGTGGATTCAGGCGGTTCATTTGATTTAAGTGACAGCTGTCAGGTTTATACACCTACAATTAAACTTAGCTATATAATAGACGTAAACAAACATCTAGATTTGTAGTTTTGTTATGGAAAGTAGAACGTGGAATATTTTTATGTTATTTTATTAATCAATCAGGCATCCACTCTAGCCGACTGCACCAGCTAAGGACCGCGGCAGAGGTTGGGCCAGTATTTAACGCCGGCATTAAAGAGTGGTCCGCGATGATAGCTATTAACCCAGTTTGTTGTACTGGTACATTATCATCATTGTGATTTAATCGAGTTTCAGGATTCAGGAGTTTAAGGATTCAGATGTTTCAGGCTAGTATTCCGCTTTTTCTTAATAAAATATCCTGATGTAAACTCTAAATAATTTTTTAATGCAGTTTTTCGAGGTAAAAACTCCTCGAATAATTTTCTTTTTGAAAAATCTTTATCTAGATTCTAGACAATCTAGAGCATAGCTTGTTTTCTTTTTTTTTTTAATTCAATATATTAAACATAATGAGGAAATAATACATATATTATATATTTTAAGCGTGTTTACAGGCTGTCAAGGTCAAGACAATCGCATGCTCAAGGTGAAGATTTAAATTAAATAATAGAAAAAAGTTCATCGCATAAGTTTGTGCAAAAGTTTCGTTTAAAAAGTTTATAATAAGCTGTTTAGATCTGCATGATATATTTTTTGTAAGAGTTGGGTGACCGGATTTGAACCCTTGATTCTCTGTACATACATACAATCTGAGTATAACTAATAGAGATAATTTTACAAGCTCGCCTCGCCTCGCCTCGGTCAGACTATCAAGTCAGTCGTAACTAAGTTAAGTAGAGTAACTCCTAGTAACCAAGATATTGTATAATTCAATTGTATTTGTATTAGTCTATGAAGGAGTAATTATTTTGAACGCGTGCCTGCATAAAATATTACACGTAATCTAATTAAATTGAAAAGGGGCCGAAGTCCTCCAGTAGAAGATACGAATTCACAATTTATGAGACCCGTGTTCAAATCTCGACTGAGCTCAGGTCTGCCATTTTGGAGTAGTACCACCACTTTCGAATTACACACCCGTGAAGTGACTTTGTCGCGTTTTGGGAACAGTTTGGAGGTAGCTAGGTATAACGAGAGGAGTGTACACTGTCAATCCGGATGGTGCTCATTCGTTTTGACTGTAAAAATTCTTTGTAGTAGCAGTTGTTTCCGTTCATGGACCGCACTTTAGCTTTACATCAGGCGGAGTGTTGTTATATGCCGAGATACAATAAAGAAAGACTCCTTAGTGAGTGGTTGATATAATTTGTTTACTTTTTCACAACATTTATTATTATTAAATTTTTAATTAGGTACGTTTTAATTAAAATGTTATTTATTTTCAAAAGTGATAAAAGCAAACTTAATTATTGTTTATTTTGAGTATTATACATATAAAATAAATGATCATTTTGTAATCCATCCCATTACATAAACACAAATAAGCTGATTAATTAATTTTAAAACGTACGTTTTGCGAACCAAACAACATTATTATGTTATGTTTGTCTACAATTTCACCATTAATTAACTATTTAATAGTGTTTTCTTAGGTTTAGCTTGAACATGTTTTAACAGAATAAAAGATTTTTTTTCGACATAATAAGTTAGTAGCTGTAATCAGCGTCAAACACCTGGATACCCGAAACGGCACGGCAGACTGAACCATCAAAATACTGCCTACCCGGACAGCAGTCGCCTCCACTATATCGGTTTAAGGAGACGAGCGTGCATTATCTAGATTGACAGTGCTATACCTGGCTACTTTCAAACTGTTCCCGAAATGCAAGTGAACACTCCAAGAGTGTTACACTCGAAAGTGGTGGTACTATCCCAACACGGCAGACTGGCCTAATAACCATCATCAGTCTACCACTCTTAAAATATAACATAGTGAAATGTCACCAATGGGTACCTGTCAGAATTTTGCGAGATTTGTACACAGGTCTTATAGCTCGCTAGACTACAGATGCTTTTAATTTTGTTCTGAAAAATTAATAGAATTGAGTTCGCAGTCTTCAGCATTGAAATTGGATGGAGTCGAGGTGTATTCGGTATAGGGCAACACGTCGCAGTAAACATGCCGTCTAATCTGTATTCAGAGCCCCCCAGTGTACAGGGAAGTTTCAGGACCATTCTATCCCTCTCTCGCATGAATAATTTATTAGCGTGTAAAATGAAATAGCGATATAATTTGATGTGGTACTTTTATTTGATTAATTAAACATTATTTATTTCTCTGCCTACCATGCAACGAGTTTCAGAAAGTAAACCTATATAGCGAGAGGATTGGTGTATATTCACCTGCTCAAGCCGGCATAGCGGAGGTGACTGCTGTTTTACGGACATTTCTCTGTGGTAGCAGTTATTGTTCATGGATCGCACTCTAGCTTAACACCATGCGGAGTGTTTGTGTCATATACCGAGGTACAATAATAATTCAACTTGTTTATATAAAAATCCAAACGAAATGATTAATTCTTTATTTTTCAGGTCGGCTTTCATAGCCAAAAACCGAAACAATATAATATAATATTATGTAAATAAGGTAGATGTAAAGTATGAAAAATTAAAGATTCAGTTGACAACATCCCAAAGAGATAGTGAAAAATACTGAAAGGAGTCTCGGAGCCGATTTCAATGAAAACTGTATTATTAGATTTTTTAATAATTCATTTTTAAATTTTAATTACTATTATTGTAAGTTATTTAATTTTTTAAATCATTTATTAATCGATATTTATTAGAAAATCAAATAATTAAATTTTTACCATTTTAATCTACTTCTCATTATTCCGGTTTGACATTTTAAAACTAATAATGCATTATTCAACCAATAAGGGTTAGGAGCGGCAAATGGCTGAATTTGACAAGAGTTTGACATCCAGTGCCGTGTTTGTGCATAGGCTCTATAGCAGTGATTCTCAACCACTGTGCCGCGGCACTTTTGTGTGCCGCGAAATTCTAAAAGTGTGCCGCCAAATTTCAGATAATATAATTATGTTAATATTATTAAATAATACGATTTAAAGAAAAAAAATTGCATTACAAGTATTCTTATTATTAACTTGTAATTAATCCCTTAATAAACGTGCTGTTATTTTTGTAGTACATATTATTTTATTTCGCACATTTAAAATTATTACCATAAACTATTTTACGCAGTGTGTTATAGGTAAGTAAATAATTTTTAAACTTATCTTTTTCTTTGTGTGCCGCCAAATTTTTAAATCGTGAAAAGTGGGCCCCATTAAAAAAAAGGTTGAGAACCACTGCTCTATAGGCTTGGGCCTAGGGCCTAGGGCCCCGCACGGTTGAGAAGCAAATTTTTATATCAATTTCACACAAAAAAAATTCAACGTAAAATGAAAATAGTACAAAAATAATACTTATACTCGTAATTTTTTTATTGGTGAATAATTTAATATTAACATTTATCATACTAAAAAAAAAATATTCTTATACCATAGTAGATCATTATTTGCGTATATTCATATGAACGAATTTGAAATAATACTGTATGTGTGAAAAAATTAGGAAAAACTTTTTTACATGGGCCCCCAAGTATTGTGAGCCTAGAGCCCCTCAACTGCAAAAGACGGCACTGTTGACACCAAGTTTCTTACCAGCGAGCAATGCGAAGTGGGCTCAACGGTGGCATTTGTTCCGCAACTAATAAACATATTTTTCACTAATAGATTCAATGTGTGAGTCCATTTCCGAATCGTATAATAAATTGTCACGTCCATATATATTTTATAATCCATGTTAGTTGAGGTCATAAAATAGGCGTAAAGGTACGTTTTATTGTTATCACTATTCTTGAAGTTTTGATATTGTTTTGAATAACTTACGAGCTTCGGAAAATTAGAAACCAACAAGTGGGTCTATCGCGTAACGCTAATGGTACTGCAGTAACTTTTAAAGCTTATTACCACTGATTTTTTAAGTAATCGCTCCCAAACATGTCAATGAACCTGGTATGAAGTTTGGCTTTGAGCCCGCTACCAATTTCATTAAAGTTATCGCTAGGCGCACAGTTTCAAAAAACTGCCCTGAAACATAAAATCAGCAATTTGTTTTCATACACGCAAAAATTACTTAACTCCCACTATACCAGATATATTTTTAGCAACGTTAGTTCCCAAAAGTTTCTTTTTTTTTATTGTAGCTCGGTATATGACAACACTTCGACTGATGCTAAGCTAGAGTGCGGTCTATGTACAGAAACAACTGCTACTACAGAGAAATTTCAGCAGACTGTTGTCTCCGCTATGCCGGATTAAAGATATCTAAACCCACTCTGTGACACTTCACGGGTGTTATATTTGAAAGTGGTGGTACTACCCCAAGACTAAATTATAAGTCTGCCTTTAAAATTCTAAAATTATGACGAAAAGGGGAATGCCCATTCGCCTAAGAAAAATGGGCCCACAATTTTTTTTCTCGAGTTTGTCGATGCTTTTTTGTAGAAAAATAGATCTACTTTCTTATCACCAATCAATTTTAATTTTTTCACCCGAGTTATTGAGTAATTAGATGTTTTCTGATGCAATATTTGAGGTTATTGATATTTTAAATGCTTTAATAATGGAATATATTTGTTTTTATGCAATTAAACATTGTCTATTGTTTGGTAAATAATGTGTTGATATAATTAAAATGAATTAATAAAAAAATAAGATATTATTTTAGAATATTGTTTTGTTATCAAACTATTCGGTATCAGGTGGGCCCGAAAATGGGCATTCTCCTTTAATAGAAAAAAATTAACACGCACAAAATGAGTTCAAGTAGTTTTTTAAAATTCAATTTTCATTAAATATAATATGTATATTAAGATATACGCGTAGGTATTTGATTGCCACACTTTATCTATAACGGAAATGAAGTCAAAGCGTCTTGTATGTATGTTATTATTCTCGGGCGTGTAACATCTGTTAATCAGCTGAGACTACGCATTTGATTCACACATGAACTACATTTTAATAACAACTAGTCACATCTGACATACTGACAATGGTCATTGTCACGATAAAGGTTTGACACTCTGTCGTTTCTATTATAATAAGCAAAAATATGGAACAAATGTTGACATTAATTTATTCAATACTAGCTGTTGGTCCCCGGTGCTACCCGGGCTTATCAATTTAACAGCTCTCGAAGTATGAAAAGTAAGAAAAGAATACCTCATATTTAACTTCGTTTCCATAGTAACAATAAACAAAGAACTCTGTTATCACTAATAACATACATGCAAACAAATTCCAAATTAAATGTATTGAATTTAGGTGATGTCAAAGACAATTGTGTTCACAGTTTTTTATTTTTATTTGGATTTTATTTATTTGGATAAAGATTAATATTATTATGTTGGTACAACTCTGACAAATAATTTGTAATAATGCATTAATTTCGACCAAAACGGTTATTGTGAGTTAATCTTAAAAGATAGACATATACTGTCGCGGACATTTTTTTAGATAATTTAAAGAGAAATAATTCTTTCATACATATTTTTTGGGTATCTCGAACGGTTTTCGTAGCGCACATAGTATGAGAAATGTATTATGATTTAGACACGGGTTAATGTGAATATTAAGGGCTTATTTTGGTTTGATATATTTTTTTAGGTCATAATCTTACAATTTGGGGGGCGTTTGCAAAAAAAAAAACCAACTTGGGAAATAACGGACACCCTAATATACATATATGTTTATTTGTGTACTGCGCATCGACTTGTGGCTAACTTCGGAGCCGCCATAAAGTTTGGTTCGTGCTATACATAATGGTGGATTATTAATCATTAATTGTTCGTGAACGTGCGTGAGTGTGGGCAAACAATTCTAAATAAGAGAACATGTGTTTCCATTTTTCCTTCAAAACTCCGTAGGAAGTCTTAGTAAAGATTCTGCGAATTTACTGCAGTTGTTTCCGTTCATGGATCGCACTCTAGCTTTACATCAGGCGGAGTGTGGTCATACGCCGTGCTAAAAAAAAATGTTTGCTAGAAATATATATTTAGAAGTTATAATTTAGTAGATCGAAAAAGCGAGACCTTCTAATCAATTAAGAGATGATGGCAGTCATCTTTTAATTGATCATTCGACGCCATTACTTCATCAAGATATTATTAAAAAATAACACAATATTGTCGCTACATACCTACATGTAATTATAGAGAGTGACTATTATATTCTTTTACATTTGTAAACAAGTATAAAGTAAACTGTCTACGGAGGCATTTACAAATAATTGTATAATACAATACAATACAATTGTTGTTGTATACCTAGGCCTTACGACTAATGATCTAAAAGCGTTGTTGTTGATTGTCAAACGGGGGATGTTAAAATACAATCTGCTTTTACAACATGTTTAGCGGTTTCATTATGAATGCTGCTGGTCCAACACGCGACAGCAGTAGATGTTTGCGTTTGTTCTCGGTACCCTCGTTTACGTCATCGATCTCGTGAAGAAAGAGTTGTATGTTGAAACGTTGGATATAGTAATCCCGGTCTTCATTGTTGGGGTTAAAAACTTCAAATTGAAACTTTCCGTACGACAATGGTACGACATATTATTTTATCCCATCCTCGTCGCCAGAAAAATGTTGCATAATGAAGCCGCTAAACATGTTGTAAAAGCAGATTGTATTTTAACAATTGTCACGCCTTTTTCCCACAGGGATAGGCAGAGACAACGGAACACCACTTACCACGATCCTGACACAACACCCTCGCTTCCCTCACATCCACAATTCTCTTCATGCACGCCCGACGGTTATGGGCACTAGGCAGCCCAGCTTTCGTAAGGATGTCTCCGATTTTAGGAAAACATTCTTTTAGGTCTGCCTTGTTTAACGCATCCATTCACACAGATTACATATTCCTTTCGTCAATATTCTTTCACTCGTCCGTTCCATGTGTCCAAACCATCGAAGTATTCCTTTCTCAAATCCTTCTCTCTATACACTCATCTCGTTATACCTGGCTACTTTCAAACTATTCCCGAAACGCGACAAGGTCACTTCACGGGTGTTACATTCGAAAGTTGTGGTACTACCCCAGGACGGCAGACTGGACAAATAACCGTCATCAGTCTGCCTGGACCGCATTTAAACTTGACATAAATCTAGAGTCACTTGTTTTAATAACATTTTCGAATAAAGTAACGCATATCAAATGAATAATGGAATAAAAATAATCTAATCATAGCTAGTGAACGTTATATTGCATTTGGTATCGTTATCGCCACCACCAGCGTTTCTATTAGGCATATGTTAGTGCGAACTGAATTGTTATGTGTTTTTTAATAGTAGCTCGGCATGTGACAACACTCCGCCTGATGATAAGCTAGACGTCCACGATCAGAAACAATTGCTACTACACAGAAATTTATACAGGCAGCAGTCGCCTCCGCTATGCCGGCCTAAGAAGTCGAGTATGCACAATGCGGGTTGGCAGTGCACACTTCGTTATACCTAATTTAATGCTAAACCCAAAACGCACCTCACGAGTGTAAAATTCAAAAGTGGTGGTACTACTCCAATAACCATCATCAGTCTGCCCACCACCCTTTAAGTGCGACGTCTGATGTAAAGCTAGAGTGCGGTCCGTGACCGGAAACAATTGCTACTACAGATAAATTTGTAACGGCAGCAGTTGCTTCCACTGTGTTGGTTTGAGGAGACGAATATACACCTTTTAGATTGACAGTACACACTCAAGAGCGTCGCCAGCAGATGGCTTTGCAAGTTGATATGGAGGATGAGAAAAGTATGAATTGTAGGTAAAGTACATGAAGCTTTTCACTTGTAGTACGAGCCTCACATCTACGGCGATTGTAATAACAACGGTGCAGAGTCTAACGTGTACAGCTACACGAGCTCTTGACTGTTAATAATAAATAAATTTACATTTAACAACTTTTTTTTAATCTCTAGGGGGGCAGCTGCAACTCCCTACCCCACTTGGCGACTCCTTCCTCAAATTGAAAGTGGTACTACTACTCCAGGACGGCAGACTGGGTTATTAACCATCATCAGTCTGCCTACTTCTCTTTAAGCGACGCGAACATATATTACCTAAATGCTAAACGGCTAAACATGCCATGAATGTGTTAATTTAACGTAGGACATGTTTATTTTGTGTTAAAACAATACGATACACAAATAAGAAGGGTTTTAATAACATTGTGTGTGGCTTTATACTCTTTGGGTGACAAAGCGAGGAATTTTAGGATAAACGTACCCTCAAATTATGTAAATGTCTTTCCTTTATCTAACATTTGTGACATGTTATTTCTTTGTTTCTTTTTTTATCTTAATGGGCACAGTCTTCAAAAAGTAACCCAGGTTAAATCGAAGACCGTTTCGAGATATCACTTCAATTAGATATATTATTTGATTCCCGTCTGAAAAAAACTTGTAATCGCGGAGATATTTGAAAAATTGCAAAGATACGCGATCGACATTTTTCGGACAGAGCATAGGCATTGGTGTAGAAAAGGAGGTGGTGTCTATAACCTAACAAATTCGCCAATATATTTTCTCTGTGTTTCCTTACAACAACAGTATTTAATACAAATAATCGCTGCAGTGTAATGAACAAAATAGTATACTATAAACACCATGTTTTAATTAAAATGAATCTTTTAAAATTGAAAGTTTGTTCGAATAATTTAACAAAGATTTAGTTTTTATGTTTCCTGGCAATGGTTTAGTTCCGTCCGAAACGTTACGATTACTATATTACCATCGCAATTTTTTAAAATTAATAAAAAAAGAACAAAGCAATTACAAAAGTTTTACAGAAACACGTGTCGACTAAATTAATCTATATTATTCAAAAAAATATGTAAAAAAACGTTTTTTTTTTAATTGCAGCTCAACATATGACAACACTCCGCCTGATGTAAGGCTAGAGTGCGGTCTATGAACGGAAATTACAACTACCACAGAGAAATTTCTACAGACAGCAGTCGCCTACGCTATACCGGCTTGAGGAGACGAATGTGTACAGATTGACAGTGCACATTTCTCTCTTTAAAGATGTTTATATTTATATCTGTTCGATGGCCTAATAAAATAAAAAATAAAACAAATTTTCTCCTCAACCACATACGTAACTCTTCTTAGGTAGAATTTATATTAAAAAAATATAAATGGAAAAATTCAATTTCAATATTTGCTAACAATCGTAAGCAAATATGACTTTTATAGGCAATCATGTCGAGTTTCTTTTGATCTTTTACTAACAAATCATTAAAAAAAACTTCGCCCTGTTTAGGTACAATAAATGTTTTCATTTCGCTTCTTTTCTAGTAGCTCGGCATGTGACAACACTCCGCCTGACGTAATGCTAGAGTGCGGTCCATGAATGGAAACAACTGCTACTACAGAGAAACCTCTACAGGCAGTTTTAACAGCTTGAGGAGGCGTTGCACGTGCACCATCCAGATTGACAGTGCACACTCCTCTCGTTATACCTGGCTACTTTCAAACTATTCCCGAAACGCGACAAGGTCACTTCACGGGTGTGTAATTCGGAAGTTGTGGTACTGCCCCAGGACGACAGACTGGACAAATTACCATCATCAGTCTGCCACTTTACTACTTTTAAATAACTTAGTTACACTCATAGAGATGCAAACTTCATACAACTGACGTGAAAAAAGCGTAGGCAGCTTCAAACGATTTGACAATGTTGCCGTCAACTCAAATACTAACTGACAGAGAACCTAAACGTGGCTGTGGTCATCTTTTCTCTCGCGTCATTGCACATCTAGTTGTATATATCAATGGTTCAATGTGTCAGAATTTAGCGAGGTTCGAACTCGGGTCTCATCGATAGTGAGTTCACGCGTTATACCGCTAGACCATGGCCGTTCAAAATCTCATTTATTTACATTTTATGGTAATTTAACTAAGAACTAACTACACATTTTACCAGACAAAGGTGCGACGCCATTTTGGAATAAGTTTAAATGTCATGTAATGTAAAAATGTTTTTTTTTTTTGTTATTTATTCAAATGTTTAATTTAACAAAAAAAACCCCCACTTATTGTCAACAACTAATATATCTTTAATAATAATTATTACTATAGTGATAAATTTGCAATTCATCTTTTTTCATTGTTTTTGCAAATTTTCGTAATGATAACCTTGATTTTATGAACTTTGTTTTTACATTGTTAGATATTATGTAAAAAAATTAACTTTACAATACATTTTTAAGTGTTTATATAAGTCCACTTATGACTTATACATAAAACTAGGAACTTTTCGACAATAATAATAGTGTTTAAAGTAATGATAATGATTAATAAATTAACCATAGATTTACGATTATACTCCGCCCTCGCCGGGACCAAAATAATAACAAAATTCAATAAAATATTTTAAAGAGTGGTAGGCAGACTGATGATGGTTATTAGCCCAGTTTGCCGTCCTGGGGTAGTACCACCATTTTCAAATGTAACACCAGTGAAGTGACCCTGTCGCGTTTGGAGAACAGTTTGAAAGTATCCAGGTATAACGAGAGGTGTGTGCACTATCAATCTAGATGATTATACATTCGTCTCCTTAAGCCGGCGTAGCGGAGGCGACTGCTGTCTGTAGAAATTTTTCTGTAGTGACAGAAACCGCTATCTAGTTTAACATCGGGCGGAAAGTTGTCATATGTCAAGGTACAATTAAGAAAAAAGTATTTTATTCCTATTTAAAATTGCAATACTCTAGGAAGGTTGATGTTTAGAAAATATACTAAAAAGAAGCCTGTCTGTTGTCCCGGGGTAATAGGTACCACCACTTTCACGTCTAACACCCGTGAAGTGACCCTTTTTTCGCGTTTTGCAATCAGCTTAGAGCGGAACGATAGCGTAGGCGATTGCTGCCTGCACACATCTGTGTTAGCAAGCTACCATAAGAAATATATATATAATTGGGCACCTATAAAGCAAATCCCCTGTCGTGACCGAGATTTTATCTCTAAAAGCGGCTGCGACTAACCAAAAATATTGGGCGCGTTAAGGAGTTACCAAAGAAAACCGGCGTAAAGAACCTTTTATGATTCATGTTGTTAGAAACGCGACGTCTTGACAGACGGTTTTTGAGAATTATGTATTAGAAAATGTGCTTTCAGACTTAACTGTGAGCGGAGGGAACATCAAACGAAACAAAACGGTGATGTTCTTTTATTTTTTTTATCGTAGCTCGGCATGTGACAACACTCCGCCTGATGTAAAGCTAGAGTGCGGTCCATGAATGGAAACAACAACAGCTACTACAGAGAAACCTGTGCGGGCAGCAGTCGCCTTGAGGAGACGAGCATGTACCATCTTAGATTGATAGTGCACACTCCTCTCGTTATACCTGGCTACTTTCAAACTATTCCCGAAACGCGACAAGGTCACTTCACGGGTGTTACATTCGAAAGTCGTGGCACTACCCCAGGACGGCAGACTGGACAAATTACCATCATCAGTCTACCACTCTTTAATAGTGCCTATAGGCAGTGAGCGACCAAAGTACTTATAACAAAGTTACATTGGTACCGGTCAGAATTAGCGAGGTTCGAACACGGGTCTCATCGATCGTGAGTTCACGCGTCTTACCGCTAGACCACGACCGCTCTTGTCAAATGTCAAAATTAATTTACAACTATAACGGTTCGGCCGTCCTTTCTGTGTCGCACAATTGACAAGTGTAATACGTTGCCCTTTCATGTGTTCTTCCAGTCCTTTCACCTTGGATCCTTTAAGCGGAGCGTGAAAAAGCACCGTCTCAGACCGGCATAGTGGTGACGGCTGGAGCCACCGTGCGAGAGGTTCTCTAGTCGTCAATGCTCATGGACCTCCACTGAGTTTACCACCAGACCAGTCGAGGTCACATGACGTGCCAAAATAAAAAATAAATAAATAAAAAGAAATTAGCTGGGACATCGATTTTTGGGTTTTAACTTTTTTCGTCCGCTAAACTTTAATCAATTTTGATGGTTAGCACCTCATTTAATTAAGGAGAGAATAATGTATGTCTGACTGAAGCCCTTTTCTTAATTTGATGTCTAGATATTTATTGGGAGTTATTTCAAGATGAGACAATTGCTCATGTAATTTTGTAATCTATTTTAGGTAGCGATATTTGTTTTTTCTATAATGAATTTTTAACAAATCAAAACGTACTTTCGTAGATATCAGTTATATGTTGAAGCACCTGAAATATTACTAAAAACCATCAAGGTTTAAGGGTCGAAAAACGTTAAGTATGGTATGAGAACTCGAAAGTGGACTGTAGTCTCAAAACTTAAAGACATTGTTTTAAAAATACCAAACCGGTTCGTCAAGGTGGAGATACTAGATAGAGATACCCACTGTATATGTAATGCACCTATTTATATGTGTAATGTATCTTTTATATCTCCCGTTCATGGACCGCTAATATAGACAATAAAGCTAAAATAAACTCGATTGGTTTTCGAGTGACTTGACTTGACTTGAGGAAACAAACAAATACACTTTCCCATTTATAATATCAGCTAGTAAATCCGGGATAAATAAATAATTATAAATAGTACGTACAATGTATACAACCATAAAATATGAGTTCATCTCGAAAGGTTATCAGTTAGTTATAAAGTTAACGATTTCGATACGTCATTCATCAAACAGTTTCTACTTATAAATAGTAACAATTTAATTTAGTCAGGTTATTGAACCCTATAGGTTAAGAATAACGTATGTAATAATGTATTTACATCCTGTTGTTTGTTATCAAAAAATTTACGGATTCGGCCCAAACGCACTCATTTAACATTAATGTCATTTCTATCAAGAAATATATCGCTAAAACTCGAGAACGGCTGGACTGATTTGGCTAATTTTGGTTTTGAATTATTTGTGGAAGTCCAGGGAAGGTTTAAAAGGTGAGTAAATATGAAAAAATGCTTGGAATATAGTAAAAACAACAATTTCGCTTTCCCTTAGAAACTATTCCTTTGGTTTTGAATGTCAAACATTTGATGTTCGTCCCGTCGTTTAGAAATCAATTAAATTTAAAAGTCGTTCAGAAATGTTTTTTTAAATTAATTCTGAGGCGGTACGAAGTTTGCCGGGTCAGCTAGTAAATAGTAAAAACACATAGGTACCTATGTAGATATTTCAGCGGCCGTGGTCGAATGGTCTAGCGTTCGAACCTCGCAAAATTCTGACCAAAACTACGTTATACATACTTTGGTCGGTCAGCGCCTATAAGCACTATTAAAGACTGATGATGGTTATTAGCCCAGTCTGCCGTCTGCTGGTGTAGTAAACCCCGTTAATACGTATCCCCAAGCAGGGATGAACAACCTTTTCTTACAACGGACCAACTTTCTACTTAAAAATATTTAAAAACTTAATTCAAACAGTGAGGGCTGCAAAAAGGCTGCGAGGCACTTTTAAGTAAGAAGTTTGTGGCCAAATGGTCATGTAGTGGCCTATTTTGGCCCCGCAGCGATTAAAGTTTGACTCAAAAAAAAAACGTCTAATTTCACTAAAAAAGTGAAATCTGAATAATTGACTGCATAATTTATTCAATTAATATTTTTTTACATTTTATAGTTAATATTTTTGGTTATTTCGATGAATAAGTGAATATTTCTTAAAAAATGGCCATGGTAAAATGTTTTGAAGAGCCACACGAGAAAGTCGGGCCACGGGTTGATCTAAACAAAGATTATACATAGATAGATAAGAAATGTAGAAAATGTTTAATTTAAATACAAAATCACGTAGGTAACATGTTTCTAACGTAAAAGTTTGCTACGCGAAGGTCCCGTGTTTGTTTCTATTTCTTTTTTAATAACATATTGATCAACGTTATTGTTTTTTTAAACTATTTTTTGTCATCTTAAAAGTTAATTGTGTTTTATTATCAAATATTAAATAGAAAATGTGCACATACTGCAAAAAAAAAAATTCTATTCATTGTTATTTTCATTATAAATTATTAATATTCAGGTCATTTATTTAAAAAAAAGTATTTCGGTATGGTATGTTTTGCCTATGGTATGCCTTTGACATAATAATAAAAACTTAAAAAATATTTAACACAAATTATGCATAATTTAAAAAAAACATACGGTTTTTCCTTTCCCAAAGGGATTCCTATACTTTACTAAACTTGTATTTCTTGTGTAATAATGGTGAATTAGTCTAAATCAATTAGGAAATACCGTAATTAATGAAAACTAGAAATATATGAACGTCATTAAAAATATATAAAACAATGAATCATAAATTACTAAAGAAAACATTCCATACGTTATTACAAAGTTTTAATTGACATATTTTTGTTAATGTCAATTTGATTACAATTAACATTTAGAGTTTAGGAATTTTTATTAAAATAAACCACTCTCCAAAATTTAATAACACTCACCTATCAAAAATTCCCACCTTCTCAACCGAAACTTCGGAATCCAATGACAAACCGTTCATTTTCATATTTTTTTCCAAAAATTTTAATATCACAATAAAACGTTGAAAAAATTCAAAAAACACACAACAAGGCACTTTATATTATTTAAGTCAATAATTTGTCTAAAACTAATTTTCAAAATCATTAAAATGAAAGAAAATAAAGAAAATCGCGTAACTTAAAGACGTTAAAAATATTTAAACTCGTACGCGTCGTCCTCGGTCAAGTCGCCATGCGTGTCTGGCGAACATAGCTTGTTGAACTGTTTTGGGTCGCTGGCATGGAGCAAAGAATAAACATTATAATTTTTAAAATATCAGATGTGATACTTGAATAAAACATTTGCACTCTACCTTCTACGCGAATAATAATTAAGTATAATGAGTTGGCAAGTCTTTGATAGTACCTGTACCTGTGGTGGTTATTAATTAGCCCAATTTGCCGTCCTGGGGTAGTGCCACCACTTTCGAATGTAACGCGCGTGAAGTGACCTTGTCGCGTTTCGGGAAGTGTGAAAGTAGCCAGGTATAATTAGAGCTCTGTCAATTGCAGTGCATACACGTCTCTTCAAGCCAGCATAGCGAAGGCGACTGCTGCCTGTAGAAATTTCTCAGTTGTAGCATTTGTTTCCTTTACTCTAGCTTTACATTAGGTGGAGTGTTGTCATATGCCGAGCTATAATAAAAAAGTACTTTAATCCCCAATTGCCTGCAGCAAAACAAGTAGCTAGATTAAAATGTAAACAGCGCTGGACAGACAAAATTAATTCTCGCGATAATAATGTTCTTAGTAGATAATAATATGTCTTTATTAATTTCCCTTAGACGCTAGACAGACAAAAGATGGAGTGTGCAGTTTGGTCCATGTAGGTAATTAATTATATTTGATGCTGAGCCAGGTATAGCGAGAGGAGTGTGTACTGTAAATCTACACATCCTCAAGCCTGCATCAATTTCTTTGTTGTAGCAGTTGTTTTCGTTAAAGGACCATAAGTGCCGAGCTACAATAAAAAAATATATCAAGCAGTGTGATATATCTAAAAAAAAATATATTCTCTAGCCATATCATAAGTAGCTTCCAACCCCGTGAAAACAAAGCTTCGTCACGTTACACGTTACCTTTTTTTGAAATAAAAAGATTCCTAGGCCAAAATATTAATTTTTTTTATTTATTCGCAGAAATCACAGCGTGAATTATAAAAAATAACAAAAAAAATAAACAAAAAGAAAAGCCAAATTGATTTCACATATTCACTTACATCGCCATTATTTGTATATTTATTATGTGACGCGTTTGTAATCGTATAATTGTACGTAGTTCATAATATAAACAAGCATATTTATTTACAGGTTTTCCTTATACAATAAAATATGCGCAAATCTCATATAGGTAATTATTTAAAAATTATTCGGATGGACGTGCTCTTGCTTTATCTATCCAGATTTGAATATGAACTTTATTTTTTTCTTTTTGTGTTATTATAAAACAAAACGCAAAAACACATATTACACAACAATTTACAAAACAATAAATTAATTTACATTACGAACTGTACTTTAGTTTTGATTCGGCACGTGATCGTTGCAGTGCCGGATTAAGCTAGAGCGGGGCCTGTAGCAAATTCTGTCAAGGGGCCCCTGGGTTTGCTTTAGGTTCTCAAGTTTAGGGTATTAAATAAGTGGAAGTGAAGCATAGCCTAAGGCGCTTCGCGTTTAAGGCATGCCAGATATTTTATGGTCCTATCTAAATTAATATTTTTTTATTACGGTCAGACAGGCGTTGGAGCGCGGGGCCCCCAAATTCGCGGGGCCTGTAGCATTTGCTACTCTTGCTACGTGGCTAAAACGGCACTGGATCGTTGATTTAAATTTAAAATACTATTGCGTCTCTTTTTCTAGTAGCTCAGCATGTGACGACACTCCGCCTGGTGTTAAGCTAGGGTGCGATCCATGAGCGGAGGCGACTGCTGTCAGAGAAGGGGATCTGCAAACAGCAGTCGTGCCCGCTATGCCGGCTTAATAAGATGCCTCTTCACACTGCGCTTGAAGGATCCCATGTTATAGGAAGGGGGAAAGACGTGACTGGGAAGGTCGTTCCACAATTTGATGGAACGACAGAAGAAGGATATCCCGAACTTTTTTGTCCGCGAGGGGATTGTTTCGACGGTGAGGCGATGCATTCGATCGCCAGCACGCGTCGACCTCAAGCGATGTGGGGTAGGAGGGATTAGATCGTGGATTTTTCGAACCGGATGTTTCGAAAGCTTTGCAGCCATCGTTCAGAATCGTCTCGTTACAGCCAGCTGCCCATAAGCTCATCTCCACTATTACCTCAAAAAAAATCCTAAAAAATAAAAGAAAACCAGTCTGTCTGCCACTCGTTTAACAAGAAACTAATTACTAACTATATTTTAAAAAAAATTAAGATAACATTTACGCACCCAAAAGGGTAATTGTAACTCTAAACTTGTAAATAAATTATTTGATTTGACATAGAATTATTGTGATCAAGAAAATGATCTCGTAGAGGTTTATAATTTAGTCAATAATTATAATTTTAAGTTGTCATATCTTAGCTATGTGATCTATGTTATGAACACATTCGTGGGCAGCGGTCGGCGCGCGCAACCAACGAGCTTTCATTCATACAAATTAAGAACAAGTTTGTTTACATTTATTTTATTAAGACGTGTTGAAAATGCATTTTAATTGAGATTAAATTTCCAGTATTAGTTAAAAAAAGTAGGCCAAATTAGAAAGTTTATCTTATTAGAACTAAAGCTTTAAATCTGGGGGGCATTTTACAACAAATATTTCGCTTGATGTGTGGTGTTCGCTGAATACGATCTAAGAGCTACTTATTACAGAGAAATTTCTACAGACTACAATCACCTCCGCACTGGCATGCCGGTTTGAGGAGACGAATTTGCTATTTAGCGCCACTTCACGCGTGTTACAGTTGGTACTAACCCAGGATGGTAGACTAGGCTAATAATAATAAAATAAATAAAAAAAATAAAAATATAATTTATTATAGAAGTAAAATAATAAAAGTTGCAAGGGCCCCTGTACTAGGTTCAAAGAACCTGTGTTACTGAGTATCCCGGTTACAAATCTTTTGTACAAAATTTTTTTTTTTACTTATATACAAGGTGTCCCAAAACTCAACGATAAGCGGGCACCAGAGGGTGGTCCTGCTCATGACTACTCGAGAAAAAAATATAAGAAAAAATAATCTCCTATTTTTAAAAAAATACAACAAAAAATTAAAATCTTTCGGAAATTGACAACCCTTATGATATTTTTAACTACCATGACCACAATTTTCCAAATATTAAAAAAAATTTTTTTGTATCGGCAACCTAAGTAGCACTCCTATCCACCACAACCCTTAAAAATCCCAGATTACCTGTAGTTTTTACACAAAAATCAATCAAAACTACTTTTTACTTTAAAATTTCAAAAGATTTTTACTTACAGTCCATTTTAACACATCGCTGTGTAAAAAAAAAGTATGGACACTACTATGGCAAGTTCTTTTAAAAATTGACGCAACTAACCAAGATTCTAAAATGGTACAATACTCTAGGAAAACTGGCCACAAAAAAAAACCATGCGTATAGTACTAAACAAGGCCCACTTTCACAAATCGTTGTTATTTGATAGTAAACACTTTTACCTACCAAAAATTGCTTTTTTTTCTTGTTAAAAAATATTGAATGCGACAAAACAAATAGTACAACAAATGACATTAATTTTTAACCGGATACATTTCGGGGAGTGTGCGCAAGAGCTACACAACCTGGTTCTACCGTCCCCTTTCTTCTATCGGACGTCCGGGTGCCTGGACGGAGAGGTACCATCCATTTATGGTTTAAGTCCCTAAAGTGCGTACGAGGCGTTTCGACAACACGTTCCTCGTGCGTACTGCGAAACTGTGGAACTCCCTCCCGGTGTCTGTGTTTCCCGACACGTACAACATAGGTCTCTTCAAATCGAAGGTGAACAGGTACCTCATAGGCAGGCGTGCTCCACCTTAGACCGCATCACTGCTTAACACCAGGCAGGGTGTGGTCAAACGCTTGCTTATTAAGCATTAAAAAAATCAATTTATAATTTTATTAATATTACAGCAAATATTTGAATTATTCGCTACCGGCAATAATACAGGCACAACATCGTCTTAAAAAAGATCGTTTTATTTGTCGTGCATATCTTCTACCATTGATATGTTCCGCAGCCTGAGTAATTTTTTGGCGAAGCTCGTCCAATGTTGCAATTGATTTTGAGTAGACCCTGTCTTTGAGACAACCCCAATAGAAGAAGTCCAGAGATAGGATATGACCAAGTCGCCCAATCCAACGCCCTGGATTCTCTTGATTTAAGTATTCTCGCACAGGACGAGCATAGTGAGCAGGGCAAACATCATTTTAAAACCACATGTTTTGTAAATCTATTATGGGCACGTCTTCCGATAATTCTGGCAAGTCATTTTGTAAAAAGTTTAAATAACTATTGCCATCTAAGTTTCCTTCTAACTCAAATGGCCCTATTGTTATTCAACAACGAATATCTACTATTTAACTTCTAAATTTTATTGCCTACGCACGTTTTCATGCAAATTCCAAGAAGTTGCAACAAAAAACCAATTTTTGGTAGGTAAAAACGTTTACTATCAACAAACAATGATTTATGAAAGTTGGTTCTTGTTTAGTACTATACGCATGGTTTTTTTTTTGTGGCCAGTTTTCCTAGAGTATTATACCATTTTAGAATCTTGGTTAGTTGCGTCAATTTTTAAAAGAACTTGCCATAGTAGTGTCCATACTTTTTTTTTACACAGCGATGTGTTAAAATGGACTGTAAGTAAAAATCTTTTGAAATTTTAAAGTAAAAAGTAGATTTGATTGATTTTTGTGTAAAAACTACAGGTAATCTGGGATTTTTAAGGGTTGTGATGGATAGCAGTGCTACTTAGGTTGCCGATACAAAAAAAAAAATTATAAATATTTGGAAAATTGTGGTCATGGTAGTTAAAAATATCATAAGAGTTGTAAATTTTCGAAAGATTTTAATTTTTTGTTGTATTTTTTTAAAAATAGGAGATTATTTTTTCTTATATTTTTTTCTCGAGTAGTCATGAGCAGGACCACCCTCTGGTGCCCGCTTATCGTTGAGTTTTGGGACACCTTGTATATGTATAAACAACATACGAAAAACACCAAAACACAACACACCAAATCAGTTATCATTATTATTAATTATTAATTAGATATCTATTTCAATGACACAATCTCATTTGCCTCCAAAAGATGAAACCTTATCAACTATTGGAGACAAATGACTCCGTGTCATCGTAGGTCCATTTCAGTATAATCATCATCAGTCTGCCTGCTAATCTTAAAAAAAGTGACCAAGATCTAATTAAATTGTCCCAAAACGTAGAGGTAATTAAGGAGTGTGTAATGCCTTAAACTAAAGGCGTGATAGATAGAAACTATAGTTAATTGCACAATCAATCGTAAACAATGTTCGATGGCACAATAAATCACTAAAACAATTACTAACCAGGAGATTAATGGACAGCAGACCGATCAATTAACTGAATAAAATCAATTAACTTACTTTTTATTTACTTATGCACCAGAGATAACACGTAGACGGACCTAGTTAGCTTTAGATACGACTCCTCAAGCAAGCATAGCCCATACACCTGGCCCTAAACAGGCATTACTACAATATAAATGTTACAGACAGCCCTCTGTGCAGAGGATGTCTGGAACAGGAGGAAACGGTGCAACACGTGCTTCTGGAATGCAGCAGCGTTGAGGCACCGAGACGGAAATTCCTGAGGACAGCGTCTACACTCCCTGAGGCGTGCCGGAACGTCGACGTACTGGCCCTCATGCAGGAGATAGGATGGCTTGTATAAGTACGGCAGGACGCACCAGGGTGACCCATAGTGGGTCTGCGTGCGGAAACCAGCCCGGAAAATCAAGAATGAAGAACCAGTCGTCATAGCAGAGGCGAATGCTGCCTGTAGAAATTTCTCAGTAGTAGCAGTTGTTTCCGTTTATAGACCGTCACTTTAGCTTTACTGTTACAAAATACACCTTCCATCATGGCCGTGTTACAAGGTCAGGGGGCCTTAACCCAAAGCAAGATAAACCTCACGGTGTCACTAACTGTCACGGTTATTGTACCTTTTTTTTACGAAATCAATATGGCGGGTTATTCCGCCAGCCAATCTTTGCAATATTTAAGAAGTTATTGATTTATGTAGTCGTATCCGTGGATATAATGCTAACCAAATAATGAATTATTCTTTACTCGGCAATTTAATTAGAGGTCGGATGATAATTGTTTAGTTTTGTTTGCGAATACTGTTTATATTTACTTAGTTCTCGGAATAACAAAGTTTGTTCAACAACTAGTAATACAGAGGTTTGTGTTCTAGTGGCTGCAAATGGTTTCCGCCTTTTATGGTGCGTATAGTAGTGTTTTTTTTTTATTGTAGCTCGGCATGTGACAACACTCCGCCTGATGTAAAGCTAGAGTGCGCTCCATGAATGGAAACAACTGCTACTACAGAGAAATCTCTACAGGCAGCAGTCGCCTCCACTATGCTGGCTTGAAGAGACGAGCATGTATCATCCAGATTGACAGTGCTCACTCCTCTCGTTATATCTGGCTACTTTCAAACTATTCCCGAAACGCGACAAAGTCACTTCACGGGTGTTACATTCGAAAGTGGTGGTACTACCCTAGGACGGCATGCTGCGACAGACTGGGTTGAGAAACATCATTGCTCTTTGCTCGGTTTTCAAGATTTACTTCCAGCTTCCAGTTAAAATATGCAGATATGCTCCTACTACTCGAAAGGTACCTTAGGTAACCTCCCCAAAAAATATGTTAGTCACAAATGAATAAGTAATACTTAGTCTATCTTAATTTATTGTAAACAATGTCTTACCTGGGTATATCACCGAGTCTTGGTGGTCTTCTCCTCGTACCACTAATTGGGAGTACACCAACCTGAAATTACAACAGGATATGTTACAATCAAGTACACCTTCACTATACCAGGTTAACGGGACGAATGTGCTCAGATGGTGCACAGTGCTCACTTCTTTCGTGAAAGAGATATTCACTTTGACAATGGCAAATTGCTGGAATGTTATAACAAAAAAATAATAATAAAGACCTACACGCATGTAGAGTAGACAGTCCTTAGCTAGGGGCTAAGTTAGTAAATTCAATAAGAACAGATCAAGAGTACAGTCACGTATCTTTATATATTTGTTCTTGCCCATATATTACCATAATATTCTGATCTTGGTGTAAAACATAGCTTTTTCCTTCTGTTTAACATTCTTTGTGCACATATCACGCTTTTATTAGGAGCTAATTTGCTTAATATATTACTCTAAGGACAAATATTCAACATAACTGGCGTTCAATTCAATTTTTTTTCATTTCATTTCATCATTTTCATCAATTCAAAAATTCAACAACAAAGTGGCGACTGGAGCCACCGTGTTAGCGGTTCTCCAGTCATCAGTGCTCATGGACCTCCGCTGCGCTTACCATCAGGCCAGTCGAGGTCACATGTCGTGTCAAAATAAAAAAAAAAAAAAAAAACAACGCTACGACTCCACTTGCGTTAACGTCCAACTGCGCGATAATTAGTTCGTTAAAAATACGGCATTGACACTAAAGATATTACTCTAGTTTGGACGGTGCATATTCGTCCATCCACAATCATAATATAGCGGACTGTATATTGTAACGTAACCGTCATTATTTTCCAAACACTACTTTGCAACTAATTTCCACTAATCAATGTTAGAGAGGGTAGGTACACAGTCACATCAGCTGTCAATGTTAGACACTTCACCAACATGCAAATACCTCTCGACTGAGCGAAGTCGATGCGACCACACGTCTCCTGAGGATGCCACATGGAGTGGTGAAACGCGTCGAGAGGTAATAATAATAATAAATTCTTTATTGCATTTAACAAAGTTAAAGAAACAAAATCATAAATAACTTACTGCAATTGGCGGTCTTATCACTAAAAGCAATTTCTTCCAGACAACCAATTGATATTAAATAAATTGTAAAGAAAAGAAAGAGGTATTTGCATGTTGGTGAAGGGTCTAACATTGACAGCTGATGTGACTGTGTACCTACCCTCACTAACATTGATTAGCGGAAATTAGTTGCAAAGTAGTGTTTGGAAAATAATGTTGATTATGGATCTCCACAAAGTAACGCCTAATACTATTAAACATATGATAACATAATCTTCTTCTTCTTTTGTTAAATGGCCTCAGATGTCATAACAACGACAATTCTGCCAATGTCGAGTAGTAAATTCTTAATGCTTTTGCATTAAATTGCAATGGTGTTTTATAATTTGACGTTTTCTTGGAGTATTTGGCGGCAATTCACCCAGTCACAATATGAGCGTTTTCGTGGCGTGGGATAACCACACAAAAAAAACCCGCTTCCGTTGCCTCATATAATGAATTTTAATGTTTCCACAATTACTCACATAAAATTACACAAAATAACACCAATTTTACACAATAATAACCACTAAACTAATTAAGGAAAGGGATAAAAACACCTCAACCTTCTCGGGCAAAAAAGCGCCAAACACAATTATAACATAATATTTATAAATAATTATTTCCTTCGATTGGGAATAGAATCACTGCGCCACAGAAGACGTCAAAGTACCTAGTTTATGAGTAGAAAATAAATCTATCCAATTTGACAGGATTTCTAATAAAATTCTTAAAAAGAGATTCCGAGTAAGCCCAAAGAACGGGCGGCGATCTTCACGAATGTCATTTAAACACTTTTTAATTAAACCATCTTAATGATTAATTACTGCTTTTTCTTGTTGAAAACGCGAGTGGTTAATTCAATAAAATAATACCTAATTTATTCATTCAGAAATTTATATTTTAATGTGTAAAAAAGAGCGGCCGTGGTCTAGCGGTAAGACGCGTGAACTCACGATCGGTGAGTCCCGTGTTCGAACCTCGCTAATTCTGACCGGTACCAATGTAACTTTGTTATATGTACTTTGGTCGCTCAGTGCCTATAGGCACTATTAAAGAGTGGTAGGCAGACTGATGATGGTTATTTATCCAGTCTGCCGTCCTGGGGTAGTACCACCACTTTCGAATGTAACACCCGTGAAGTGACTTAGTCGCGTTTCGGGAATAGTTTGAAAGTAGCCAGATATAGCGAGAGGAGTGTGCACTGTCAATCTAGATGGTACATGCTCGTCTCCTCTAGCCGGCATAGTGGAGGCGACTGCTGATCGTACAGGTTTCTCTGTAGTAGCAGTTGTTTCCATTCATGGACCGCACTCTAGCTTTACATCAGGCGGAGTGTTGTCACATGCCGAGCTACAATAAAAAAAAAATTTAATGTCTTATTTTGAAAAGATCGTGTCGCTGTATTGAACTCCCGTCATGGACTTGGGCACTAGAAGCGTTCGGAACTCAGTAATATGCTAAACAATACATTCCCTTCTTTAGATCAACACAGTAGAATACGTGGCTCGTATATCACAATTTGCCTAACCGAAAGCCACCAAAAACACCATACATGACACAAAGAAGTTTACACGCAGCAAAGACATCAATAAAGTCACCTGCCTACCTCTACCTGTTTAGATAGAAAACCGTGAATATAAACACTAATGAACATTTTAAAATGTATATTGACGGGAAAGCAATTAATAAGAGCTTCGTTTACGTGACGCAATAAAGTTGTTAAGGTAAGGTACACACTGTTTGCGTGCTATAATAATAAATAAACGACCATGGACTAGCGGCAGAAAACGTAAACTCATGTGAAGAGTTTGAGACCCGTGTTCAAATCTCACTAAATTCCGACCGGTACCAATGGACTATGTTTTTTTTTATTGTAGCTCGGCATGTGACAACACTCCGCCTGATGTAAAGCTAGAGCTGCTACTACTACAGAGAAACCTGTGCGGGCAGCAGTCGCCTCCACTATGCCGGCTTGAGGAGACGAGCATGTACCATCTTAGATTGACAGTGCACACTCCTCTCGTTATAATTGGCTACTTTGAAACTGTTCCCGAAACGCGACAAGGTCACTTCACGGGTGTGTAATTCGAAAGTGGTGGTACTACCCCAGGACGGCAGACTGGACAAATAACCATCATCAGTCTGCCTACCACTCTTTAATGAGCGACCGAAGTACATATAACAAAGTTACATTAGTACCGGTCAGAATTAGCGAGGTTCGAACACGGGTCTCATCGTTTAAGTTTAATACATTAATCATTCCGTGCCTATGATATAAGCACTAGGTTTGGCATTAAAAACATGTGAGTGAGGAAGGTTGATGATTAGCTTTATCTGCCGTCCTGGGGTGGTAACGCCACTTTCAATTGTAAACACATGAAAAGTGGCCAAACCGTCTGAAGAGACTAGTCTAGATTTAAATTCTTGTTAAAAAAATTTATTAGATATTGACCGAACCCCAGTCAAAGAAGTACGGCAATATTCAAAAAAGTTAAAACATATTTGTTTCCGGTCTTGGCGGACAAACAATGTTGTCTGTAGTGTGTTATATGTATGTATTGTTAAACACGCAGGCTGACATTCCATATAATAAGAGCAAACGACGAAACAGCTATATTTTCTTAAACAACACTAACGCCATCTAGTTTAATTCTAATAAACCAATCTTACTTTTTTAACACTGCATGGACAAAGGTTGTATAATAAAAAGAAATTCGTGATTTTTACGTTCGTATTTACACGAGCATATTCTTGAGTTGTGAAACAAATTGGTTGGTTGCACGCCTTATCGTGTACGGCGACACGTTTTTTATTGTAGCTCGGCATGTGACAACACTCCGCCTGATGTAAAGCTAGAGTGTGGTCCATGAATAGAAACAACTGCCACCACAGATAAACCTAGTAGCAGTCGCCTCCACTACGCCGGCTTGAGGAGACGAGCATGTACCATCTTAGATTGACAATGCACACTCCTCTCGTTATACCTGGCTACTTTCAAACTAGTCCCGAAACGCAACTAAGTCACTTCACGGGTGTTACATTCGAAAGTGGTGGTACTACCCCAGGACGGCAGACTGGACAAATAACCATCATCAGTCTGCCTACCACTCTTTAATAGTGCCTATAGGCACTGAGCGACCAAAGTACGTATAACAAAGTTACATTGGTCAGAATTAGCGAGGTTCGAACACAGGTCTCATCAATCGTGAGTTCACGCGTCTTACCGCTAGACCACGGCCGCTCTACTACTCGTATATTAGTTTTATTATATCGTAACTCGCGTTTATGATAACACACTTCTACACGAATAATTATTTTATATTTTTTCTGATTTTATTTTTTATTTAACGTCCAATTGCTGCCTGAAAAGATAGAATTTATTTTGTGATAAAGCAAGATAGTGAAGTACATGACCTGGTGCACCACACCTCAGCTCAAGAGCTAAATCAAAACTAATCGAATCGAAAACAAAATACCTATATTAGTTTTTGTTTTATATGGCATTATAACAATTTGCCAGTGTCAAAGTAAACATTTTTGCATCAAGTCATTAATATTGTGCATCACGAGTCATTCATTCATCACAGCAAAGTCAGGTCAAGTCTCAGTCAAGTCAAAAATTGCTCCAGTAAAGTCGCAGAATATTTACTGTTCTCTTCTTTTAAATTGTTTGCCCACACTCACGCGCGTTCACCAACACTTAATGGTTAATAATCCACCATTATTACACATTAACACTCGAAGAAACACAAGTTTAGGAAAATAATTCAAGACAGATAACCTGACGTCTCAAGATGGCCGCCAAAAAACCTGTTTTAAATTTGATCAAGTGAAAACTGGCTTTTGACTTCGCCCCCATCTGATTGTTTTTGTTTATTTTTTACCATTAAAATAAAAATTAATAAAAAAATAATCGATAATGGATTTGTTTTTCTCATTTATTGGTGTGTAAATTCGCTGCCGCTTATCGCTTCTTCCGTATTACATAGTGCAACCCGTTATGCAGAAGTTTTGGTGGCAAAAGTTGCCTATACAGCGCGAATTTTGTCGCGTAATTACAAATTACAAAGTTCTCCCGTAATAATAATCTTAATAAATGTTATTTTGGTTACTTTCAACAGTCGTTCAACTTTTGTAATCAATTTACTTTATATTTTGACGTTTACTTTAATATTAACCTCATTGATATACAACTAGATTAGCGATTGTATTCTTGTAAATCAAATGAATTTTAATTGAGCAAATATTTTTTTTGTTGTAACTCCGCCTGATGTAAAGCTAGTGTAAAGTACGGCCCATAACGGAAACAACTGCTACTACAGAGAAATCTCTAGGGGCAGCAGTCGCCTCCACCATGCCGGCTTGAGAAGACGAATACGCACCATCTACACTCCTCTCTTTATACCTGGCTACTTTCACATTGCTGTCGAAACGCGACAATGTCACTTCACGGGTGTTGCATTCGAAAGTGGTGGTACTACCCCAGGACGGCAGACTGGGCTAATAACCATCATTAGTCTGCCTACCACTCTTAAATTGTATAATAACATAAACGATATATTTCTTATATTACATTATAATTTTGCAATTTTGTTAACATTTAAATCTGTCAATTGACAAGAAAGTGGGCAGACGAGTCGGGAAAACGTGGGATCCGGATCCGTGGGAACAATAAATTTATGTAATAATGTAGTTATGTTTTATTAGTTTAAGTACTAACTTTATGTATTAATCTCGAGTAACAACTGTCACTTAATATTGGCGTAGTTTTCATTTATCTATCCCTTCTAATTAAAAAGATACACACGGAATCTGAGGGCTCAGACACTCGACCATAACTTTTTAAATTAAGTTTTACAAGATTGTAGCATAGTTTTTAAAAATATTCTTATTAAAGCTAAAGTGCGATCCATGAGTGGAAACAACTGCTACTACAAAGAAATCTCTACGGACAGCAGTCGCCTACGCTATGCCGGCCTGCGGAGACGAGTATGCGCCATTCACATAGACAGTGCACACTACTCTCGCTATACCTGGCTACTTTTAAACTGTTCCCGAAACGTGAGAAGGCCACTTCACGGGTGTTACAATCGAAATTGGTGGTACTACCCCAGGACGACAGACTGGGCTATATTAACCATCATTAGTCTGTCTACCACTCTTTAATGAGCACACCAAAGTACATATAACAAAGTTACATTGGTCAGAATTAGCGAAGTTCGAACACGGGTCTCATCGATCGTGAGTTTACGCGTCTTACCGCTAGACCACGGCCGCTATAAAGGGTCTTATAATTTCTCTATTTCACTATATATACGTGTTTTTATAGTTGAAAAAAATAATTAGTGATGTGACCTTGTCGCCTTCGGGAGCTGTTTCTGTCTGTTACACCAGGCGGAGTGTTGTCATATGTCGAGCTACAATAAAAACAACCTAACTACTTTTAATTGATTACTTTATTCTTTATTTACCGTATTAATAATAGGATATGCTCACATACTCGTACACAATATTAATAAATCAATTAAACGACGGTTGTCAAAGTATATTTGCAAAAGCTTATTTACAAAGGGATACTTGCGTACGTTTTTTTGTCTCAACAAATAATAAACTATTTGCACGAGTAATGTAAATAAGTAACGTCAACAATTTGCGATTCATTAACTTTTTATTGTTTGCCTTTATCTCTTGCTTATTGTTTCTTTTTATTTATTGTTATATTTATCCTTTAGATATATTATCCTTTGAATATAATATACTAAGTAATTATGAATGCTAAAGAACACGCGCCCCTAATATATTATATTTTTTTATATTAAATATCATAATTCGTTTATTATAATTTTTTATTGTAGCTCGGCATGTGACAACACTCCGCCTGATGTAAAGCTAGAGTACGGTCCACGAATGGAAACAACTGCTACTACAGAGAAACCTGTGCGGGTAGCAGTCGGCTCGACTATCCTGGCTTGAGCATGTACCATCTAGATTGACAGTGCACACACTGCGAAAAGTACAGCGGCGTAGCTAACTAGGGTAGGCATGTTCAACATTTGAAAACAATAGCAAACCCTAACTAAAATTACTGAAAAAGAAAAATATTGTAAAAGCAAAAGTCACGTTTCGGGAGTAGTTTGAGAGGTTCGGGAAGTATAGCGAGAGTGTGTACTGTCAATATAGATAGTGCATACTCGTCTCTTCAGGCCGGCATATAACATAGTTACATTGGTCAGAATTTAGCGAGGTTTGAACACGGGTCTCTTAAACCACGGCCGCTGTTAGGCTACGATAAGAAAATCTAGTTATTTATACACCACTACATAAAAACATTTTAGCCACACTCCTATACAATTATTTTTTTCAGTGACTCGCAAAACTGGTTCCGCACCTTGCCTGAGGAACCCTAACTGCGTGAACTGATTGCCTATGATGGTTGTCAAAAGAAACCATTTTCCCGGGCATTTGGAGATAAATATTATCGGTCAAGCTTGAATTATTTTCCTAAACTTGTGTTTCTTCGAGTGTTAATGTGTAATAATGGTGGATTATTAACCATTAAGTGTTCGTGAACGTGCGCGAGTGTGGCTAAAACTTTATTGAATGTTTCAGTAATTTTTTTAAACTTTATTAATAATAATTAAAAAAAAAGACTAAGCTGTATGGATAACAATCCTTTGTCTTTGATGAGACAACATTTTTTATTAAGTTATCTAGCAACGGGAATCAAACCTATATACCACCAATCCAAAACAAAAAGCAACAAAAAGTGGTACGCAGCAGACTGACGATGGTTAGTTGTAGTATCAATTGTTTCCGTTCATGGACCGCACTCTAGCTTAACATTAAGTGTTGTCACATGGCGAGCTTAAAAAAAAGTGATTAGAATTTACACGGTCAGTTTTATTTCATCTCAGAAAAGTCCTGAAATTTTTTTAATATCAACGTCACCGAAACGAAATGTCTAAATTCATCCTAGTATCTGAGGAAATCTGAAACCACAGGAGATACAGGGAAACTGTCTTAGGAACCATTTGCTCTTTTTCTATGAAAACGATTTTTGCATTGTAAGGTCAAGTCCATAAAAATGAGTCATTTTGGAATAAAAAAATTTAATACGGAGATTTTTCATACTGTCCTAGTTAAAAAAACCACTTCGTATATATTTTCCACTTTACCACTTGTATATTGTATTGTTGTAAAAGGCAGAATCGCTTTTTTTGTTCATTGTATGGCACGACGCCAAGTCTGCGCAAACAATTATGTCGTCCCCAATTGACGGGGTGCTCCACTAGAGGGCGCTAACATCAATCATACACAAACATAACTACACTTCCTAGGATATAAATATCCTAAGGCGGCCGTGGTCTAGCAGTAAGACGCGTGAACTCACGATCGATGAGTCCCGTGTTCGAACCTCGCTAATTCTGACCAATGTAACTATGTTTTTGGTCGTTCAGTGCCTATAGGCAATATTAAAGAGTGGTAGGCAGACTGATTTTGGTTATTAGTCCAGTCTGCCGTCCTGGGGCAGTACCACCACTTTCGAATGTAACACCCGTGAAGTGACCTCGTCGCGTTTCGGGAATAGTTTGAAAATATTCAGGTATAGCGAGAGAAGTGTGCCTGAGAAAAAAAAATTGTGGGCCCATTTCTTTTAGGTGAATTTAGGTGAATTCTCGTTTACCGTTAATTATAAAGCTCAACATGTATATAAAAGCGAAGGTGCGTGTTCGACTATGGCGATAATTAAGGGTTGACCTTCTTTGCTTCCTTCATCGGCCAAGGTCGTGTGTTACCCGAGGCCCGCCCTTCCGTGTTCTACGTACTGACACGACATCAACTCGATCTATCGGAGCTTTTAACTTTTAAGGGTCGTTTGCACCAGAAGGCCGGTTAAAATAACTTTAACTATTACTTTAACCGTTACGTTTACATTATGGTGTATATTTATTCCACACGAGTTGCACCATCGTCGCGTCTGTCATTTTTGACGGTTACTTTAACCTTAACCGTAACCAGCGAATCTTGGCTTGGTTAAAGTTAAAGTAATCGTCAAACCAATGTCACTAACGTCAAATGTATGAAAAGAAGCCAAATATGTTTTTCTATTATTTATCGAGATCAGCCACCCGTTTAACGTTAACAATATGAATTTACACGATAATGCAACGCGTGTGGAGTAAATGTAAACGTTTAACGGTCGTCGTCGCCGTAAAAGTAATAGTTAAAGTTACTTTAACCGGCATTCCGATGCAATGACATTTTAAAATAAAATTTACACAAACCTTAATTATAACCAAAAATTATATTATTAAATTACATATACAAAATATGTATATTAAAGTATTTGAAATAATTCACATCTCTATGTATAATAAGTATTTTTTTTTGTATAATAAAGACTTTTCGAGTGTTATTTAATACGTAAAAGCAAGAAAAAACTTTTGACGACTCTTTGAATTTTCAATGAAGCAATCTAAAGCTCTCTCGAGTAAATTAAAAGTTCTTTCGTAAACTTCAATCCTTCAATTAAGTTGAATCAAAAAGAGTCACTGAGTTAGTTCACTTTGACAATCTAATCATGTGCGAAAAAGTATTTTGACTGCATTCGAAAAGAGGATGGCAGACAAAGTGAATCATCTGCTCAGCCTGCCGTGACCTTATCGCGTTTCTAAATCAGCTTGGAGATAAGCAAAGTATAACGAGAGGAGTGTGCATGTCAATGGATGGTGCACATTCGCCTCCTCAAGCCGGCATAGCAGAGACAACTGCTACCTGCAGAGATTACTCTGTAGTAGCAATTGTGTCCGCGCATGAATTACCGAGTTACTGTAACAAAATATAGTTAAATGGCCTCGCATGTCATAACAACGACAATTCTGCCAATGTCGAGTAGTCTTTTTGATGTTTTTACATCAAATTACAATGGTGTTTTACAATTTGAAGCTATCTTGGAGTATTTGGCGGCAATTCACCCGGTCACGTCACAATATGAGCGTTTTCGCGGCGTGGGATAACCACAAAGAAAAACCGCTTCCGTTGCCTCATATAGTGAATTTTAGTGTTTCCACAATTACTCACATGCGCAGCATAAAATTACGCGAAATAATACCAATTTTACACAATAAACTAATTAAGGAAAGGAATAAAAAAACACCTCAACCATCCCGGGCAAAAGCGCGCCTAATGATAAACGTCCTATATATGAATCTCGCCAGTTTTTTAATTTCAGGATAAGCCAATTAATGACCACCTTCTACGACTCTTTCACCCTTCTTTCACATCTATTATTTCTTTCATACAAGCTCTAAAATTGTGGATAAAGCCCTTTATTAAAAAAACAAAAACAATTGTCACGCCACAGGGATAGGGATATTAAAAAACCATAATGTATTTTCTAGAAGGTCTCGGGTTTTAATAGTGAAAAACGTAACAAATTTTAATGACAAACGGGCACGTCCGAGCGACGTCGGCGTCGGGATGATGAGGGATCTTTACTGTTAAAAACCTCCGCTACAAACGAACTGAAATGTTTTGTCTGAAACATACCACAACTACACGTATATTCTTGTGTTTAATTATATCGATTCGGTAACTTTTATACTAATTTACAGTTACACAGCAACATATTATATAAAGCTCGACTCCATGGGGGGTTGGAGGGGTGATTCTTTTTGGGACGTGTAGAGGGGGCCCCCGCGACCCCAGGAAAACCTCGACTTTGACCGGAAGTGGATTCTGGACTGGAAGCGATGCCGATATTTCGGAAACGGAACGAGATGGGGCCGAAGTGCCAGAACAAAAGTCGTAGGAAATGCCCTGTAATTTCGAAATCCATCAATTTGTTTAAAAAAAAAAAAAAATTTTTTTACAAAACTAGCCAAAAAAAAATTTCTGCGCTCGCGAAGCTTCTTTAGGTTCTCTGTCGGTTAGTATGAGACTTGACGGCAATATTGTCAAATCGTTTGAAGCGGCGGCCTACGGTTTTTTTCATGTCAGATGTATGAAGTTTGCAACTCTAGTATATATTTCTATGTTACTTCTATGTTATGAAAGTAGCCAGGTATAAAAGAGGAGTGTGCACTGTCAATCTAGATGGTACATGCTCGTCTCCTCAAGCCGGCACAGTGGAGGCGACTGCTGCCCGTAGAGACTTCTCTGTAGTAGCAGTTGTTTCCATTCATGGACCGCACTCTAGCTTTAAATCAGGCGGAGTGTCACATGCCGAGCTACAATAAAAAAAAAATCAATTCGATGTATAGAACATAACATAGAATAGCGCCCCCGTATTCTCTCGGGACACAGTCGTAGTATTTGACGGAAGGTCACTAGGTATATATTTTCTGCTCTGTGAGAGAAATATGTTGTCAGCTCTACAAAGTAGTACAAAGGATTCCACTGAGATTTTACTCGGCAATTGCTTAACGAACTGTGAATAAAATTATTCCCTATAGTTTTCTAGTCAAGTCAAGTCTTATTTACGGCGTAGAGACTAACTTCACAGTCAGATTTCGGTTGTATTTGAAGATTATTTTTCGAGTGTAAACGTGTAAGCGAAAATGATACAAAATAGGACGTTGTGTTTCGATTTAAGAATAAAATAAAATAATAAAAACTTTATTAGAAGTTTTAGTAGCGAAATATACAATAATAACTTTGACAATAGCAATTCGTTTTAATGCCAACAAAAAAAGAAAAAAATACCAAGAGTGTTTTACAGCTATTTCTGCCCGTCGAACGTCTTTGTAAAGTGGTTTATTGTGGTTGTTAAATAATGATGAAAATTACATGGAAAAATAGAATTGATTTGAATTCGCATCAACTTGTAAAGATACGGCTGCATGGGCATTGTCCCTTTGCCTTCCCAGTATGAGACAAGTAGTAACAAAAAAGAACTAAATAATCAATCTTGATTCAGAATCATATATCGAGTTTATAGGCAGGGTGTTTTGATGGCCGTCTGGACAGGTTGTCTATTTTGAATTATTTTCATAAACTTGTGTGTTTATTCGAGTGTTAATGTGTAATAATGGTGGATTATTAACCATTAATTGTTCGTGAACGTGCGTGAGTGTGGGCAAACAACTCAAAAGAAGAGAACCTGTGTTTCCATTTTCCCTCCAAAACTCCGTAGGAAGTTTCAGTAAAGATCCTATCACTTTACTGAAGCAATTTTTGACTTGACTGAGACTTGACCCGACTGATTAGTGTGACGAATGAATGACCCGTGATATTAGCACAAGCACAATAATATTAACATGATGTAAATATTTACTTTGACAATGGCAAATTGTTATAATGTCATAAAAAACTAAAATAAAAAACAAGACTAGTCTGTTTTTTATTTAATTCTTAATTGGCAAAGGTTTGACCGCACCCTGCCTGGTGGTAAGCAGTGATACGGTCTAAGGTGGAGCACGCTTGCCTATTTATTTACCTTTAATTTGAAGAGAAGGTTGTACGTGTCGAAAACAGACACCGGGAGGGAGTTCCACAGTTTCTTAGGGCTTTGCTTTCCCAGAATATAGTAACCAATCCAGCTCTAGTAGTCATATATGGAGTTTTTACAAAGATAGTGAGGGTTATTCAGCATGTTGTATTATTGCTACTGAGAATAGTGATGACCTAATTAATTTATTCCGGTATCGAACAGCGAGAAGCAAATCTATTATTCATAGAGCAGACTAACTTAGATGAATACTGCATTGTATAAAGTTTAGAATAAATCATTAGGCACTTTATTTAACCTATAAACAATACGTGTCCAAGAACGGAGACAGCTGCTACTACAGATAAATTTCTACAAGCAGCAATCGCCTCCGCTATGCCGGCTTGTTGAGACGAAAGTGCATCTGGCTACTTTCAAACTAATCGCGAAACTTTTTTTGTAGTTCGGTATGTGACAACGCTCCGCCTGATGTAAAGCTAAAGTGCGGCCCATGAATGGAAACAACTGCTACTACAGATAAATCTGTGCGGGCAGCAGTCGCCTCCACTATGCCGGCTTGAAGTGACGAGCATATACCATCTAGATTGACAGTGCACAGTCCTATCGCTAAACCTGGCTACTTTCAAACTATTCCCGAAACGCGATAGTCGCTTCACGGGTGTTACATTCGAAAGTGGTGGTACTGCCCCAGGACGGCAGACTGGGCTAATAACCATCATCAGTCTGCCTACCACTCTTTAATGATCGACTAAAGTACATATAACATAGTTACATTGCATTGGTCAGAATTAGCGAGGTTCGAACACGGGTCTAATCGATCGTGAGTTCACCCGTCTTACCGCTAGACCACGGTCGCATTAGTTGCCATGATTTAGTGCATTAACGAGTAACAGCATACCACCAGCTAGGAAAGGAGTACAATTTCTTGTCGTGCAATCAAAAGTTCCTTCAAATAAGTTTTGAAAGTTTTACAACAAAGACGCGAGTCGCAGGTGCAAATCGATTTACTAGTTATTGAGTGTGGGTTCCTATCTGGTTATATATATCAAAACTTTGCATAGAAAGCCCGCACTTTGCCAATTTATGAAGCTTTCCACACACGAATATGAATTGTATGTTTGCGGAGATAGAGGTTCGAATCCTATGAAGTAATAAGTGCTGAAACACATTACGGTTATGAGGAAAAGGACAACGCAAACGATAACAACATCTAGACGCAAAACAAATATATACTTAAGTAATTTGAATTCGACGTTTCGAAAGTTTTGCAGCCATACGTAGTTGCGACGGTAAGTAAACAAAATTAACGGATATTCTTTATAAATTGCAGCTCGACACGTGCCGATAGTCATGAAAGTAGCAGTCGCCTCCGCTTTGCTTGACATTCCTCTCGTCATACCCGGCTACTTCCAGACTCGGCTAATAATTATCTTCTACTGTCTTAACGTGAAAGCCAACACCTGAGCGTCCATACATTTTGTTTTACAACATTATTTGAAACATAGCAGATTTATGTTGAAATTTTAAGTAACTTTATAACTTTCTCAGCACTAATTATTATCGTAAATCACTATAATAAACAAATAGCTACGGCACAGAATATATAAAATGCATTTTAAATATTTTAAAAATTCTATATTGGTTATATTTCACAATATTTCAATAATTAGTGCTGAGAAAGTTATAAAATTACTTAAAATTAGAAACATAAATCTGCTATGTTTCAAACAATGTTGTAAAATAAAATGTTACAGCGAAACACTCCAAGAAAATATTGAATTGTAAAGACGCGGCTGTATGGGCTTTGATCCCTTTGCCTTTTCAGAATGGGAGAACAAAACGAATCGGAACACTCATTACGTTTGAATACAGAAGGGAAATAAAAGTGTATTGTTCAACATGTGTAGACTAATACATCAGCATGTTTGAATTCCCACGTTCTAAATATGAATGTCGAAGGGGAAACGTAAAAGCGACTACAATAACGCACGAGCCTTTCTTTACAACATATACACTACATACAGTTAGAAATATACTTTCCTTTATAAATCGCTCGGACATATCAAGTTAACAGGCCCCAATGTATGAAAACTTTTCTCCTAACCCGTGAGAAAGAAGGAGACTGCAGTCATACAAGAAACGACCGATATAACAATCCTTCGTCAGAAATAAAGAAAGACTTAAACAATAAAAACTATAAAAATAAGTTAAAAAAACTATTATACTCTTTGAAGCAACCTGTATATAAAATGTATTAAAACTTTTTCAGAATACCTTCTATTTTTCAATTTTCAAGTTTGTATACTACCAATAAACTTTATTAAATACTACTACTACTACTTAGCTCAGCTTGTTCCCACTGGGCTAGGCAGAAACTATGGAGCGCCAGCGCCTCCTCTCTCTACATACCACTTTCGCTTGGACCGCATCCATTACTCCCCTCATGCATGCACGTCGGTTGAGGGTGCACCTCATCTGACCCTTTCTCAGCAGTTGACCGATCTGACTGAGAAAGGTCTTCCTAGGGCGCCCCCTTCCGACACTGCCATCTACTTTCGCACAATAGATCTTTTTAGCTAATCTCCTTTCATCCATCCCTTCCAAATGACCGAACCACCTTAGCATACCCCTTTCCACTCTGGTCACAATACTGTCCTTGAGCTCGCAGCGATTTCTTATCGCATCGTTTGGGATTCGCTCGCTCAAGGATACTCCACACATACTTCTTAGCGATCGCTTTACTTTATTAAATAAATTATTATTAATTATTATTTTTTTAAATATCGCTCTAATATGACATTCTGTATAATTTTTGTTCTGGGTCAATCGCCCCTACTCGTTACGTTTGCGAGATATCGCGGTCATGAAATGGAATTTGAAATAAAGCGATCCTATTGGTGAATAAAACTCACTTTAAGCGGTGAGTGCGTTAAAAGTAAAATCTACACTAGGCATATTTTGCAAATATGCGGCCGTGGTCTAGCGGTCAGACGAACTCACGATCGATGAGACCCGTGTTCGAACCTTGCTAATTCTGACCAATGTAACTATGTTGTATGTACTTTGCTCGCTCAATACCTATAGGCACTATTAAAGAGTGGTAGGCAGACTGATGATGGTTATTAGTCCAGTCTGCTCTCCTGGGGTAGTACCACCACTTTCGAATGTAATACCCGTGAAGTGACCTTGTCGCGTTTAAAAGTAGCCAGGTATAACGAGAGGTGTGTGGACTGTCAATCTAAGATGGTACATGCTCATCTCCTCGAGCCGGCATAGTGGAGGAGACTGCTGCCCGTAGAGTAGCAGTTGTATCCGTTTATGTACCGCACTCTAGCTTTACATTAGGTGGAGTGTTGTCATATGCCGAGCTACAGTAAAAAAAGTGTATAGTATTTGGTAGGTGGTGCAATATAATAAAGTTTTAAGCGGGGAGCGGAAATAGGGAGGGGAGGGGCTTTTCTCATTAGCGGATCGCGATACCGCCAATTTGTGGCGATTATCGCTCGTAAAAGATGGTTGACGTATTAATTTACTTCGCTTTATTTTCTCGTTATCCCATTCCGAAATAACAGTTAGCGGATCACTCTGTATTTTATTCAGTTGCCGCTCACCGCTGGTCATCTAAGCAGAAGGGCACGAATTTTTTTTTTATTGTAGCTCGACATGTGACAACACTCCGCCTGATGTAAAGCTAGAGTGCGGTCCATGAATGGAAACAACTGCTACCACAGAGAAAACTCTACGGGCTGCAGTCACCTCCACTATGCCGGCTTGAGGAGACGAGCATGTACCATCTAGATTGACAGTGCACACTCCTCTCTTATACCTGGCTATAAATGTTTGTTCACACAACAAAGTAAAAAACAAAATTGTATACAGTGAAATGAAATACGTGGCTAAATACGGAAAATGTGCAGGTCCTTTCAGAAATTGCAATCGTCTTTGAATAGCTCGAGTTATCTGTAGATTTCCGTCGACGTTCATTTTTCAAGAGACTGAGTTTCAATAGCACTGAAACGTAACCGGCTTAATACGCGTCCTGAAGTAACTACATAATCATATATTCAAGGAGAATTGGGCCCATTTTTGGGCCCACAGCACACAAAATTCTAAAATCATATTATTAATTCATTTAAATTATATCAACACATCATTGAATTACATAAAAAAGCAGATATCTTCAATTATTAAAGCTTTTAAAATAATAATAACCTCAAATATTGCATCAGAAAAAATCTAATTACTCAATAACTCTAGTGAAAAAATTAATACTGATTGCTGATTAGGTTAGGTTAAAAGTCATCGAAAAACTAGAAAAAAAATTGTGGGCCCATTTTTCTTAGCCGAATGGGGCATTCTCCTTTATTACAAAATATTACATCAACAATTTTTTTTTATTGTAGCTCGGCCTGATGTAAAGCTAGAGTGCGGTCCATGAACGGAAACAACTGCTACTACAGATAAATTTCTACTGGCAGCAGTCGCCTACGCTATGCTCCACTAGTTTGACACTGCAAACTCCTCTCGTTATACCTGGTAACTTCCAACGCGACAAAGTCACTTCACGGGTGTTACATTCGAAAGTGGGTGGTACTACCCCAGGACGGCAGGCTGGGCTAATAACCATTATCAGTCTGCCTACCACTCTTTAATTAGATAGGTACCGACATAGGGGCGTACAATTTAATTACACTTTTGTTTCATTTAAATATTATATATTTTTTAGCCCCGACACTCCTCCGTGTTAATGTAAAGTGCGGTCGATGAGACAAAGACATAACCTCTACTATGCCTACTTGAGAAGATTATTGTGCACAAACCATTGATAGGGCGCATCCCTCTTGTTTTTTTTTTAATTTTAGCACGTCGTAAACAAAAGCTAATCCCTGAACGCGATTAGGTCATTTCAAAGTGGTGGTACTACCTCAGAATGAGACGACTGGGCTTATTTACAAAATCAACCAGTCAGCAAAATGCCTAGGAACACGCTACGTGTTTAAGAGCGACCGTGGTCTAGCGATAGATAGATGAGACCCGTGTTCGAAACTCGCTAAATTCTGACCAATGTAACTATGGTTTTTTCTAGCTCGGCATGCAACAACACTCCGCCTGATGTAAAGCTATGCCGGCACGAGGAGACGAGTATTTACATCTAGATTGACAGTGTACACTCCTCTCGCTATATCTTCTTTCAAACTGTTCCCGAAACGCGCCAAGGTTACTTCACGTCGTTACATTCGAAAGTGGTGGTACTACCCCAGGACGGCAGACTGGGTTGGGACCATCATCAGTCTGCCTACCACTCTTTAATAGTGCCTATAGGCACTGAACGACTAAAGTACATATAACATAGTTACATTGGTCAGAATTAGTGAGGTTTGAACACGGGTCTCATTAATCGTGAGTTTACGCGTCTTACCGCTGGACCACGGCCGCTTTCTTCGGTCGCTCAGTGCCTGTGATACAAGCACTACCTTAGTACAGTCAGGGATTTAAAAAAAATTAGGCGTACGTAACAAAATTTAATTTGAAGCAGTGAAGAGAAAAATCTTTACAAATTACGATGGAAACTTTATTATGTTTATTGTTATATGACGAAGATTCGTTTTTACGGCCACTTGTAAGCAGTTTATATTCTCCTCGCTGATTTTATCGTTGTTATGAGGTATAGACAGAGGTATTGGAAAAGAGTCTGTGATTGTAATACGGATAACGAACATCTGGAGCTCCTTGGCGTCTCCTTATCATCGACTCTAAATTTTGGCTCATATATCGAGACAAAAGCTCTTTTGGCCTCAAAGAAGCTTGGCATCCTCTCGAGGATGAGACGGCACTTCACAGCAAAGTAGCTACTCACTTTGTACAAAGTGCATGGAGTACTGCTCTCACCTTTGGGATGGCTCTGCCAAATACCAACAAGGCATTGGAGTCGATTGAGAAGCGCGCCAAGATGCTAATAGGTGATGACACTCTAGCCGAGGCTCGGCTACAAAGCCGTCGGTCTTTTACCTGATACATTTCGGAGAGTGTGCGCAAGAGCTACAAACTTAGTTCTACCGTCCCCTTTCTTTCATCGGACGTCCAGACACCCGAAGAGGTACCATCCATTTATGGTCCAAGTTCCAAAAGTACGTACGAGGCGTTTTGACAACACGTTCCTCGTGCGTATAGCGACACTGTGGAACTCCTTTCCGGTGTCTGTGTTTCCCGACACGTACAACATGGGCCTCTTCAAATTAAGGGTAAATAGGTACCTCATAGGCAAGCGTGCTCCATCTTAGACCGCATCAGGCAGGGTGTGGTCAAACGCTTGCCTATTAAGCTTAAAAAAAAGATTTAGTCTGTCTACCACTCCTTAAAAATATTGAACGAAAAACGATTTAATAAACAACAAGAATATGCGAGTGTCTTTTGTGATCCGAGCGTGTATTGTTTATCCCATGAGAGTAAGATCTGTAAGAATGTCTCAGTGTTGATTGAATCACAGAAAAGGTCTCACATTTTAGTTTTGTTACAATACAAGTACATATATAAATACTACTTGATAAAATAAATAATTAATTTAAGATGACGCAGTGCGCGTACCTCGCCATTTTAAGCGTATATAGACAAAGAACAACTGCTACTACAGAGAAATCTCTAGCAGCAGTCGCCTCTGCTATGTCGGTCTGCGGAGAAGAGCATGCACCATCTAATTGACAGTGCACACTCCTCTTGTTATACCTGGCTCCTTTCAAACGCGACAAGGTCACTTCACGAGTGTTACATTCGAAAGTGGTGGTACTACCTCAGGACAGCAGACTGGGCTAATAACCATCATAACCTACCACTCTTTCTGTAGTGAAAATTGTTTTAGGGTGCAGTGATGTGTCTATTAATTTGCCTAATAAATAAAATTAATTAATTAGAGAAGATTAGATAATAGATTTATGATGAATAAATCAATAAATAATATTATTAATTTGTATAAACGTTGGCGAGGATTAATTAATTTGGAGAGGTTTTGGCGAGTGAGGCTTATATGAAGTGAAGTGCAAATTACATCTGCACGTACTACCAAGAGCAGGGGAGCAGTCCCACCTTAAGGACTAATGTTACTTGCATATTTTTATGTTTCTCTCAGCTCCTACTTTAATATAACTTATGTTTACGTCGCTATGACAACTGACGTGTGTAGATTCGTTTTCCCTCATAACATTGACAACTAAATGAGGTGCAATATGTAAAAAAACATATAGAAACATTGACAACAATATTGATCTCCTTTACTTATAATGCAATCAGGAAGAGAAGGCAACTGTAATATTCCGATAAACAATTTAAAAAAAAAAACTTGGACTGCTCCCCTGCTCTTGATAGTACATAAATAAGCGCGCCCAAAAAACTAATTTTCTTTTCTAAAATCAATCGGGGATATGTCGAAATAGCAGCTAATGAGACGCTACTTTCCACCTATTCAAGGGTAAATAAATCCTCTTTTCAAATGGCAGATCTATCTCAACCTAACTGTATAACTCTTTCCACTAAGTTTTAATTGACGTGGTCTGAAGGTAGATGGTGTGACTTACAATCGATTAGACCCGTGTTCAAATCTTGTTAAAATTCTAACTAATGTAACTATGTTATTATGTAACTTGCTTGTCAAAGAAGACTTGGCTTAGTACAGGGATAATTTGACACGTTTTTTTTTACTGAAATTGCACAGATTTTTGTGGCAATATTCTCGTCTCACGCCTTTCCGAAGTCATGGTAGAATCTAAGGCTAATAAAATATTGTAATTTCATTAAATTAGAGCGGCCGTGGTCCAGCGGTAAGACGCGTGAACTCACGATCGATGAGACCCGTGTTCGAACCTCGCTAATTCTGACCGGTACCAATGTGACTTTGTTATATGTACTTTGGTCGCTCATTAAAGAGTGGTAGGCAGACTGATGATGGTTATTTGTCCAGTCTGGCGTCCTGGGGTAGTACCACCACTTTCGAATGTAACACCCGCGAAGTGACTTTGTCGCGTTTCGGGAATAGTTTGAAAGTAGCCAGGTATAACGAGAGGAGTGTGCACTGTCAATCTAAGATGGTACATGCTCGTCTCCTCAAGCCGGCACAGTGGAGGCGACTGCTGCCCGCACTCTGTAGTAGCAGTTGTTTCCATTCATGGACCGCACTCTAGCTTTACATCAGGCGGAGTGTTGTCACATGCCGAGCTACAATAAAAAAAAAAATTTAAACAGAAAATCCAATCTAACAATTTCCAAGTTACTACATGACTCATATGTAAATAATATATTAATTTAGTTTAATCGTACGCGTGTGTGGGTGTATGTGGTATGTGTGTGTGTATTGCTCAAAGTCTTCGAGATATAAACTTTCTTAATTTAGCTGTAACGGTTTGTGAGCGACCTTCGCCTTTGAATGTAAAAACAATTTTGTTTGTATCCAACACTAGCTTGTGTTGTATTACATATCTATCTACATACATATTGTGTAGATAAGAAGATTGGGAAAGTCGGTAGGTACCTACTATATTTTCATATAATTGAGTACTTGGGTCACCGTGTATTGTTGTTCTCCAGTCGTCGGTGCTCAACGAACCTCCACTGTGCCTACCAACAGACTAGTCGAATTCACATGTTACGTTCTTATAAAAAACTCTTTTATTATTAGAACAATTTCGTCTGTTGTTAAGCTAGTGTGCGGCACTTGAAATGAACATGAAGAGAAACTTCTGCAGACAAGAGTCGCCTCCGCTATTTATGCACTATGGAGGTATTCTTTTTTTTTTATTGTAGCTCGGCATGTGACAACACTCCGCCTGATCTAAAGCTAGAGTGCGCTCCATGAATGGAAACAACTGCTACTACAGAGAAACCTGTGCGGGTAGCAGTCGCCTCCACTGTGCCGGCTTGAGGAGACGAGAGCACATACCATCTTAGATTGACAGTGCACACTCCTCTCGTTATACCTGGCTACTTTCAAACTGTTCCCGAAACGCGACAAGGGCACTTCACGCGTGTTACATTCGAAAGTGGTGGTACTACCCCTGGACGACAGACTGGACAAATAACCATCATCAGTCTGCCTGCCACTCTTTAATGAGCGATCAAAGTACATATAACAAAGTTACATTAGTCAGAATTAGCGAGGTTCGAACACGGGTCTCATCGACCGTGAGTTCACGCGTCTTACCGCTAGACCACGGCCGCTCTTATAATTCGTAATTTAACTAGATTCGTAAACGTCTGAAGTTGTATTAAGAGCCATGTAAAAAAAAATGGCGATCAGAAAAAAAACTATCATCGATGTGTGAATGAGCCGTTATTCTCAGTGATTCTAGAATGCAGCTGTTGATGCTAGATCGCTAGACCAATGTATGATCTTAGTAATCTACTTAGCATCACACTCCGTCTAATGTGCTGCCCATGAGAGGAGACGATTGCTATTACAGATGTAGGTATACAGATAGCAGTCGATCCTGCTATGCCGCCGGCTTGAGTAGGTTAAGTTGATAGTGCACCCTTCGTTACAAAGCTGATTTATACAACTCGACAGCGGCTACAGACTTGTGCTGGGACAACATACAGAACAACATTTATGCTTCTGACACAATCCCTCAACGTGTGTTCTACGTCCTCGACTTTGCCACAATACAATACAATTGTCACGCCACAGGGATAGGCAGAGACAACGGAACGCCACTTACCACGATCCTGACACAACACCCCCGCTTCCTTCACATCCACAATTCTCTTCATGCACGCCCGACGGTTATGGGCACTAGGCAGCCCAGCTTTCATGAGGATGATGATGTTTTTCCCATAAGGTACGCGAATTTAAGGGAATGTGTGCGGAGCGAAGACGAAATGCATTTACAACTAAAGACTTGACGGGTGTTAGGTACACTCGCAAACAAAAATAAATAAATTTAAATATAGTCCGTGAAGCGTGTGTAGGCTTAGAGAACGTCCTATTTTGCTTAAGTAAAATGTAAATAAATGTTGCGTCAGGTCATGGTTACAGTTAGGTGAGGTAGCTAACAATAACCCGGAAAATTAGGCTAAATGTCTATATTTAGATAAACATAGATTCGTGTTTATCCAAGGTTGTATTGTAGAAAGGTATCTCACTTACCGAGCCATGATAACCTTCCTCTGCCATAACTTAAGGCACCAAATGGTTAAACAATTTAATAACATACCAAACCTAACTAACAAAACAAAAAAAACAACAAAATACTTAAATAAACAAATACTAAACTAAACAAAAGTCAAAATTATATGCACGATTAAATTTTAAATTTAAACACCAAATTAAAGTATTAAAACATGATTATTATTGTTTTTAGTAACGAATATAAGATGTTTAATAGATTTATCCCGGACACGTACACCCGCGACGGAGGATAAGTTGCGACTGATGCGCGCGCCTTCCCGTTGTCATGGTAACCAGGCACTTTTCGGCAGGTTTGATAAGGCATTTTATTTTTTAGATAAAATTGTAAATCTACTGAAACAGGGCTCTCGGAGGGTTATTCTTGAAAGCTGTAGAATTAAAAAATAAAAGTTTAATTGTCAAATTCGAGACGTTCACTGAAATTCGTTATTATCATAAAGTATACGCTTCAAACGATTAGACGATGTTGTCGAGTCAAATACTAATTAATTGACAGAAAACCTAGGTGACTGCGGTCATCTTTTCTTTCGCGTCAAATAGGAACGTTATTGCACATCTAGTTGTGTATATCAATGGTTATTAATAAAAAAAGTTTTTATCACTTACTTTTTTTTTTTTTTTTATTTTGGCACGACATGTGACCTCGACTGGTCTGATGGTAAACGCAGTGGAGGTCCATGAGCATTGACGACTAGAGAACCGCTCGCACGGTGGCTCCAGTCGCCATCACTATGCCGGCCTGAGAAGGTGCTTTTTCATGCTCCGCTTGAAGGATCCAAGGTGAAAGGATTGGGAGAATACATGGGAGGGCAAAGCATTCCACTTGTCAATTGTGCGACACAAAAAGGACGCGCCGAACCGTTTTGTTCGGCGACCAATTCGGTCGACATAGTGTGAATGCTTTCCCCTCCCAGTTACGGTTGTGGAAGGATGAGACAGGTATTAGATTAAAGAGCTCTTCGGAGCATTCGCCATGGTGTAGGCGATTACTTATTTTGAATTAAAGAATTGTCCCCTTTGACAAAAGCAAAATTAAAATTCTTTATTCTTTCAGGTAAATTAATTCGGATGTAGTCAAGTTTATTTGCATTTACAATAAAACAAAATATTTACTATTTACCTTTTAGGTCCAATTACACCAAAAGGCCCGTTAAAGTCACTTGACTGTTACATTTTACGATGACTTTAATGGTTACGTTTACATTTACGCCACACGCGTTGCACCATCGTGTAAATTCATATCGTTATCGATAAAAGGGTGGCTGATGTAATTAGGAATTAGGATAGAGAAACATATTTGGCTTCTTTTCATACACTTGACGTTAGTGATTGGTTTAACTATTACTTTAACTTTGACCAGCCAAAATTCGCTGGCTACGGTTAGCGTTAAAGTAAACGTCAAAACTGACAGATTATTTTTTGAAGCAACCCAATTTTAATTTCAAACATTACTTTAACGTGAAAGTAATGGTTAAGTCATGGTGTGCAATTCGACATTAGTATTTATTTATTGGAGTTTATTATAATTTGACGTAACATGAGTCTGTACTCAACCACCTAAACTGTGTGTTTTTTTTAAATTTTAAATGCTCTAAAGTCTAAACCATTAAAGTGCATATAACATTGGTACCGGTCAGCGAGATTCTACCGCTGGACCACATTGAGGCGACTAGGTCAATTCACCATTTATGCTTCAAACTGGTGGTAGTATCCCCTGACGATAAAAAAATAAATTTACTTTTCAACTAATTTCAATAGTAGGTACACAGTCACATAGCTGTCAATGTTAGACCCTTCACCAGCATGCAAATACCTCTCGACGCGTTTCGCCACTCCACGTGGCATCCTCAGGAGACGTGTGGTCGCTTCGACTTCGCTCGTCGTCGTTGGTTACGGATTTTGCATGCCACTTTTGTAGTAGCACTATATCAAATAAGATAAAACGTCTGATTTGATTATCGTTCTCAGTGTGAAACGAGTTTGTTAGTTAAACCTTGTTACTGAAAGTTAATATGTACGAAAGAGTATTTTTAGTTTCTTTGTACAAACAATGAAACTCGTTTTAAAAGTTGTGAGATAAATAAGTTTTTTAATTTTAATTAAATTATAAAGAAAAAATATATATAACGCAAGACTTATTTACTACATAGGGACGTACTGTACGTCACGTACAACTTTAGCACAACACTAGAACTATTTCTTACCAGATTTACTTAGTTATAACTTTTCATAAAAACTGAACATAACGTAATTAAGAGTTTTTAAATAATAACTGAAGTAATTTTAAAGAATTTTTTTTTTTAATAACACATTTCTCTCAACTTATTTCATCTGAAAAATATTTAATCAAATCACTTTTGTGCGCTACTGTACATTTCTTCTTCATTTTATTCCAGAAAATATATTGTGTGCGAATTGCATTTTAATAAGTGGTCAACTCGCACGTTTTGGGCGAATCCAAACCACAATGATTTATTGTAGCTCGGCATATGACAAAACTCCGCCTGATGTAAAACTAGGGTGTGGTCCATGAACGAACACAACTGTTACTAGAAATAATTTTTTACAGGCAGCAGTCGCTTCCGCTGTGCCGGTTTGAAAAGACGTGTATGCTCTGGCTACTTCCAAATTGTTCTGTAATCCAATTGAACCTGCCGCATCTATCAATCTATCTATTAGTGAAAACAAGATGAAAATTTCTATTGTAGTTTAACCAAAAATCGCTTCTTTAAATCGTCCAGCAGCATCAGCTGTCTTTCTCTGCAGCTTATTAAAAAACAAAACAGGTCCGGCAACCAAATTAGGAACATAAATAATTTTATCACCATTCTCGTTTATACCACCACTACCAGCACCACTATTTATACCATTTATATATTCCTGTATTTTATTTACAGCATTCTTGATGGGATTAAAAGTTTCTTTTACAGGTTTCGGTTGGTTTTCTTCAGTCAAATCAGCTTTTATGTGTAAAATACTTATATACTTTCTTTTAGCGCCATTTTTTAGATTAATATTACTTATTACTTCATTATTAGAGCCTATAATCGCTTGTGTAGAGTTTATAATATCGAAAATTGGTATTTTTGTTATATTATTTGGTATATCTGAATAATTCTCAGTGACTTCGTATTTTGCATCACCTTCTACATCTGCAGTTGTTATATTTTGCGATCCGTCATAGTCCAAATCTTCTGCTGTTGTTATTTTTAGTAACGCCTGAAAAATAAAAATAACACTTATTTAAATTTTAATTTCAATACAAATAAGGTGCATTTAGTAAGATACCCATAATTACTGTTTTGGGTATCACAATAATTAGATAATTAAAAGTTTAGTTATTAAAATTTGGAACGTATTCGTCTTCACAAGCCGGAGGAGATTGCTACAGTTTCTTTGTGGTATATAGAAGTTGTTTCTGTTCATGGACCGCACTCAAATTTAACACCAGTATCGAGTTATAAACGCCTAATAATTAAGAATATAACAATTCATCCTTATTAATGTTATGAAAAAGTTAACAAAAAATCTCGGCTTATTATCTAAAAGAAATTAAAATAAATCTTACCAAAATAAAAATAATAATATAAAGTTTATAAAACATTTTCACTCTTGTCTCAAAGTCTCGACGACTCACTTTACCAAACGTTACTAATAATAAACCAGAAAATTTGTTACAAAATATATCAAGTTTCGGTGAAATTATATGCGGGCACTTATCTCTTTAATTTATTGTTTTTATTATATTTTCACTTTTGTATTTACACTCATTTTGCAAGGACTATCAATTCTTTTTAACGTGAAATCCAACACCTGAGCGTCCATACATTTTGTTTTACAATATTGTTCGAAGCATAGCAGATTTATGTTGAAATTAAGTAATTTGATAACTTTCTCAGCACTAATAAATATTATCGCAAATCACTATAATAAACAAATAGCTACAGCACAGAATATATAAAATGCATTTTTATATTGGTTATATTTCACAAGTATTTTATATATTCTGTGCCGTAGCTATTTGTTTATTATAGTGATTTGCGATTAGTGCTGAGAAAGTTATGAAATTACTGAATTTCAACATAAATCTGCTGTGTTTCAAGCAATGTTGTAAAACAAAATGTGTGGACGGTGTTGGCTTTCACGTTAATGCCTAGTGCTTGTACGTAGTTTTTTTTACATAATTTAAATTATTACAAAATAACGTTGTTAAGGCGGGAAAGGTAGTAAAAGAAAATTGTGGAAAGTGGCGCTAAGTGAAATATTGTCTGTGTAACTTAAAACATGTTACTACAGTGGCGACGCTAGCCAACACCTCGATGTTGTGAGGCCTCTTTCATTTCCCTTGCCACTATTGATTAAGCTTCTTCAAGCGAGGCCATCGTAGCTGATGTTTAGCCCCGCCACTGCTACTATAGATCTAACGTAGATATTAGGGTCATTAGGTTAGTACCCGCAGCAAAGGTACCTTACTTAGTGATTAGATAATTTCGTTTTTTTTTTTTGGGAAAATACAATTAAGTGCTCATTAGATAGACTATTAGCCTACATTATTTAATTATAAGGCCTGCTATCCATTGGAGCGTATTGTCAAAAGATAGAAAAGTTCTTTTAAATGTAGCTCGATGTATGACAACACTCCGCCTGATGTAAAGCTAGAGTGCGGTCCATGAATGGAAACAACGGCTACTACAAAAAAATCTCTAAGGGCAGCAGTCGCATCCACTATATCGGCTTGAGGAGACGAGTATGCACCATCTAGATTGACAGTGCACACTCTTCTCGTTATACCTGGCTACTTTCAAATTGCTCTTGAAACGCAAAAAGGTTACTTCACGGGTGTTACATTCGGGCCCTAGGCAACATTGTAATTCCGGGCCTATTTTTCAGTCATGATACATACTTTACGTTTCGTAAAAACCTAATTTGCGGGGCCCAAAAATTACGGGCCCTAGGTTGCCTAGGCCTCAGTCCGCCCATGGTTAAGAACTATTTGAATTTATGCAGAAAGTTTATTTATTTATGTTGAAAGAATGATTTTTATATTATAGAAAAGTGTTATTTAGTCTTTGACATGAAAGTGTTGTTAGAATGGTCGGTGATCTATGATGTGTTCTTTGTCAAATATGTAGAAAGGAAGTGAAATGCCCGTTGTTAAAGAATTAAGATAATTGTATTGTTTAAGAGTAAATATGTAAAGCAAAAGGAATAAAGTTATAACCGAAGAAATGGTTTTATTTGTGTTTAATATTTCAACAATTTATTAGATACTTCACCCCCTGTATTAGTGAGATCAATTGCCCAGAACTGCTTGCACAAATAAATGTCAGAGTACCTCGAAGGGCCACGCGCTGTAGAGATATTTTCCACTCGAGATTTGCGGGACGTAGAGCTCCTCTTTTCAGACTGTGCTACACATACAACACATGTTTCACAGATACTGATATCTTTTAACAATTTTCTAAAAAGTGCATTAAATCTAAAATGTGCTGAATTGGGTGGATGTAGGTGTGACAGGCAATGATGTAACACTCATTTTATTGTTGCTTTTTTATTATTATTTTTCTTTTTTTTCCTTTTTTGCAAGCGTTCACTCCACCAATTAATTCATGTATGTACACAGTGAAAATTATTTTAGGGTGCAGTGATGTTATTATGATCAATTTAAATATAAAATCTCCTCTACACTGCATCTGTAAATTTTCCAAATAAATAAATATAAATGTATTGAGAGGAGTTAGGTTGAGAGAAGGTGTACTGAATTAAAATATATTCGTACGTGACAAAGTAATTAAAATTGTTTTTGCTTTAAATGTAATAAAGAGTAAATTGACCCCATATTTGGTTTGTGGATGAATTTTTACAATATTATTACTGGACGAACGAGATTTTTGTCCTTCTTCACAAATATATATTTAGAGCTGTACATGTGTTCCTTCTTTCACTTTTTTATCGTAGTTCGACATATGACAACACTCCGTCTGATGTAAAGCTAGAGTGCAGTAACAACTCCTACTACAGATAAATTTTTAGAGGCAGCAATAGCCTCCGCTATGGCGTCCTGAGAGACGGAAGTGTGAGCTTTCTTGCATATAAATCATTGGCAATTGGTGACATGAATTTAAACCAGAAACGAAATATGAAATTATTTACTTTTTTTTTATTATTTACTTCGTCCGGGAATCGAACCGAGAATCTAGCGCCTAAATACTCCGTCACTTAGTAGAAAGAGTAGAACCTGTATTTACCCAAAATATTTTAAATTAAAATGTGGTGGTATTAATTACTCTAGAAACATATATCTAACGTGGAAGTGTCTAAGAAGGGGTCACTATCCTCACAGAATCTCAGCTCGCATAACCAGTAATGTGACCTGCGCAGGCGCATGCCTCCGACAGACCTATACTGTTTGTTATTATATGTGAAATTTGTTTTCAAATAATACCTCTAATTAGGTAAGTAAAAATAACTTTTTATTTTTAATTTACTCTAAAAAGTATTATTGCGGTAGGCGAAATATGTTAAGAGATTTTTATTGTGTGTTTTTAAGTAAATAAATAAACAATACCCATTTGCTTTTGGGCAAAGGATTTTTGGGCCCACTTGACGTCATTACATTTTTTTATTAATTTATTTCAATTATATCAACACATCGTTTACTAATCAATAGACAATGTTTAATTACATAAAAACAGATATCTTCAATTATTAAAGCATATAATATAATAATAAACTCAAATATTGCATCGGAAAATGTCTAATTACTCAATAACCCGGGTAAAAACACTAAAACTCATCGGTGATGAGGAATGTAGATTTATTTTTCTACAAAATGAACCGAGAGAAAAATACGCCATAAACATTTACTAGATTTAATTTCAAAAGAAAAGGTAATTTGTAGTACTTAGGCGATATTTTTACTGATTAGTCAGTTAAAAAAGTGTCAGACAGTAATTTAGCCAGTGTGCTCTGTCAATTTGGACGGTGCATAATCGTCTCCTAAAACCAGCAATAGCGGTAGCGACTATCGCTTAAGTGTTTATGTAGTCTGGTAGCCTAATATTTATTATTATTACATAGTGTCTATTTAAAAAAAAACATTTTATATTTTATGCCGCTAATTTGTGTTTTCTTCAAAAAAATTGTACGCGTCTATAACTGTACGCCTCAGATTATCAAAGCCTTCATTAATTTACAATTACATATCTATCTATCCCATAATTGATTAAAAAATAACCAAAACAAGTTTACAAATTACTATTTTAATAATCGATAAATCGATTTATTTATGGTAAAGGAGAAAACTGGTTTTAGAATAAAACTGAATTGTCTAAGAATTAAGAATTTATCTAACGAATGATAAAGAAATATTATAAAGATTACATAGTAGCGATGCGCTAGGAATGTTTCTATATCCATAAAGTATCGATACTTACTCATATCGATATTTTTACATCCTACCCTAATTGTATAATTGAAGAGCGACCGTGGTCTAGCGGTAAGACGCGTGAACTCACGATCGATGAGACCCGTGTTCGAACCTCGCTAATTCTGACCAATGCAACTTGTAGTGAGCATGTAAATAAATAAATAAAAATAAACTTTGTTATATGTACTTTGGTCGCTCAGTGCCTATAGGCACTATTAAAGAGTGGTAGGCAGACTGATGATGTTATTAGTCCAGTCTGCCGTCCTGGGGTAGTACCACCACTTGTAAAGTGACTTTGTCGCGTTTCGGGAATAGTTTGAAAGTAGCCAGGTATAACGAGAGGAGTGTGCACTGTCAATCTAGATGGTACATGCTCGTCTCCTCAAGCCGGCATAGTGGAGGCGACTGCTACCCGCACAGGTTTCTCTGTAGTAGCAGTTGTTTCCATTCAGACCGCACTCTAGCTTTACATCAGGCGGAGTGTTGTCACTTGTCGAGCTACAATAAAAAAAAAAGTTAGATTAAGTTTTTTTATGTTTATAAATGTTCAGGGTATGATGGGACTGGGTTAAAACTCCCTAAATAAAATTGAAATAAAATAAAAACATATTTTATGTGATTGATATTATTTTTTCGATTCTTTTATGGGATCCTAATGAGTTAGCACCAGGACCAAGTAAGAGGGGTGGGCTTACGCTAAAACAAAACAGCTGTACTCGTACATTAATACGAATAAAGCAGCTGTGGTTCAGTGGTAGAAGGCGTGAACTCATGATCGTTGAGACTAGGGTTGCTTTCAGTCCGGGTTTCTCCGGATTTGTCCTAGGTTAGAGGGTATCCGGGGAGCGTCCGGGCGGAGCTTCATTTGTAGTCCGGGTTTAAAAATTTAGTCTTAAAAACAATTTGTAACAAACTGTAATAAGATTCTGTTTTGTTAGGTACATTTAAAAGGATGATAAAAGATGACTAAATTTAATTTTAAGGTCTGAAAATAAACAAAAACGTGATTCATGACATTTTTAACTGACTATGATTAAAAAAACATGTTGACATGTCCGGGTTCTGAGCTCTAAAATCCGAGGTTTTCACGCGTCTTGTCCTAGTTGCCAAATTTTAGAGACCCATGTTCAAATCTCGCAAAACTCTGACCAATGTAACAATGTTATATGTAGCTTAGCCTTGGCGTATAAAAATGCCAATAAAACTCAATTGGTCCTCAAAAGCTTCTTCATTGAACGCCACAAGTAAGAACCGGTAACTCAATCCTGAATGAAATCAGGTGCTAAAGAAATGTCTTACTCAAATCACCTGTGCGATGGAGTGTCAAATAAAATAATCTAAGACGGGCTTAGGCCTTTAAGAAGACTTTTATTTTATTTTTAAATGCCCGCACTAAGTTAGTGATTGTGTAGTTACATTGGTCAGAATTTGGCTAGGTTCGAACATAGGTCTCATTGATTGTGATGTCCGCTCTCTACAGCTAAACTACAGCCACTTAAATTACAGACTAAGGTTGCATATATCCAAGCTAAATAAAGATTAAGAAAGCTAAATGCCTATAAAGATTGATAGGCAGAATGATGGTGGTTATTAGCCCAATCAGATGTTCTGGGTGTGGGTAACACTACCACTTTCAAATATAACACGCGTAAGGTGATCTAATTGCGTTTCGGAATCATCTTGGAAGCGTGCATAGCGGAGGCAAGTACTGTCTCTAGAGATTTATCTAGAGTAGTTCTTTCCGTTCATGGACCGCACTCTAGCTTAACATTTCGGAGTGTTCGGCTCGTGACAACACTCCGCCTGATGTAAAGCTAGAATGCGGTCCATGAATGGAAACAACTGCTACTACAGAGAAACCTGTGCGGGCAGCAGTCGCGCTTATGCCTGCTTGAGGAGGCGAGCACGTACCATTTAGATAGACAGTGCAAATTGCTCTCGTTATACCTGGCTACTTTCAAACTATTCCCGAAACGCGACAAGGACACTTCACGGGTGTTACATTCGGAAGTGGTGATTCAAAAAAAAGGGACTGCTACCTGCAACTGTGGTATCAGTTATTGATCTATATCTCTGTAAGTCTCAAACTATATGTAATCCATGTAATAACTCAAATATTATGTAGGTAATGGGTATAATTAGATAAACAACCATTTGACATGACAGAGGTCATTGACTTATGAACTTTCGGAAACATAAAACGAAGGAAAGCATCAAGACGAAGGTTCTTTATGAATCACATATTAGCGTAACCCATAACAAAGTGTAGTAAAACGTATCGTTTATTAGAAAACTTTTTACCCTTTTACGATGTTAGAGTAAACAACCTCTTTAGGCTTCCAGAAGAAATCACATAACTTGAAAACAAAAGTAAAAAAAATAATTATGGTTGTTATTGTTGACATATTATTACTTAGTAACTATAACACTTAAAAGTCTAAAAAATACGTTAAACTTCAGGATAGGAGTTTTGGCGGCCATCTTGAGGCATAGGCATTAGTCGGCTCCGCTATGCCGGCTTGTGCACCATGCACCATCCAGATTAATAGTTCACACACTGTCTTATAAATATGAGGAAAAAAATCATGATTTAGCGTCTGATTATTTTCTTTTTTTAGGTGTTTATGTATTGTTAAGGTCGAAGTAATCGTAAGTGTAATAGAAGTACTAGATCTAATTCAACGAGCACTTAAATTAGCGCTTTTTATATATTTAAATAACTAGATTTAGCGTTAATTATAAACTTAAAGAGGTGTCAACTGTCAACATCTCATATATATCTCGGAACGGTCATGAATACGGACTCTAAATTGAACGGTTACGGAAACTAACTTGGAACAAAATGAATACGTGGTCATGAGTACAAGCACTAACTGAATATGAAACAAAAGCGTCGTTACGCTTTGACAGAGTCTCTGAAAACACACGACGCGACGCAGCGAACACGTTGTAACTTGTTTGTGCGGAGGAACTGTTGTGTTTCAGTATTTTTGCGTAGTTATCGCCCACAAATGGAGGATAGAAGCCTTGGACCGCTCTGCCGTTCTGTCATATACGACAAGAAAACTCTTCAAACGATTTGACAATGTTGCCGTCAAGTTAACTGACAGAGAACATAAAAGTGACTGCGGTCATCTTTTCCCTCGCGTCACATTGATAGCGTTATTGCTTATCTAGTTGTATCTCAAAGCGTAAATGTAACAAAAGTAAAATAGAATTTGGGAACCCTTGCGAACGGTCTTGGAAACTAATCATTTCTAAAATAATCTAATGTATAAAATAACTATGAAAACCAATACAAATAAGAGTATCATAAATCTACATGAAATAGGCAATATTTCTATCAAGTTAAACATCTGAAATATGTCTGAAACTAAGGCTGTAATGTCTGTAAGGCTACGTTTACATGTAATTCTTTTCCCAACATTATTTTCTTTCCTTTTTATGACATTACCCTGAAAAGTTATTTACATTTCTTTTATAGTACCTTGACATGTGTAGTTAGGGTTCCGCGGATTTTGTGAAGCTCGGAAAAAAAAACGTTTTCACCAAATGCATGTGACAACCTCCGCCTGATGTAAAGCTAGAGTGCGGTCCATGAATGGAAACAACTACTACTACAGAGACATCTTCATCACCTTTCAGATTGACAGTGCACACTTCTCTCTCTATACTTTTTAAAGAGTGGTAGGCAGACTTATGATGTCCAGTCTGCCGTCCTGGAGTAGTACCACCACTTTCGAATGTAACACCCGTGAAGTGACCTTGTCGTGTTTCGGGAATAGTTTGAAAGTTGCCAGGTATAACGAGAGGAGTGTGCACTGTGAATCTAGATGGTACATGCTCGTCTCCTCAAGCCGGCGTAGTGGAGGCGACTGCTGCCCGCACACGTTTCTCTCTGTAGTAGCTGCACTCTAGCCTGGCCACTGAAACGCGTCTATGTCACTTCACGGGTGTTACTACACTCCAAATTATCCTTGACTAACGTTTTAAAATTATTTAATGTAAAAGTAACTTTTAATTAATTTAATTATGTGTGAACATAACCTAAGAGTAATCGATAGTCTCGTCTCGTGTTTGCTTTATTAACTTTGTGCTGAAAAAAGTCTGCTTTTAAGGCAATATTTGTGTAACAGAATTTTCCTGGTCGCTCGAAGCCATCGCCCACGTCCGATCTCTCAGAGCCTGAAACGTCAATTTTATGTTTCAACAATTAATTTAATTGAACAATTTATAATAAAATCAAAACCTAATTTCCTAAAATTCCTAAATTCCTTATTGTTAACGAAAAATCGGGATAATAAAAACGAATACATACAAATCGATTAAAAACAAAATACGTACCTATATTAGAAAATCATGTATTTTTTTTATTGTAGCTCGGCATGTGACAACACTCCGTCTGATATAAAGCTAGAGTGCGGTTTATGAATGGATACAACTGCTACTACAAAGACATCTCTGCAGACAACAGTCCCCTCTACTATGCCGGCCTGAGGAGACGATCATGTACCATCTAGATTGACAGTGCACACTCCTCTCGCTAGACCTGGGCACTTTCAAACTAATCCCGAAACGCGACAAGGTCACTTCACGGGTGTTACATTCGAAAGTGGTGGTACTACCCCAGGACGGCAGACTAGACAGATAACCATCATCAGTCTGCCTACCACTCTTTATTAGTTCCTATAGGCACTGAGCGACCAAAGTACATATAACAATGTTACATTGGTCAGAATTAGCGAGGTTCGAACACGGGTCTCGTCGATCGTTAGAAACAAACTCTGGGACTAGTATCTGCATCCTTTTCTCTCCTTTTCAATGCAGTTTATGTTTTTTTCTCTTTCTACATTTCTTATAACACAAAAATATGTCATTTAAAAACATAATTTGTTAAGCTAGAGTGCAGTCCATGAACAAAAGCAACTGCTACCACAGAGATACTTCTGTAGACTGCAGTCGTCGTCACTATACCGGCTTAAAGATATGAATGTGCATCAGGCTGCACTGTCATAAATAAATGATGGTTATACCTGGCTACTGGTAAACTGATTCCGAAACGCGACAATGTCACTTCACGGGTGTTAAATTTGAAAGGGGTGGTACACAACACGGCAGACTGGACTAATAACCATCATCAGTCTGCCTACCACTCTATTACAGTTACTAATAAGCCACGGCTTATTCGACCTGTCTTTTTTTAAATAAATGGCATAACTTTAAATTTGTGCTAATTTACGGAGTATTTTAGGGTATCCCGAGGGATAGAAAAACACTGAGCGATGACTTTAGAACTTTGCACCGTTTCAAATTAATGCCTTATTACACAATTAGACCATTGGGAATTGTATTTTAATAGGTAACAATATGTTTTTCAGGATATCTGAAAATGATACAACGTGCTGCTGTGCTGATTTTCCTACTCAATGTGTTGGCTAATAATTATGTAAGTTTCTCTATAGTTTTGTATTTTATATAGAAAGGCAGAGGGACTCTGTTTACCCCAAAGAGTCAAGGGTGTAAGATTATATTAATAGCATAAATACAGATGTCAGCTAACGTCCGAGATTAATAATCAATCTTAATCCCTTTTTGGCTAACTCAGATAGAAATTTTTTTGAGTAAAGCGTATACTAGAAAGGCGTATATCCTATCTGCCGATTGAATTTGCGATTTGATCCATGGATATGTATTAATCTAAGATTTGATCTCTGATTGTGGATACAATATTAATTTCGGGCGTAGATGGACGACTTTTTAAAAAATATTTTCGAAATAAATTCATTATAAATAAAAAATAATAATAGAAAGTTTTAAAAATACGTCTAGAAGTTTCATTTTTAAAAACGAAAGTACTTATATTGTTTAAATAAGCGAAATTTACATTCTCAACCGTGCGTGGCTAAAAGTTATTTGCAAACGTATTGTATGTATTACACGCACCCGTTTCCCCCTATATTTTTAATGTAGCTCGGCATTTCGCCTGATGTAAAGCTAGAGTGCGGTACATGAACGGAAACAAATGCTACTGCCCATAAACTACAGGCAGCCGTCAGCATGTGTCGGCTTGATGAGACAAATATCCTCCATCTAGATTGACAGTGCACACTCCTCTCGTTTTACCTTATATATAAAATTATATTGACGACAAACAACTTATTCAGAGTTTTAAAACTAATAAGTGTATCACAGCGCATAAAAAATAAAAATATATTATATGACATAAGATATAAGTATATACAGGTTGTTCCGTAAGTAGTGGTATCAACAACAACATCTACAACATAATTTAGTCATTTTTTAAAAATATCATATTTTTCCTGTTTTTATACAAAACAATATTTTAAAAATGTGTTTATAATCATTTTTACTGATGTTTTTATTTAAATGGGTTGAGAAAACACAGTCCTCTCTAATTAATTAGTGTAACTAGCTTTTTTCAATAAATAATTTTTTTTTCTCATAATATCTCTCTACGACTAACCCAACAGAGAAGGTAGGCACGAAAGATTCCATCAAATATAAAATTCAAACATCCCCAAGAAGGAGAAATCTATAAATATATAAATGGGAAATCCCCTAATACCTCAATCTTACATCTCATTTGAAAAGGGCACAAAAAATTTATTAAATTTCGACGGAAAAATTTGAAATTGTACCCCAATTTTATTTGGACCATTGATTCGGTAAATATACTATATTTAGAGAAGTTTATACTCGTTGTTCTACTATATATAAATACTAAATTGAAAAGCTACTTTCAAACTCATTAAACTTTTGATAACCTATCAGTGCGTGGCAGTAGACGGATCTCACGATCGATGAGACCCGTGTTCAACCCTCGCTTAATTCCGACCGGTACTAATGTAACTAGCTGTATTACCTTAAGGTGAAAGCCAACACCTGAGCGTCCATACATTTTGTTTTACAACATTGTTCGAAGCATAGCAGATTTATGTTGAAATTAAATAATTTTATAACTTTATCAGCACTAATCAAACTATTCTTTTGTTTTAAGCCATGTATCTATGTATTAAATAACTTGTGCTCTGTTGGTATACCTCTTAAATAAATAAATAAATGAAATATAAGCAATATAAATGTTTAAAATATTTAAAATGCATTTTATATATTCTGTGCCGTAGCTATTTGTTTATTATAGTGATTTGCGATAATAATAAGTGCTGAGAAAGTTATAAAATTATTTAATTTCAACATAAATCTGCTGCTTCAAACAACGTTGCAAAACAAAATGTAAGGACGCTCAGGTGTTGGCTTTCACCTTAATACAGGCATAAAAAAGCCACAGAATTACATCTTTAAGATATTGGTATGAGAACCAGAGCAGTGTCTAGCAATACCCAATTTATACATTAGTGATTGGTCGTCTGATCAACTATAAATCATAAATCAGGGGGGCTATTGCGGACGCGAGCTCACCGTGACTCACCGTGAGCTCGCGTCCGCAATAGCCCCTCTGAGCGCGAGCGGTGACCAATCTACGAGTACCTAAAAAAGAAGTTACGATATAGACTTGTTACAATACGGTATTTATTTATGTAAGGTTTGATATTGACAATAAAACGATCATCATTTTTTTATTTTATTGTTTATTCACAAATTATTTAGGTGCACTTAAAATTCTCACCTGAAAACAAAGAAACGACATTTAAAGTCACATCTTTAACAATATCAATCCTTTTGTATTTTATTCAAATTTTATAATTGCCACTCGGTATAACAAGAATTCGTGCATCTGACGCGCTTCGCTCTGATGCCAGCGCCATCTACCTTTGCACTGTTTTACCGACTGGTCCCTCCCTACTACATTATAATAACTACTTTATCGACAGCGTGAAATTATATAGAAATATATTTTCTTTACATTTATTTACAGCAAAAACATAAACCTAATACATTTTTATGTAAATTTCAGATTGTAGCCATGAAGCAACAACTATCATTATCAGACTCCTATCTCCCCGTAGCGATGCAAGTCATAGCCCATTTAACAGATCAAATGGCATTCGAAATCAAAGACGATCCCAACACCAAGCCGACTGCTAAACCTCCGCGACCTTCGACATCGACAAAGCCGACCCCCAAACCGAGTAATCCTCCCCTTAAACCTATGGCTGATCCTATTAAACCTCCAAACAGACCGACAACCAACAAACCTATTTACTCGACAAGTAAACCGACAAACGGTTGGCAAACATCGGCTACTTGGAAACCCACAACTAACGGATGGTGGATGACTTTGTCTACGCATAAGTACGTTATTATATTTCTATATTTACAATACAATACAATACAATTGTCACGCCTTTTTCCCACAGGGATAGTCAAACGGAACGCCACTTACCACGATCCTGACACAACACCATCGCTTCCTTCACATCCACAATTCTCTTCATGCACGCCCGACAGTTATGGGCACTAGGCAGCCCAGCTTTTATGAGAATGTCTCCAATTTGATCGGAAAACACCCTTCTGGGTCTGCCTTGTTTAACGCATCCATTCACATCAGATTTATATATTCCTTTTGTCAATCTCCTAATTCTATATTTATTAATAATAATAATGAACGGTCATGGTCTAGGGGTGAGACGCGTGAACTCACGGTCCATGAGAGATGATGGTTAATAGCCCAGTCTGCCGTCGTGGAGTAGTACCACCACTTTCGAATGTAACATCCGTGAAGTGACCTTGTCGCGTTTCGTTAACAGTTTGAAAGTAGCCAGGTAGAGCGAGAGGAGTATGCACTGTCAATGTAGATGGTGTATACTCGTTTCCTCGTGCCGGCATAGCGGAGGCAACTGCTACTCGTTGAGATTTCTCTGTAGTAGCAGTTGTTTCCACTCATAATTTTTAAAAAACTTAATGTTTTCTTAGTTAATTCTATGAACATGCAATGTGCAAAACCTAATATTTTCAACCTAAAATTTCAGAGCAGAGCTAACAACTCCATTCCACAAGCCAGGCATCTACGCACCATTACCACCAAAAAGCGACAAATACATACCAAAAGAGTTCTTCGTTCTGCTACCTATCGATCATAACTCCGAATACACCATCATAGAACCACAGCTGCCGACTTCCGAACCTCTGTTAGCTCCCGAAGCTCACGAGGATGTGAATCCGATTGTAGATCCAAAACCTGATAAAGAACATTTGCTGCCTTTAGCTAGTGATGTGCCTATATCGAGAAGTGATGAGATTTTGATAGGTGATGAAGAATTGACGGATGAAAACTTACAATATCTGTCGCAGGAGTTGAAGGATATGATTAAACTAGCGCATGACCCTAATGATGAAAGGGAGATCGATATTTGGGGTGATGACAGTAATAGAAAAGCGTATTTGCAGCAAGCACAAAACAAAGCCAAGTTGAGCGGGTCCAATTTAAGATTGCTTTTGTTGTATGACCTATTAAGTAGAGAAGCTAAGAGACAGAAGTTGTCTGATTACACTGTAAGTTTTTTTTTTAAATTGTAGCTCGACATATCACAACACTCCGCTTGATGTTAAGCTAGAGTGCGGTCCATGAACGGAAACAACTGCTACTACAGAGAAATTTGTCCTCTCGTTATACCTGGCTACTTTCAAACTGTTCCCGAATCGCGATAAGGTCATAACATGTGTTCCAAAATGGTGGTACTATCCCAGGACGGCAGACTAGGCTAATAACCATCATCAGTCTTTTGTCCTGGAGTAAGGATTTTTATTATTCCTCGCGGGCACTTTTTTCGTAATTTAGAGGCTTTAACCGTTTTTTGTGCTTGCGATGATTCGAATCACCCGCATTCCTACTCAACTACGAGAATGTCCTCGCCTACGCTACTGTACTCCTAGAACACATGCGTGACTGTTTCTTCAGCCTCCTTGCATGGTGAATAAGTGTTTGATGAGTTAGCAGTGTCCCCGTTATAGTGTCAGTGGCTCAAGATTATATTTTCGGAATTATTTTACAACAGAAGTTAGCTTGACTGTTGTTAGCTTTAATTAATGTGTCTATGGGCCGCCACCACACCACAAAAATTTTTTAAATTAAATCGATAAAGGCTCGGTAGAAAACAAAAAAATACTGAGTTTTTTTTAATTTGTGTTAACCAACTTATTTAATTGCTCTCTTCTTTACCTTGACCTTAATAGAAACTTTCAACAGTTAACCACAAACGATTTGAGGGCCTCCACAATATGCTCTGCCTTTGGGCCGCCGAAGTCTAAATCCGGCGCTGTCCGCATCCACTATGCGTCGAGTGAAATATCGTGGGGTTGAGACCGATTTAATTCAATCACCTTACCCAACGACCAGGGTATCCGTATCAGGGATTTCCTCGTATAAAGTACATAATACTAAAAAATCATTGTTTCTCAGTCTATCCCTGATTTCTCGCATTAATTGTTTCTACACACGTCTTAATCACATAGTAACGGCTATGAGGGTAAATTAATTTAACAAAATACCCTCCCATTTGAAGGTCAAGTCGTAAATTCTCCAATCATAAACCAATAGACAATTTGATGACGTCATAAAATTTGATATAACGTAAATATCGTTAATATTTATGATTCTAGCATTATAGCTGTTATCATACACGGCCAAATCTTCTTAAGTAGGGTGACCAAGAATTTAGTAGCACTCGATTCCCCACTCCTTGCTTTTCCACCTGTATTTTAATTGATGTACAAGCTGAGGCGAGAATGAGCTCGTAGTGATTCTCGTCCCGCTGTAATAGAACTCCATGGTCACCCTAATTTAATCCTTAAGCCAAGTTATAGGTGCCGAATTTTTATTTTACAGCTTATAGCATTTTTATAGCTTGATCTTATCTTAAGCTAAACATGTAATCTGATAAGTTTAAGTACATTTAACCACGAGAGGGCGCTTTTTGAGGGCATTTAGGTATACATAAACTCACGCCCACGCACCTCTACTTTACATATTACCTATAATTGTTTATTTATTTCTTTTAAAAAATCTTCAACCACGATTTTTGTTATTGTAGCTCGGCATATGACAACCTTACGCCTGATGTAAAGCTAGAGTGCGCTCTATGAACGGATTAATTTTTTAAGGCAGCAGTCGCCTCCGCTATGCCGGCCTGAGGAGACGAATGTTCACCTCCAGATTTATAGTGCACACTCCTGTCGCTATAATTTACTACTTCCAAACTGCTCCCGAAACGCGACAAGGTCCCTTCACGGGTGTTAGATTCGAAAGTGGTGGTACTACCCCAGGAATACAGACTGGGCCTAATAACCATCATAAGTCTGCCTACCACTCTTTAATAGTGCCTATAGACACTTAGTATGTGAATGTAGTTAGATTTGAACACGGGTTACATGGATCCTGAATTCACTCGTTTTACCACTTGACCACGGCCGCTCAAAACCTGAATATCAAAATAGTACTAATGTGTCGACTATATTAAACAATAAACAATGCACAGGATGATTGGGATCGAATCGAATTACGAACCCACGCCTATACAACCACTCGGAGATAGTTGCTTTATTTAATTAACATAATTGTTTTTTCAGGGATTTTCAGACATCGTAATGAAAGAATTGATTGAGTCGAGCAACAATGGCGCTAGACACCAATTACGTTTTGTTTTACAAAAAATGCTCGACAGAAAAGATTGCCAACACGACTATGCGAACAACAGAGCTCGGGAGATGATCACAGAACTTGGGAAGGACGAATCAACAATGTCTAATGAAATAAGATATTTGCATCCACTTACATATAAACTATAGCTGTTATTATTACATATATACTTATCTCAGGCTTAACTCAGAAGTACCACTTTCTTCCACTCACAAAATTAGAAATACAAAAATGTATGGAATGTCGTAATAGCCAATTGGGGAGGTGTATCTGGTGACAGCTATCTTTTTTACATATTTTTTTAGATAATATAGATTAATTTAGTCGACACATGTTTCTGGAAAACTTTTATAACTGCCTTGTTCTTTTTTTATTAATTTTTAAAAATTGCGATCTAAATATAGTAATCGTTAGGTTTCGTTCGGAACTAAACCATTGCCAATGAACAAGAAAAAATAATCATTTGTCAAAAGTTCAAACAAACTTTTGATTTTTAAAAGTTCCTGTTAATTAAAACATCGTGTTTATAGTGTAGTTTTGTTTTAAAAATTGCAATAGTTATTCGTATAAAACACTGTTATTGTTAGGAAACACAAACAAAACTGTTAGGTTGGTGCTTTGGATTCTATCTTGTCAAACTGTCCGAAGGTCGAAGAAGGTCATTACAGTTTTTTAAATATCTCCTCGATTTTTAAGTTTTTTCAGACAGGAATCAAAAAATTCTTCTAATTGAAGTGATATCTCAAAATGGTTTTCGATTCACCATGGGATAGTTTTTTTGGACCTTGCCCATTGTGGTCGGTTTCAACAACAGTGAACAAAAATCGTCCACAAAACTGTTGCAGATGCTACCGTGAACCCTACTTACAAAAGTGGTCGATACAGTCGACAGTTCAACCATATTACTTCATATAACGTTTTGTGTTTGGAAAGTGGTAGGTATGTGTGAGTTCAACCTAGTAAAGTAACCTTGTGTAGTAAGCGTTTAGAATTCAGCTTGGAAGTAGGCGGATACGCCGTCAGCTCAAGCTCAACTTCAAGCCGGCATAGCGAATGTAAGTCCTTATTTTAAAGAGTAAATACAGTGTAAGGTAGTTGTAAAATAGATTGAGGGTGTTCTGAGTGGAGAAGCCATCGAGGAAAGACTTAAAATATTGTATTTAAAATAATGTTAATGTTCGTGTCGGGTGAAAACCATTTTCCTAATTCTGGCATTAACTTATGCAATCAATTATGTATGAAACAAATAAATATTATAAATAATGATAGTAATTTTTATTTTACTCAGTAACTAACTATATTTTTACGTAAGCTAGGTTGTTTACACATTTTTGCACTTGACTGTACATGCTCAATGACCCTGGCCCCAAACTTGGATACCAAAACCCAGGAGTAGGTTTTTTTATTATTGTAGCTCGGCATGTGACAACACTCCGCCTGATGTACAGCTAGAGTGCGGTTCATGAATGGAAACAACTGCTTCTACAGAGAAACCTGTCCGGGCAGCAGTCGCCTCCACTATGCCGGCTTGAGGAGACGAGCATGTACCATCTAGATTGACTGTGCACACTCCTCTCGTTATACCTGGCTACTTTCAAACTATTCCCGAAACGCGACTAAGTCACTTCACGGGTGTTACATTCGAAAGTGGTAGTACTACCCCAGGATGGCAGACTGGACAAATAACCATCATCAGTCTGCCTACCACTCTTTAATAGTGCCTATAGGCACTGAGCGACCAAAGTACATATAACAAAGTCACATTGGTACTGGTCAGAATTAGCGAGGTTCGAACACGGGTCTCATCGATCGTGAGTTCACGCGTCTTACCGCTAGACCACGGCCACTCTATATCATAATAAAGACTGCACAAACATATGAGTAGCCGTGGTCTTGCGGTAAGTCGCGTGAACTCACGATAATGAGACCCGTGTTCGAACCTCACTAAATTCTAACCAATGTAACTATGTTATATATACTTTGTTCGCTTAGTGCTTAATTAAGGAGTGGTAGGCAGACTGATGATGGTTATTAGCACAGCCTGCCGTTTGGGGTAGTACCACCATTTTCAAGTATAACAAGAGGACCTGGATGGTGTGCACAACACATCTCTCCGTGCCGTCATAGCAGAGGCGACTGCTGTCTGACGAATTTCTTTGCAGCAGGTCGGTAGCAGTTGTTTCTCCGACAATTTTTTTAGACAAAATCGCCTTATCATGAAAAGGCATGAAAAGTTAACAAACAGACAGTATTACATTCACATTTATATATTAGTATAAAAAACAGGAGCTGAATTAAATACTTGTATTAATTAATAATTAACTTCTACATAGATATATAAATATTTGTCGTGTACGGTCAACATAAAAAAGTAAACTGCTATCTATAATCTTGCACACGGTCCATTGAGTAATCGACTCACGAACGATGCTCTGTGAGGTCGAATCGTGGCCTACTATGGTTACCATCACTTATTGTATATACAGGACACCTATTCACTATGCCTACCTTTATTATATACATATATATTTTTAAATTGTATCACGAAAATATACATTGGTCAAAATTTAGTGAGATTTGAACACGGGTCTCATCGATCGTGAGCTCACGCCTTCCATCGCTGGAACACGGCCGTGATTATAATGCATTCATTATTTCTAGTATTTCATTACTTCTAAATAGTTCTAAGCTGTTTTTTCTTTTATTGTTTTTAACATATTATATTACATTATCAAATGTAGGCCAGTAGCCCTTTTTATTGTAGCTTGGCATATGCCAACACTCCGCCTGATGTAAAGCTAGAGTGCGGTCCATGAACGGAAACAACTGCTTCTACCGAGAAATATCTCTACGGGCAGCAGTCGACGAATATGACCATCCAGATTGACAGTGCACACTTCTCTCGTTATACACTCCCGAAGCGCGACAAGGTCACTTCACGGGTGTTACATTCGAAAGTGGTGGTACTACCCCAGGACGGCAGACTGGACAAATAACCATCATCAGTCTGCCTAGTACTTCACGGGTGTTACTTTAGAAGAAAATCAATTGGTTTTGATAGCCAATGCCATGCTAATTTTGAGAAAATGTTTTCCTATTATGTTATTATGCTTAGTAAGTTAGTGTTTGTCCTTATTAAATGTAAAATGATGGTCACACTACAATATAAGTAAGTTTGTCATCAAAGCCTTATCCCAAATAACAATAGTTAACATCCAATGTGCACAGACGACACTCGTCTCTATAACATTTGACATTCGGACGAAAATTGCTGAAAAATTCATCGCTAACATGCGTGTTTTAATTTATTTTTGTTTTGTTTTGGTGAGTTATTTTATTGTTACCCTTTTGATTAGAATTTAGTTACATATCTGAAAAACAAAAACCAAAATCATGGGTGGTAGGGTCTAGCGGTAAAACGCGCGAACTCACGATCGATGAGACCAGTGTTCGAATCTCGCCAATTCTATTCTGACCAATGTAACTATGTTATATGTACTATGGTCGTTCAATAAAATTTTGATACTTTGATTAAATCATTAAAAAAACTAGAGACAAAACGACTAGAAATTAAAAATAATAAAATAATATATTTCGTGTACATATTTGGCATCTCATTAATGAAAATGAATGATTTTAATAATCGCGATCATATAAACACATATTTTCAACACCAGAAATAATAAAAACATTTCTGAAAAAAATTGAACCGACTTCTAAATAAAACACAAGGCACTAAAAAGTAAAAAATAATTTTAATTGAGAGTACCTACACACAATTTAATAACCATAAGCATGAATAGATGCTTATTATTTATTTACAAATTAATTGTCTGCATTTTATTTAGCATATATCTGAAGTCGGTGCCAACCAAATATGAAACTCCTCATTGCTTGATTCTAGGTACATTATCATACATAAAACATGTTTCAAATGCTTGCACCGACTTCAGATATATGCTAGATAAAATGCATATAATTAATTTGTAAATAAATAATAAGCATCTATTCATGTTTATGCTTATTAAATTGTGTGTAGGTACTCTCAATTAAAATTATTTTTTACTTTTTAGTGCCTTGTGTTTTATTTAGAAGTCGGTTCAATTTTTTTCAGAAATGTTTTTATTTTGTAATTTTTAGTTGTAACTGTTGATTGATTGTATGGATAACATTCTAAACGCGCTGTTCAAATAAAATGTGATGAGTAGTGGGCTTATAGACAGACACTCTCGAGTCCTACCCGATAAAAAATGAATCATTAAAATCAATCGAAACATCCCCTAATTTTCCACCCTTAAAGGTGGAATATTTTATTCCTTAAATGGGATCAATCCCGAAACGTACTTTATCAAACAAAAAAAGAATCATCAAAATCGGTTCACTAATGGCGAAATATCCCCTAATTTTCCACCCTTAAAGGTGGAATATTTTATTCCTTAAATGGGACTAATCCCGAGACGTACTTTATCAAACAAAAAAAGAATCATCAAAATCGGTTCACTAATGGCGAAATATCCCTTAATTTTCCACCCTTACAGATGGAATATTTTATTCCTTAGATGGGACCAATCCCGAGACGTACTTTATCAAACAAAAAAAGAATCATCAAAATCGGTTCACTAATGGTGAAATATCCCCTAATTTTCCACCCTTAAAGGTGGAATATTTTATTCCTTAAATAGGACCAATCCCGAGACGTCCTTTATCAAATAAAAAAGAATTATCAGAGTCGGTTTATAAACAGCGAAACATCCCTTAATTTTCCACATGGGAGATGGAATATTTTCTTCAAATTTAAAATTGACCAATCACGAGACATACTTTATCCAACAAAAGAAAAATCGTCGAAAAATCATCGAAATCGGTTCACAAACGGCGAAACATCCGCTAATTTTCCACCCTTAGAGATGGAATATTATCTTCAAATTGAAACGGGACCAATGCGGACATATACTCTATCCAACAAAAAAAGAATCATCAAAATCGGTCCACAAACGACGGAGATATGAGGGAACATCGCCACAAAAAAAAAAAAAAAAAAAAAAAAAAAATACACCACGAATAGATAACCTCCTCCTTTTGAAGTCGGTTAAAAACTTACTCAAAATACCTGGTGCTAGAACTCACTATGGAAAAAGAAGTGTTATTGTGGATAATAATATAAAAAAATTCAAAGTCGAATTAAAAAAGTATATAGTGTCTCATTATAATATAGTATAATTGTTAATTTAGAGTTACCGTTTCGTAATTTATGTTTATATCTAGTTAGTATTCTCGTTGTAAGTGAATTTGTTAAAATTCTGATGAGAAATAAGGTCTTAAAACCATAATAAATTATTTTTAGATAAACATTTTTAATGGTACGTTAAAATTTCCCAAAGCAAATGTATCATTGACCGCGAAATTCATTGATTAAATTATAAAAAAAAGTGCTAGATTCGTTATATTGCCTAATATCAACAATTAGAACACTTAGAAAGTTGGTCAGCATCAATCAGGTCGAATAAAACCATCTCAAAACTGCATCAGTTCAATCCTAGACTTTTCAAGTGTAACCCCGTGAAATCAGGTAGTTTCAGGATCGGAGCACATTCGTCTCCGCAAGCCGGCATAGGGGTGGCTACTGCTGTCTATTACGGCTATCAAGCCGAATAGCCAAGGGCCAAGGAATACAGCTATAAGAAGACGAATATTTAAAAAAAACTTGGCTGTTAACCCTTGACCCATCATCCGATTTCGGCTTGACATTGATTTTTGGGACACACAGTATATAAATATAGTATATACTTAGTAAGGACAACAGAAAACAAAATAATTGATCACTAAGAGAGCGTGTATTGAATTAATATATCTAACTATACCTTCTCGTGGCTCTATCGAAGGTTACAATTGTGTCCCACTTGGCGATCATTATTTTTTTCCTCCACTAAATGTTATATTGTTTAAACCAATATGGCGACTTTAAATACCATTTCATTTACTATTAATTGTTCATTTATATTCAATTACTTTCGCTTATTCGAGACTAAAACCAATTCCAAGAGTGGTAGGCAGACTGATTATGGTTAGGAGCCGAGTCTGCCGTTAACACCCATGAAGTGACCATGTCGCGTTAAGGGATCTACTTGGAAGTTTGGGTTAACGAGAGGAGTGTGCACTGTCAATGGATAGTCAATATTCGTCTCCTCTAGCTGAAAAGAAATTATAATTATATAATTATATAATTTATAATTTATTTATTTAATAAATCCAAAAAACTTAGCCTAATTACAAATTAAAACAAAATAAATAAAACTACAAACAAAAAAACCTTATATCTACCTTAAAATATATCATGCAACAGATACTATAATAATAATAACATAACAAAGAGAAAAATTTTTTTTTTTTATATATAAGTACAAGTACAAGGAACAGTGTGTTTACTGCACAATTATTTAGGCTTAAGTTTATTAATTTTGTAACTTTACCCTCCGCACTAGTTTTAACTGTGTTGCGGCAAGGCATGTGAGACAACAACTAATATTCATGTGCACGTCTGACAGATGATGAATTGATTCTTGATTGACGAGCGACATCAGCTGGTTAGCAAAGTATGAGTTAACTGTACAGATTTTACATTACCCTATCTGTTATCCTTCTTTGTAATTATCTACTACATTCTGTAATTTCAGTATAAAAAAAAAAAAAAGAAACAAAAACAATAATAATACTAACTTAAATTTAAATAAATAAAATAAATTAATAATATTATATATTTAAATGTATGCATATAATTTGATAAATAAATACAGTAAGTAATACAATAATAATATTATTATCCAGTAATTAATATTAGGAGCATATTTTTAGAATATTTTCAGTTTCCTCATAGTTCAGCTTATAAAGATAATTGTAAAGTAACTTTCCACAAAGATATTTTGATTTATCCCCAATATTCAGCAGTTTATTAATGCGATTGTATAGGAATGGTCCCAAAAAATTGAAGATACTTTGTGCTAGTTTAGTTTTACAGGCAGGAACTTTGTAAATTTCATATGACCTTCTACTAGATACTTGCGTCTGCGGCGGGAGGGAATGCTGTCTTAGAATGACGATTTTGACAAACAATTGGCGGACACTAAGAACTTCAGCTTCCTTGTATAAGTCAACTGTTGGATACCTGAAACCTCTAAAATTCATAACTTTCAAGACAGCTCTAAGTGATCTTTCCACTTTAATTAATGAACTTTTTTTAGCACCACCCCAAACAGAGATGCCATACATTACAATGGATTGACACAATGTTGTATAAACAATTTTGGTAGTTTTTTTATCTTTCAAGTGTCTTATCTTCTTAAATATCGGAATCAATCTACGCACACGTGTCTTCAGAATGTCAATATGTGGTTTCCAATTTAAGTTTTTATCAATAGTCACACCAAGATATTTAATATTTTCTGTAGGGCATAGACAATAACATTGGCAGTTTGAAGAGTCAAGACCGAAGCATGTGTGCGCTTTAACAATAAAGTCCGGCTTAGGTTGTGAACGGTTGGTAATTGAAAATGTTACATATTTAGTTTTTTTCAAATTTAATGTTAGGAGACTGCTATCTAACCAATTCATCACTACCCTCATACCATTTTCAGTCACCGAACGCACCTTATCCCATGTTGACTCATGAAACAAGACTGCGGTATCGTCTGCAAAAGTTACAATAGTCCCGTTCGGTATAACCATGTTACAAAAACTGTTTATAAAAATAAGAAATAGGGTTGGTCCTCATAAAATACAACTTTTTTTAGCACGTCATATGACCGCACTCCGCTTGATGTTAAGCTAGAGTGCGATCCATGAACGGAGGCGATTGCTGTTAGAGAAGGAGATCTGCAGACAGTAGTCGCGTCCGTTATGCCGGCTTTACACTGCGCTTGAAGGGTCCCATGTTATAGGAAGGAGGAAAAACGTGGCTGGAAAGGTCGTTATTTTATTAGCTTGGGCATGGGTTTAGTGTGCATTTAGTCATCGTTAGACTCCACCATGGTTTCGAAAAGGTTTATAACGAGAGACTGCCTGCATATCCTCTGTGGTTTCTCTATGGTATATTGTTTTAACTCAATGATCATACTCTAATTTAACATCAGTGAGGGTCGTTTGCACCAGAAGGCCGGTTAAAGTAACTTTAACTATTACTTTTACGGCGACGAGGACTGTTAAACGTTTACATTTACTCCACACGCGTTGCAATATCGTGTAAATTTACATTGTTATCGTTAAAAGGGTGGCTGATCTCGAAAAAATAATAGAAAAACATATTTGGCTTCTTTTCATACATTTGACGTTTGTAATAGGGATGTTGCGGATGCAGATTTATTCACATCCGCGGATGCGGATGCGGATGCGGATTTTAAGAGGCTCACATCCGCGGATGCGGATGCGGATGCGGATCTTGCAAAAAATTGTGTGGGTAAAAAAAATTAAAAGAGTAAGACCTATCCTTTCTTTATTTAAATGTAGTGAGTGAATTATTATTACTAATTAATTATTAACCGACTTCAAAAGGAGGAGGTTATCAATTCGTCGTGATTTTTTTTTTGTGGCGATGTTTCCTCTTATCTCCGCCGTTTGTGGACCGATTTTGATGATTCTTTTTTTGTTGGATAGAGTAAATGTCGGCATTATTCCCGTTTTAATTTGAAAAAAATAATCCATCTCTAAGGGTGGAAAATTAGGGGATGTTTTTCCGTTTGTAAACCGATTTTGATGATTCTTTTTTGTTTGATAAAGTATGTCTCAGGATTTAGTAGTCTTACGTACGTAAACAACACAGTTACATGTACGCGATCCAGCGTTGCCAGATTATTTTTTTTGCCAAATCGGGATTTCGAAACTTTTTGAGTGAAAAAAGCGGGATTCTTTCTTCGAAAGCGTGACATAGTAAAAAACATATATAATCAGAAGTGTTTAAATATGTATCTTTTATTTGAGTTTTAAATTACGTTTAATAGATGGTAAAAATAGTCATAGATAATGTTTTTTAATAAAAATATGATATTTTAAATCAGATTTACCCTATCGTTAGGTAGTTGAGTCTTCTTATTTGTTTCTGAAATCTTCGGTTTGCATAACAAACCGTTATAACTCGGATAGAATTAGCTTTCTGGCCCAGAAAATTTCTATTGGACGGGAATGTTTTTTTTTGTATAGATCAAAGTGTCAGGAATTAATACCAATAAAATATATAAGTCAATATTGGGCGCTAAGGTGCCAAAAAATGGTAAAAGTGGTAAAAACCAGTTTTTCGCTTCTAGAGGAAAAACTACAGCTCGGATAAAAAAAAGGTAAATGTAACAAATATGCGCAATAAAAAAACAAACAGAATGAGCCTCGGTAGAGCAAAATCGGCAAAGACCAACTCGCGCACAAAAAGTACCTGAACTTCATAGATTATTTAAATAACTTGGAAATTTGTAGTTCAACTCCTCGTTAATTCATAGGAACCGAAATTATAACGTTTTTCGAAAATTAAAATGCCCTCCCAGTCGAATTAAAAAAAGGTTACTTTTTGCAAAAGTCGACTTTGCAAAAAGTTTACAATATTTTCATCTGAAAATTTAACTGTAGTTAGAGGACCACAAAACTGACAGCATATTTAAATTTCAACTCTCTATCACTTCCGGAACGCGAGTTACTGTATTTTTTTTTATTTATTAATTTCTGAACCGATTTTGCTCTACCGGGGTTCATTCTCTTTTTTTTAATTGGGGAGGTGTATCTGGTGACAGCTATCTTTTTTACATATTTTTAGATAATATAGATTAATTTAGTCGACACGTGTTTCGTGTTTCTGGAAAACTTTTGTAATTGCTTTATTCTTTTTTTATTAATTTTTAAAAATTGCGATCGTAATATAGCAAACAAAATCATTTGTCAAAAGTTCAAACAAACTTTTGATTTTTAAAAGTTCCTGTTAATTAAAACATCGTGTTTATAGTGTAGTTTTGTTTTAAAAATTACAATAGTTATTCGTATAAAACACTGTTGTTGTTAGGAAACACAAACAAAAGATATTTGACAAACTTGTGAGGCGACAACCATAGACAACAAAATAATCTACAATTTTGTTAGGTTGGTACTTTGTATTCTATCTTGTCAAACTGTACGGAACTCAAAGTGAAAGGTCGAAGCCGGTCATTACAGTTTTTCAAATATCTCCTCGATTTTTAAGTATTTTCAGACGAGAATTAAAAAATTCTTCTAATTGAAGTAATATCTCGAAATGGTTTTCGATTCACCATGGGTTAGTTTTTTTGGACCTTGCCCATTGCGCGCATTTGTTGCATTTAACTTTTTTTTATCCGAGCTGTAGTTTGTCCTCTAGAAGCGAAAAACTGGTTTTTACCATTTTTATCTTTTTTTTTGGCACCTTAGCGCTCAATATTCACTTATAAATTTCATTGGTATCAATTCCTGACACTTTAATCTATACAAAAAAAAACCCGTCCAATAGTAATTTTCTGTACTTTTTAGGAATTTCTGCTAATTCTATCTGAGTAATATAAATTTGACAGATTGTAAACGTATCAAAATGTATGGGGAATGTGTAGAAAACTGTGGTGTTTCAAATAATAGTCTGAAGAGTGAGTTACAAATTGTAACTCTTTTTACACAGTTTACAGTAAGCTTTATACTTATCCGACGTCACAATACACACACAAGTCCGAGAAGCGGGACTGAACCTGTCCTGCACAGGACATTGAATTTTGATTTAAAAATCGGGACGTCTGGCAACGCTGACGCGATTGTATGTGTGCTGCTTGAGTGAACTTATTACTCTCTTACTAGTCGACTCGCGCCACAAGCCGGGCCCGCTCCTTTCTTTCTTGTCGCGACCTGTTACACATTCGCATCCGCATTAGCTCCGCATCGATTTATGCGGATGCGGATGCGGATGCGGATGTCTAAATCGATGCGGATGTTCCGCATATGCGGATGCGGATGCGAATATTCGCAACATCCCTAGTTTGTAACATTGGTTTGACGATTACTTTAACTTTAACCAAGCCAAGATTTTCTGGTTACGGTTAGCGTCAAAAATGACAGGCGCGACGATGGTGCAAGTAAGCGTAGAAGTACTTTAACCGGCCTTCTGGTGCAAACGACCCTCAGATTCTATCACAGTCTGACTTATAGTAGTACAGATATTTATATCTCGTAAAGATTTAATATTTTTTAATTTCCAGATAATCAAATGTAATGGAAGATCAATACCAGACGACGAGGATTCAGTAGTTAGCATTTACACAACACTACCACCGACAGTACAAACAACAAAACCTTTGGATGTCTATCATCAAATAGCTAATAATTTAGCTGAACGAATTACATCACCCTTGTACAGATTCCTCGGTTTAGGGAAAAATAAATCAGACAAGCAATGGGAGACTATTGAACTGCTCGACGAGGAACCTATGAAAGACGCTGAAGTAGTTGGTAACAATCTCGAAGATAGAGATGTGGAGGAACTGTCCGTCGAAGCGTTACAAAAAGATTCGAAAAAACCAGAAAAAATCGTTTTATATTCAAACTATTTGCCTCCTAAAGAAAATTTGGAGGTGAATTCGACTGTGAACAATGTAGATAGTGCTTTTGACGATGAACCGTTCGAATTTGACGATGCAGAGGAGAAACCCCAAGAAAATAAATTTATATACTTTTTACAAATACTATCTAGTGTTATTCAATTAGCTTGGGGTACTATCGTATCGTTTTTTTCCGCTAAAAGTTGAATTCGATCTTAGATATAGATATATTTAATAAGTATGTAATTGTTTTAATATATAAGGAATAAAACGCGTGGGTTCGGGACCCTCGACAGAAGTGAAACTTATTAAAATATGGCCGGTTCTTCAATAAATAAAATTCTTCATAATTTTGTAATAATTTTGTATACAACGCAAACATGGAGATGATTCATGCTAAACACACCGACTAAACAGCCAAGTGGTACCGACAAATTTTCGATTATTCAACACCATTTTTTACACACCACATTTACACCCCACTCTTTAGAGCATATAAAAGTTTCACTTCAAAAAAACCATCATAATCGTGCCATGCATTTGTATCAATCAACGAACTTATAATAAAAACTTGTTTTATTATTATTTATGTTTTACTTTATTATCTAATAAATAAAATAAATATTAATAAATAAATAGTTTAATTGTCTAATAAATATTTACCTATTATATACGCTTTAATTCAGGTAGTAAATTGGGATTGTTTTACTGGTAGAGCCGCGCGTTGTAATGCTGTGTAAGACGACCTTAGGCTCTTAAGGAAACTTATATACGTCCCTTAAGAGGGCTGTAGCCTGTTTTTGTCACAACAATTGAAGACCAAGGTCCGATTTTAATGAAGGAAGGATTGAATTACCGGCCCTTGCCGACTCTTTCCACTAGCGCTTTCGAACTATACCGAAATCCATTCAATAACATGTCATTTGCAATTTAAATAATAAAAAGTTTACTTTATTATTGAAAAATTAAATTTAAAATGAAAATATATTTTAAAAATATGTAGTAAATAATAACATAAAACTTCGATGGCTTGTGTTCGAAACATTGTTGAAAACATAATAAAATAAAGTTAATCACAATATACGTAAATATTACATTATGTTTACAACCATAAATTACCTTATATATTATTATTATCTTAGAATTACCTACATTGTTTACAAAAGTATATTTCGTTTTAGGTTCATAGTACAGAGGAATATGAACACTAGAATGGATAATAGCGCCATCTTGTATTCATCGTAACATCAAACATCGTAACAGCAACGGTATTTTATAATTGATGATTTAATTTAGCTATTCAATAATAGATGGCGCTGCAAACAATTTTGTCTGATTTTAACACACAACAATAATATTAAATATTGTTTGTAATTGTAGAGTTAAAAGTTAGTTTATAATTACGTACGTTTTGAAATAATTTATGTAATAAAAAGCTAATCTTTTTAAAAGTACTTTGTTTTGTCTGGCAATACCACGGAAAACAGTTTCCATGGCAACGCAATATAACAACAAGCAACACCAAAATATAAATATTAAATTTGGTTTAGTAATAATATTATTAATTAAATGAATAATAAAAGAGTAATGTTACCTAAAAAGGTTTTATCGACGAAGAATATTGCACATCGTTTACAAAATGACCGAAAAATTTTCTCAGCAATCAAAATAAACCGCAACAACGTCATCAAACCGAAAAAAACTACAAAATCTGATATAAACTTTGAGAAACACAAACAAATTTCAAATAGAAGACAATTAATGAGAGATGACAAGAAGAATAGTGGTGATTCCGCTAAAATTACAAAAACAAAATTATTAACGAACGTCGAAGAAATTGCAACGAAAAATGTACAAAATAAAAGTGATACTGTAAAAGACTTGTATAAAAACAAGAATTTTATCGAATCGTCCGATTCTATAAATATAAACAGCCCAAAAAAGAACACATTGGACACCATAAAAGAACTACCCGAGCAACGTTCAGAGACCACTGTTTATTCCAATGCCACGATAGACTCTGACGACGAAGCTTTGGAAAATATAAAAGAATTTCGGCGGCAAAATTTTTTCGAATGTCATTCAGCAAAATCTAGGATGCAAATGTCGTCCGATTCGAACCATGAATGCAGTTACGGTTTCTTTTTAAACGAACGCTTATTTCCTGTGCCGATACAAACTGATTATAATGAATGCATTCGATGCACCGGATGTAATTTGCCTTTCGATAATAGTAATAGTGAAGTGATGAATGGCACGATACAAGCAAAGATAAGTTTGGGTAAAGATAATCCCAAAGACATCGTCGTCCTACTTCCGGTTAGAGATAATTTAATAATTAAAGAGAAACGAAAGGAGAAATTGAAAGTTGAAGATGAAGACATCGCCTATTTTGGTATTGTTAAACTAAAGAATGATAACAAATCTGTATTCTATAATAATGTTCATAATGACTCGTTTGCTTTAAGATATGAGAAAGGATTTAAAGCTCACAGGAACAATTTTGATTGTAAATATGTTGAAATTGATAAAAATGACATTATTATTGTTTAATGCATTGATGTGCAATAACGCTCCCAATGTGACGCGAAAGAAAACATGGCCACAGCCACGTTTAGGTTCTCTGTCTTCTTCTTCTTTTGTTAGATGGCCTCAGATGTCATAACAACGACAATTCTGCCAATGTCGAGTAGTAAATTCTTAATGTTCGTGCTTCAAATTGCAATGGTGTTTTACAATTTGACGCTTTCTTGAAGTATTTGGCGGCAATTCGCCCGGTCACGTCACAATATGAGCGTTTTCACGACGTGGGATAACCACAAAAAAACCGCCTTCGTTCCCTCATATAGAGTGAATTTTAATGTTTCCACAATTGCTCACAAGCTCAGCATAAAATTACGCAAAATACCACCAATTTTGCACAATAATAACCACTATATTTAAGGAAAGGGATAAAACACCTCAACCTTCCCGGCCAAAAGCGCGCCAAACACTAGGTTCTCTGTAGGCTCTCATTTAGTATTTGGCGGCAACATTGTCAAATCGTTTGAAGCGGTCTACAGTTTTTTCATGTCAGATGTATGAAGCACCTCTAGTATATCTCTATGGTTTAATACGTATTTTGTATTAGATTTACATCGGATAAATTAGCGTAATTTTCATAAATAACAAATAAATTGTTGTCGCCGAATTTGAAAGTTTTATTTTCACCAAAGTTTCTTTAAAAGTTCATTTCTTAAAACCGAGTCATTAATAATAAATTATGAAAAAAATTGATAAGAAAAAAACGGTCGAGGAACCGCTTTTTTTTGTAGCTCGGCATGTGACAACACTCCGCCTGATGTAAAGCTAGAGTGCGGTCCATGAATGGAAACAACTGCTACCACAGAGAAATGCCGGCTTGAGGAGACGAGCATGTACCATCTAGATTGACAGTGCACACTCGTCTTTTATTTGGCATGGCACACAGTCTTCTTTCTCGCTTTTGGCTGGGTTGATGTCACATATTAGTGAGTTTATTTTTTCTGTTCTATCTTCATCGCAATATTAATAATGTAAATTGAAAAAAGTGTTATTCAAATATGTATGTAATATAATATTAAATTCAGCGAGTAATATATTTATATAAAGTCAAGCTCTGATAACTGACAAAATAATATTCTTTAATATCATTTCCTTGGCACACACCATACCATTTCCGTTTACAACATAATGCGCAATTTATTTATTTAAACATTACTAATATCCGCTCGTGAAAGTTATTATCAGAATTATATTATTTTGTAATAAATATCTATTAAATCGCTTCGTATGCTAGATAGAAGTTTCAATTGTCAATTGAATTAATTATATTTATTTTTAAATTTGTTAAAATTCACAAACCTAAATATAGGTAATAGAGAAAAAGTCAAAAACAAAATTCTGTCTAACATTTTCTTTAATGCGATTTGAAAATCATATTTGTTATAATTGTCCACAACATCATATGCGTATTATCCATTTAACATTTCATAAAATGGTAGTTTATTGGCAGTAGTTCCCTCTCGACGTTTGAAGGGAGATTGCCATGCAACCCAAATAAGAAGAAATGGTTGTTTCAATGACCGCGTCGTTTCATCCATGAAATAAAAACTCAAAAACGAAAAGCTTGAAACATTTTTTCAATAATATATAAATTATTAAAAAACAATTCATAAATTTTCTGTGATCATGATCTAAGAATAAAAAATACTGTTAATAATAATCATTATTACGTAAAATTATAAAATTTTAATATAGTCAGGTTAAAATAATCAAAACTAAGGTGATAGTGAGCCGTGTAAAATATTTCAATGTAGCTAAAAATATCTTATAATATATGTATATGTTGATACTTTCTGTTGTACCGGTATTGATTATAGTGGAATTTTAAGGGTATTAAAATATTACAATAAACAAAAATCGAGTCAAGGTGCAAGTTGTTGCATAATTTGTTTAAAACTATGTAATAAATATGGTGGGGCTCGACGCGCGTACTTCAGTTACGGACACATTCTGTCGACCCAAACACGCGCATATCATATCAAACATAATTGAGTGCTCTTTAAATCCATTTAAAATAATAAAATATGTGCATGAAAATGTTATCAATAGGCGCTTTACAAGTTATATTCCTGTCGTTGGCTGGATTTTTGATGGCAGAGAGTGAGCTGCGTGAGTACAATTTCTTCTTTCTTTTTTTATTGAACTGTTTATGTGGGTGTTAAAAAGATCGTCCGGCAGTTATTTGGATTATAATAAAATATACAGATTGATAATTTGATAGATTGCGCTCTAAAAGGTTTAACTGCAAAAGGTCAATTGAAAAAGATGTTTGTTAATCTTTGATACTAATTTAAAACTATAATATAATATTAAAATATCAATAATTATATCTTTATTTATTTATTTTTGTTTTATATATATATGGTTACATAATACAATAATGGTAGTTTAATAATAATAAATAATTCTTCAGGTTTATTTTTTGCAAATATATTTTTTTTAAATTTGTAATTATTTTTGAATGGTCTGGCAAAGAAAGAAGGTATGATTAGCATGTTGTAGATATAGTTAATACCACATTAGAAAGAATTATAAAATAACGAAAGAAAATATGGAACAGTTATTAGAAATACTTAATAAAGGAGAATGTTTGAAAGTGATAATTTTGAAGAGCGCTCGTGCAATCTTGACGGATTGAGTCTTCTACCCAATCAAATAAACACAGTTGTGTTTGAAACAAAAACAAAGATAATTAAAGCAAAATTTTTAATCGTTCTTGCGTAAAAACAATCTCACCCAGCACCGATGTAACATTACAAAAGCGTATGTAGGCAACTTTCTAGAAAAAAACTAGGAAAAGGTTATTATTTACGTCAGAATTCGAATGGGTGGTAATAGTGGTAGGATTGAGGAAGGAGTCAATGTCACACTTTATCCTTTAAATCAATGTTAAAAAGGTAATTTAAAATGATGTGAGTTAATCGCGTATGCAGAATTCATATGGGATTATTATTATTAAAAATTGTTCGAATGCCCTTTTGTGTGACATGCATTGTTAACATTAGGTACTTACGCTAAAGCTTTCTACTGATATATACATCGTATTATTATATGCATTAATTAATTTTTAATTAACGTTATTAAATGTTAATTAATTAATTGCCTTGTTCACAGTCATGTGGTCGTTTAACTTCTCTTAGATGTATTACCAGTAATTCCACTTAATGTGTTTAAATGTGTTAAATTCATTTATTCCTAGTAGTTAAAAACTGATCTGATGAAAAATCAGAATCAAAATTTAAAAAAATCAGTGTAAAATAAACAGGTTACATAGTTTGTGTCGCCAGAGATCTCGGGTTCGATGGGATTAAATCGAGATGAATTTTATACATATGGGAGTTTGACAGACACGCCAGGCGACAGGTAGACGCCCTCAGCGTTGCGTTGAGCAGATGTCTAGATGTATTTTAGAAATGTTTCATCCGAGTATCCAACATGTATCTGAAGAAACATGTACAAAGATTGCAAGAATATTATGAAAGAAGTTTAACATACGAAAGAGCGAGCGAGACATGGACAGGTTGTATTCGTATGACGAAAGCATACAGCCTGCCTGTACGAGCCTGTCTGTGACGACAGACATGTGTCTTAAGAACATAGAATACTAACATAAACATTGATTTACTCAACACAACACCTTTTTTATAGTAGTCCGGCACTCGCCAGTGTGTTGTGGTACATGAGCAGAAAAACAACTGCTACCACACAGGACAGTGTGCAGGCTGCAGTCGCCTCCGTTGTGACAACTTGAGGAGACGACACCGTCCAACTTGATCCAAGAATGATCTCGATTATTTCCGCATTTTACGCAAACTCAAAAATAATTTTTAAATAGATAGAACAAAGCTTGTTGTATCTATTTGTACTGAAAAACTAGGGTACTTAATCAAGTATTGAAACATACAACAGTGTCGGTCGAAATGTTTTTCAAGGGTTCATAGATTGTGTACTCTTGTCTAGCCAACTCGACTACGAACAATTTCAATGAATACAAAGATAAATTAATGTATATTTCACGCGTTTCTACTGAACTATGTTTTGTAGGTACACATCATAAGTACTAAAGTACAAATAGAGATAATTTTGATTGTTAACAACGTATATATATTTTTATTGTAGCTCAGCATGTGACAACACTCCTCCTGATGTAAAGCTAGAGTGCGCTCCATGAATGGAAACAACTGCTACTACAGAGAAACCTGTGCGGGTAGCAGTCACCTCCACTATGCTGGCTTGAGGAGACGAGCATGTACCATCTTAGATTGACAGTGCACACTCCTCTCGCTATACCTGGCTACTTTCAAACTGTTCCCGAAACGCGACAAAGTCACTTCACGTGTGTTACATTCGAAAGTGGTGGAAATATAACACTTATTAGATACTAAGTAAAACTTATATCACTTGTAAAGTTCTATAAATTCCGCAAACGAGTTGTTGTTACATGATACTAAAATAAACATTAATTTAGGGATGTCAATGTTGTTATTTATCGATAAATGCTAAAATATATTTATTTAAAATATTGAATCGAAATCTATTAATTATTAAATAACCTTTATTTCCTAAATATTAAAAATTATGCAAAATAAATGATTACAATAATCTAATTTGGGTAACTGCAATAATCAATAACCAGAAATAAAATCTTTTAGACTAAGAAATAATATAAATAAATGCACAATTATAGATTAAATTAAAGTTTTTTGTAGTAATCGTTATTTTAGCGGCAAAATTGGCAATATTGACGTCGAACTTGCGTCAATACACCTTTTACGGTTAACTTTTAAACTTGACTTTTGTATGTGTAAATATTTTGGTTAAAACACTAGTTATTCTATATTACATAATTACATATTGTAAGTAATGTTAATTTTTAAGTTATAGTTACAAAAGAGTGCTTTATAATTTTTAATTTATTTAAGGATGATTTTAACCTAATTCGGTCCAGTGCTTTAAAAACTTCATTTTTTTATAAGTAGAGGTTGTATGTGATTGTTTCGTCCCACCGGGCCGAATATGTTAGTCGAAAGGAGCGATGTACTCGTAAAATGTTGTCAGTTGAAGCCTTGACCGACTGAACATCTGTCATCTTTGAGTTCGATACATTTCTCTAAATAGGGTTACCAATAACTAGTTGTTGAGAAATGTGTTTTGATTGCTTTTAATGTTTAATGCAATTTCATGTTTGTTATGGTTTTATTTAGTTTAAGGTTAAATTGGTTGCAGTAATTATAACACTTGTGTTTTGTAAATGTATTCTAAATTCCCGATCCCGCATTAGGATATTTTCCTTTGGGTATCAGTGATATTCTTCTCCCTCTGTTGCGGAATGCTTCGTGGTATGCTGCGGACTATTGTAATGTACTTTGTAAAATGTGTTTATTTCGGGTCTGTGTGTTATTTAAAGTAGAATACCTATTTTTGGGCCCACTTGATACCTAATAGTTTGATAACAAAACAATATTCTAAAATAATATCTTATTTCTTTATTAATTCATTTAAATTATATCAACACATAATTTTACCAATCAATAGTATGTTTAATTACATAAAAAACCGATATTATCAATTATTAAAGCATTTAAAATAATAATAAACTCAAATGTTGCATCAGAAAACATCTAATTACTCAATAACCTTATAGTTTAGAATTTTTAACAAATTAGATAGTATAAAAGAATAACGGAAGTAATCGAAGTGTAACTTAAAATTAATGAATGCATTTGACGAGTTGAAGTTTTCTACTCATTGAAGGCAAATTAACAATTTGTGAAAGCATTTTTAGAATAGTGTCAACCCTCTCTCGAGTGTTGTGCAATCGACTTTCGATATTACGCGATCACAACACTAGATACACTTGGAACTCGATTTATATTAATTTACTCGTAAACTAGGATTTGGGAGTTTTGGCGGCCATCGTGACACGTCAGGTTATCTGTCTTGAATTATTTTCCTAAACTTGTGTTTCTTTTTTTATTGTAACTCGGCACGTGACAACACTCCGCCTGATGTAAAGCTAGAGTGCGGTCCATTAATGGAAACAAATGCTACTACAAAGAAATCTATGTCGGCTTGAGGAGACAAGCATGTACCATCTAAATTGACAGTGCACACTCCTCTCGCTATACCTGGCTACTTTCAAACTATTCCCGAAACGCGACAAGGTCACTTCACCGGTGTTAATAATGGTGGATTATTAACCATTAAGTGTTCGTGCGTGAGTGTGGGCAAACAATTCAAAAGAAGAGGACATGTGTGTTTCCATTTTCCCTGCAAAACTCCGTAGGACGTTTCAGTAAGGATTCTACCACTTTACTGGAACAATTTTTGACTTGACTGAGACTTGACCTGACTATTTAGTGTGATGAATGAATGACTCGTAATGCACAATATTATTGACTTGATGCAAAATATTTACTTTGACACTGGCAAATTGTTATAATGCCACATAAAACAAAAAGAAAGAAAAGAAACTAGGATTTGGCCAAATTGGCAAGTTTATTTAACACGCTTTTTAAAAGTCAAGAAAATGATTAAATGACGAAAGTCCTTAATTATCATTATAATTAAAAAAAAAACTAGCATCTATATTAAAATAATCATAGAGATACAAACAAGAGGTGCAAACTTCCTACGTCTGACATAAAAAACTGTAGGCAGCTCCACACGATTTGACAATGTTATCGTCGAGTCAAATACTAACTGACAGAGAACCTAAACGTGACTGTGGTCATCTTTTCTCCCGCGTCACATTGGGAGCGTTATTGCACTAGTTGTATATAATTGTAAATAATGATCAAAAGAAACTAATTTAAAATAATTTATTTTCAGCTGAAAACTTCATGAAATGCAAACAAAAAGATAATAAGTTAAACGATTGCCTAAAAACATCTGTTCCTGATGCGATTAGAAAAATGAAGAAAGGTGAGAGAATAACTCCATTTACATCTAGAGCACATTTTTTATGTATTTTACCATTGTCCTTTTATTCATACCTAATAATGAGAGGAGAGTTCATGACAACCTGGATGCACACTCGACGGCTACTTTTAAAGAGTGCTAGGCAGACTGATGATGGTTATTAGCCCAGTCTGCCGTCCTGGGGTAGTACCACCACTTTCGAATGTAACACCCGTGAACCGACTTTGTCGCGTTTCGGGAGCAGTTTGAAAGTAGCCAGGTATAGTTAAAGGAGTGTGCACTGTAATCTAGATGGTGCATAATCGTCTCTTCAAGCTGGCATAGTGGAGGCGACTGCTGCCTGTAGACATTTCTCTCTAGCTTTACATCAGACGGAGTTTTTTTTTTTTTTTTTTTTTTTATTGTAGCTCGACATGTGACAACACTCCGGCCTGATGTAAAGCTAGAGTGCGGTCCGTGAATGGAAACAACTGCTACCACAGAGAAATCTCTACGGGCTGCAGTCGCCTCCACTATGCCGGCTCGAGGAGACGAGTGTTGTCATATGCCAAGCTGTAATAAAAAAATGACCTGCAGACAGTATTTTGTTTGTTTATTTGCGTTTTTTCGCTCGCGTCGCCATCGACTTTACCTATACTTTTGTACGGCAAATCGTCGAGTATATCGTACCTTTCTCCAGGTATACCAAACTTATCAGTGCCTTCATTGGAGCCGCTGCACGTGGCTGCAATTAACATAGACTCAGGAGCTGGTCCCGTCACCATTACGCAGAATTATAGAAATATAAAAATACATGGATTAACTGACTCTACACTCACTACCTATAAGTATATATTTTTGTTATTCGTATTTTTTTTTAATTGTAGCTCGGCGTGTGACAACACTCCGCCTGATGTAAAGCTAGAGTGCGGTCCATGAATGGAAACAACTGCTACCAGAGAGAAACCTGTACGGGTAGCAGTCGCCTCCACTGTGCCGGCTTGAGGAGACGAGCATGTACCATCTTAGATTGACAATGCACACCCCTCTCGTTATACCTGGCTACTTTCAAACTATTCTCGAAACGCGACAAAGTCACTTCACGAGTGTTACATTCGAAAGTGGTGGTAATACCCCAGGACGGCAGACTGGAGAAATAACCATCATCAGTCTGCCTACCACTCTTCATTAGTGCCTATAGGCACTGGGCGACCAAAATACATATAACAAAGTTACATTGGTACCGGTCAGAATTAGCGAGGTTCGAACACGGGTCTCATCGATCGTGAGTTATCTCGTCTTACCGCTAGACCACGGCCGCTGTATTATTAAAGAGTGCTGGAATGTGTAGGAAGACTAATATTGTCTCCAGCCATAGTTTAGATGACGCCTCAAGTTAAGCTAGAGTGACCGCACCGCATTGAACGGGTACAACTGCTTCTACAGATTAATTTCTATAGTCAGCAGCTTTCGCAATGCCGTCCTGCGGAGATTAATGTGCACAATATAGTTTGACAGTGCACACTCCTCTCGTTATTTCAAACTGTTCCCGAAACACATCAGAATTTAGCGGGGTTTGAAAGCTAGACCACGGTCGCTCAAAAAGTAACTAGTAAAAAAGTATTTTTTTATTAATATAATTAAATCACTTAATTAGAATGTAATTTTCAGAGCGGACCTAAAACGTTATCGTTTGCGCACCGAATCAATAACACCTAAAATGGAATTCATTGCTGATTATGTGATGAAGGGGCGTATTCTTGTGTTACCTATTCAGGGAAAAGGAATCGCCAATATTACTATGGGTACGTTTATAATGTTACTATACGCCATTTTTTCTTAGTTACCCCTTAGTAGCCTCTTCACAATTCTGCATGGCAATCCGCCGCGCAGGTCGACAAAAGATTGCGGGTTTTTATGGCGTCCGACAAAGCAAAGCAAAAAGTCTCCCCCCATTGCAGGATTGTAAATGGGCAACTAAGGTCCAATTGCACCAAAAGGCTCGTTAAAGTTACATTGACTGTTACATTTTACGATTACTTTTTTATTCTAGTCCACACGCGTTGCACTATCTTGTTAATTCATATCGTTATCTTTAAAAGGGTGGCTGTAGTAATTATGAGTACATTCCCGAAACAAATAGTAGAAAAACATTATGTGCCTTCTTTTTATACATTTGACGTTAGTGACATTGGTTTAACTATTACTTTAACTTTGACACAGCTAAATTCGTTGGTTACGGTTATCGTTAAAGTAAGCGTCAAAATAACGGTCTTAAATTCACGCCTTAACCATATTTGGAAAAGTGATTTGGTTTATATTTTAATTATGTGTAATTTTTCAGTAAACCTGGTTGTGAAACACGATTTAATTGGCGAGCCGATTGTTAAAGATGGTCAAACGTACATGCATATGAAAGAGTATAAAGTAAAATTCAATCCGGAGAAAGTTTCATTGTATTTTACTAATTTATTCAACGGGGACAAGAGATTAGGTGATCAAATGAACGCGTAAGTTTTATTACATTTCATATTACAAGAGTGGTATGCAGTCTGATGATGGGTAATTAATAAAATTACCACAAATTTTCGAGAATAACGAATAAGAAGAGTCTGCCAACATAGGCGGTGCACCTAAACAAGCCGCCATAGTGAAGGCTACAGACTACTTTTCTTGATATCAATGGTATTTGTAAATGAACCACACTATTTACTCATAGCTTAACACTCTACTTCTATCCCTGTAGAATTAACGGTGTTACAATATAAAATAAAAATCCGAACTAATAGTTTTATAAAATGATATTATCGAGCGCCATCTGTTATAGAATAGCTGAAACTCATTAGCTTATTTTGTCATGGTTATCATAAAAAAAAAATATTATTAACCTTGCTACTTTATATGTATATTGCACGTATAATTGCCTAAAATATATTGGCGTTAATTATAATAAATAAAAAATAAAACGATATACTTTAACTAATTTATAGCGCCATCTAGTGTTGAGTAGCAAAAGTTTAAATGGCACTGAATTTTCGTTTATTTTTTGCAGCTTCCTGAACGAAAACTCGGAGCTTGTATTCAACGAGTTGAAGGATTCATACGAGAAGAGCATGAGCTCAGTATTTCAAGATATTACAAATAGGATATTCGATAAAGTACCAATGAACAAAATATTCCTTGAAAATTAATTAAATGTACAAAAATAGACTATAAGTATACCAATATTAAAGAAAATAATATTGTTATTTCAAAACGTACAAATCCAAATGCAGATAATCGTAAAATGAAATGTAGTGCTTTGAAATTTGCATAAAAAGAAAATATTCATTGTTTTCACTTAACACAATATATTAATTTTAAGAAAGACTGGACTTAGAAAATTTATCGCTTCATCATCTATGAACTATTCTTCTGTTTTAATTTGTGATTGATTAGGTGTTTATTGTCCACCACGCATTGGTTATGCGGACCTAACCAAGTGGTTGTCCATTACCCGTAATGACAGTAGAATAGATGGGATTGAGACATTAATTTACGGAATGTCACGTGATTTAGAATAACAAATTTTAAGCTGTTCGCAACATAATACCTACGATATTGCTTCGTATATTAATTATAAGTGTAATTTAGTTATAAGTACTTAATAAGTAATGGGGTTTGTGTGAAATGACAATGTTTGAAGTAGATGCGAATTTGCCATCATTTTTTTATAATATTTACTTCAAATAATGTACCTATTTATTTATATTTAAAAATATGCTTTAATTAGTCTTGTAAATAAATTCCTTCTTTTTTAACTTTTACATTTGTTTTTTTTTAAACCGTTAAGCTCGTGTATACACCTGGCTTCACTTTTAGGCCTAAACCTATCCTGGGATCCTGGATAGAACTTATAATGAAACAAAAATGTATTTTCTATGATATTTATTTTATAGAATAAGAATAACAAAAAAAAATCTATGGCATTGTCACTGGTAACGATAATTCAAATTTATTGCGAATTTTATATATATCTACTACAGTAAAAATACTACAATTAATATTAGGCATCATTTTTCATCACTATATAGATATCCAAAGAGGAAAACTAAAAATTACTGAAAATTTACGAATAAATCTTATTAAATAAAATACATAAATCTGTATCCATTTACAGACAAACCTTTACTAACCAAATTTTTAAATGATGGTTAAAAATTTATAATTTTTTTTGTAACATTTTTTTTTTCACAAATAATATTTTTATATGTAAACTAAGCCTCTAAAAGGTTATGAAGCAAAAATAAGGGTATACAGAGCAAGACATGTGTGTAGAGAAATACCTTTAAATCGCCAAATCTTTTATGGACATGTGAAAATGGACGGTTGGATGACTTTTTATAGGAAAATATTTATCTTATAATTTTTAATATTTTAAAAATATATTGTATAGTTTTGTACTATGAGGTATGAAAAATGGATGTATTTATTTTAAAGTCACAACATTCGCAACATTTCACAATTAAAATTATTTAATTATGGACTTATGCTATTAATTTAAAAGATTTCCTCTAATTGATTAAAACATTTATTTATCAAAAATTCTACGAAGATAAAAGTTCACACACTCTTCCTCACATTTTAATTCAAAAAAAAACGTAAAATAACATTCATTAAGATAAATTGCCAAATTTCCCGGCTCATATGAAAAGTTGGAATGATTTTTCAACAGTCAAATTAAATGCATAAAATTCAGAAGAATTACAAAAGAGTTGCGGTTCAATTATGAACCAAAAAGCGGATGATTGTTTAAATTCAATAAAACCATTTACTTAAACCTAATTGTACTTAAATTAACATAACTTAAGAATAAAATGTGTTATTTCTTAAAGAATATTAATATTATTTAAACTTTTTAACACAACAAATGAATTACAAAGCACCAGTGGCGAAGCGTCCGTATAAACAGACTCCCAACTGCATCTCAGATTAAAAAGGAAAGGTTTTAGATGTCCAAACATAATTATTTAATAACTGTATTGTATTTCTGATCTTTTATGCTTTTCTCTCCGTGAGTTTTATTGAGCATTTTCATATCAATCTTCGCCACTGCAAAGCAAAATTTTAAAAGCAAGTATTACTTCAAAAGTTTTATATGCGACACAACGCTAAATAAAGGCTTGAAGAAAAATGTTAGGAATCCATCATCTTAGCACCAAACAATTTTTTTTCCATCCAAACACACCTTAAAACCCATTTCAACCAATACTTATCCATTTTTGTCAATCCGAGATCACAATGCCATTGTGCAATTGCCCAAAACAACATCCAAATCGGTTTAAGTTTTAAGGAGACAAACATACGTACAATATTAATTTATTAGAACTAAAATGATAGAGCTTAGAAAAATCTTGAATTGACAAAAATGGAACAAAGTAAGGAACCGAGTGTTTAGTTATTAAAACAATACCTAAAACACTAATTTAGGACCTAACTCCATCTAACCTCTACTTCATTCATTAGTTGTTAAAACTAACTACAATTTACTACTTTTTTATTTAGTTATTTAAAATATTAGAAAAACATTTAGTTAATTATTTTGCTCTATTCCGATGATAAATAAGAATCTAAAATTACTGGCCACATTAATTATTGGAATTAGTGTAATTTTGAAAAGAATTAATAAAATACACGTAAATAATATAATGTTAAATTATGTTAATAACTTATAAAAATAAAATTATTAAAATTATAATCCTAACATTATTTAAAAGAATTAAAAATTAAATTTGTAAACGAACGGGTAATTTTTTAAATCTTTAAAATAATATTTTTATTCGTCTCTATATCTAATTAGAAACATACGAGTGTATTCTAAACACAATAATTACGATTAAAATAAATCCATAATTGGATAAACAAGGCTTAAACTAAGACGTCGAATATAACCATAAACTTGTATCCAAATAAACAACTATAACCATGTAAATATATAAACTTAAAATCACTTGTGACACAACAAAAACGATAATTTGAGCTCAAGGAAACTGTGTAGTCGAAGTAGAACGTCTACATCCAGTGGTGACCGGCGCCGGTATCCTCGAAGGACCGATTCTAGGATCCTTTCTCGGAGCGGCCAACTGTCTCGTACTCGCCGATCTTTCTAACTTACCATCAGACATGACCCAAGCGGAAGTGAAGTCAGCATAATCAGAATCTTTTGAACTAGTTCGGGATAAAGAATCATCTGTTTTGGAATAATGACGAATAATATCCTTCACCTTCTCGAGCACAGTCGCGTCATCTTTCGCATATTTAGTCGAGTGCAGAATTTGTTCGAGCAACGGGGCGAAAGGTTTCTGTGGCGGACTGGATCTCAGAGTGACACTGCTGGCTCTCAAGGGAGAATTTCTTTTAAAAGCCTCCGATTGAGGCTGGATTTTAGCCTTAACTTTTCCATCGAAAGTGTCCGGAGCTATTGTGGGCCTAGATTTAATTTTAGTCTGATTAGGTGATCTACCATTCCATGTATTTCTGACTGACGGTGGTAACTTGGGTGTCGATTTAGGCGATGTGTTGGTGTGTTTGGGACTCGATGTAGGTGTCTTATTTCTGACGGGGGAATGATGTGGTATTCGGGATGGGGGACGATTTCTAGCCGGTCTCGTCGGTGATTCTTGATTCCTTTCGGGTGAAGCTCTGTTAGATTTGTTTATTTCTTCGGTGGCGGGCGGTTTCTTTGGACCATAGAAGGTTCCAGAATAATCTGTTTTACGTAGGCCAGTGTTCAGACTGACGTAGTCGTCAACTCTACCGTTGCGTTCTACCTGACAGCCGTCTTCTTGGTCGAGACGCTCTGAAAATAATACAAATTTATATTTTATTTTTCTTAAGAAATAAATGTGGATATGATTTTGATGGACAGTGATCTATTAAACAGAATAATAAGTGGTTAATGGTTGCTAGAATCGGAAAGGTAAATTTGGTGACACGTCGTTAATTTAGTCGACACGTGTTTCTGGAAAACTTTTATAAATGTTTTGTTCTTTTTTTATTATTTTAAAAAATTGCGATCATAGTATAGTAATCGTAACGTTTCAGACGGAACTAAACCATTGCCAGTAAACATAAAAACTAAATCCTTGTCAAATTATTCGACCAAACTTTCAATTTAAAAAATTCATTTTAATTAAAACATGGTATTTATAGTATACTATTTTGTTCATTACACTGCAGCGATTATTTATATGAAATACTGTTATCGTAAGGAAACCCAAAGAAAAGATATTCACAATCTTGTTAGGTAACAACCATAGACAATAAAAATATCTATAAAATTGTTAGGCTTTACACTACCTCTTTTTCTACACCAATGTCTATGGTCTGTCCGAAGAAGGTCAATCGCGTGTGTGTTTCAAAAATTCGCGATTTTAAAGTTTTTTCACACGTGAATCAAAAAATACATCTAATTGAAGTGATATGTCGAAATGGTTTTCGATATAACATGGGTTAGTTTTTGAAGATCTTACCCATTGTTGGAAGGTATTGCGTTATTTATGGGTACATATTTTATGGGTTTTAAAAAAACTTCTACATTATTGTTTAGTGAATATTTTCACGTCTCAACCGCCATTGTTGTACATGGACTTTTGTTTAAAACGTGCTTTGTGATCAGAGTTTGAAACAAGTTCTTTGAAATACATTTTGTTTATTTTATTTTTATATTGTTTAGGTTGGGGTTCACTTACGAGTTAAATGAATTTATTGACGTATTTTATGCTTTATGTACGTAAGAGCGACCGTGGCCTGGCAATGGAAATGAACTCACGATCGATGTTACTCGGGTTCAACCCTCACTAAATTCTGACCAATGTAACTTTGTTATATGTACTTTAGTCGCTTATTAAAGAGTGGTAGGCAGACTGATGATGGTTATTAGCCCAGTCTACCGTCTTGGGGTTGTACCACCACTTTCGAATTGTCGCGTTTAGGGTTTAAAATAGCCAGGTATTGCGAGAGGAATGTGCACTATCACTCTAGATGGTCACTCGTCTTCTCAGGCCGGCATAGCGGAGGCTACTGCTGCTCGTAGAGATTACTCTATAGCAGCAGTTGTTTCCGTTCTTGGAGCGCACTCTAGCTTTACATCAGGCGGAATGTTGTCACATGCCGATTAAAAAATTAATTACGTAATAAAAGAGCCCTTAACCACATTACAACTTTAGAATAATTTATACCTCACCAATAAATTATTCTAAAGTTGTAATGTGGTTAAGGGCTCTTTTCATTTATAGTGGTTATTATTATAGTGCATACAATATAATTTGTAAGTATTGAAATACTTCGAGTGTCAATTGAAAACACAAACGGGCTCCTAACACACGTGCATTACAGAATATGCGTTTTGTAATAATAAATTCGCAATCGCGTATGAAAATGTTTTCATAATGAACTTTTGAGTACTCTCATAAACATACAAAATTAATAAGTAAATTGTGACTTTTGCAATAGCAAACGTAAAAGGTGATGTATTTATGTTTGTTATAAAAATAAATAAGTTATTTTTATTTTATTCATATAGTTATATGAGTACTGTAATTATTTTAATTTTTACAGTAGCTCTGCATTTGAGAGGTAAGACGCGTGAACTCACGATCGATGAGACCCGTGTTCGAACCTCGCTAATCCTGACCAATGTAACTTTGTTATATGTACTTTCGTCACTACTAAAGAGTGGTTATTTGCACAGTCTGCTGTTCTGGGGCAGCACCACCGCTTGCCACCACTTTAGTCTATGAACGAAGAACAGTTGCTTCCACAGATGTACCAGTCGCCTCCGCTATCTACACCATCTAGTTTTACAGTGATATACTTCTCTAATTATACCCTGTCTACTTTTTTTTTATTGTAGCCGGGCATACGACAATACTCCGCCTGATGAAAAGCTAGAATGCGGCCCATGAACGGGAATCCTGATGTTAGGTTAAGAGTGCAATTCATAAGCGGGTACAACTGCTACCGCAGAACAATGACTGCAAGCATTTTTATTATTTATTTTATCAGTCTGCCTAGTTTAATGTCGGGAATCAAACACCGAGACTCCTCGATGAACATCACAAATAATCAATGGGGAAGGTTCCAAAATAATAACCCATGTTAAATAGAAAACCATTTCGAGGCGCCGCCCTGAGATATCACTTCAATTAGATGTATTTTTTGATCCACGTCCGAAAAAACATTAAAACCTGTAACACCCGTGAAGTGATCTTGTCGCGTTTCGGGAATAGTTTGAAAGTAGCCAGGTATAGCGAGAGGAGTGTGCACTGTCAATCTGGATGGTACATGCTCGTCTCCTCAAGCCGGCATAGTGGAGGCGACTGCTGCCCGCACAGGTTTCTCTGTTGTTTCCATTCATGGACCGCACTGTAGCTTTACATCAGGTGGAGTGTTGTCACATGCCGAGCTACAATAAAAAAAAAGATATTTGAAAAACTGTAATGACACGCGATCGACCTTCTTTGGACGGACCATAGACATTGCTGTAGAAAAAGAGGTGGTGTACAGCCTAACAATTTTATAGATATTTTTATTGTCTATGGTTGGTTGTTACCTAACAAAGCCAATATCTTTTTTTTGTTTCTTTACGATAACAGTATTTAATACAAATAACCGCTGCAGTGTAATGAACAAAATAGTATACTATAAACACAATGTCTTAATTAAAATAAATCTTTTAAAATTGAAAGTTTGGTTGAATAATTTGACAAGGATTTAGTTTTTATGTTTACTGACAATGGTTTAGTTCCGTCCGAAACGTTACGATTACTATATTAAGATCGCAATTTTTAAAAAATAATTAAAAAAGAACAAAGCATATATAAAAGTTTTCCAAAAACACGTGTCGATATAGCTGTACATATACACGTTGCCAATTATAGGTAAATTATTTGTTAGCCATTGATATTTCCTATTTTGGATGATCCTGATACAGCCTGAGTCATTCCCTCATCATTGGCAACACCATATTGTATAGTGGTCACTTAGAATACTAGATCTAGCCTTATTTGATGCTTATAACCATACATGCCGTCTAACAGCGACTCCATACACGAAAAGGATATAGGGTCGTCTTCTAAGATCATGGGGCCCTAGGACGGGAGTCAAATAAGGGCTTCCCTATAAAAATATAATAACAACACTTCGCCTGATGTAAAGCTAGAGTGCGGTCCATGAATGAAAACAACTGCTACTACAGATAAATCTCTACGGGCAGTCGCCCTCACTATGCTGGCTTGAGGAGACGTGCATGTACCATCTAGATTGACAGTGCACACTCCTCTCGTTATACCTACTTTCAAGCTATTCCCGAAACGCGACAAGGTAACTTCACGGGTGTTACATTCGAAAGTGGTGGTACTACCCCAGGACGGCAGACTGGACAAATAACCATCATCAGTCTGCCAACCACTATTTAATAGTGCCTATAGACCCTGAGTGACATAATAAGACATAGTTACATTGGTCAGAATTAGCGAGGTTCGAACACGGGTCTCATCGATCGTGAGTTCACGCGTCTCACCGCTAGACCACAGCCGCTGTAAATCTCTCTCGCTCACTCTAAGTTTAAATATAATGAATAATTACAACTTGTTTTAATTAATTATTTAATAAAAAGCAGGTTTGTCACTTGTAATGGTAACCTTTTTAAGTATTTTCGGGAACTTCGAGGCTTAACAACCTTGGGGCTCTACGCCCGGGCCTTTTAGGCCTGTGTCATGGTGGAAACTCTTTCCGTGTTTCTTTGAAATGTCCTCCAGTGCCATTGAAAGACTTATTAGAATAAGATGTCGGACAAAATGTACATAACAAATTATAGTAGACCGACATGCGGCTTTGTTGATTATGGCAGCATTACTAACTAGGGGCAAGTAGAACAACACGTCACAGTAGAAATGCTTAGAAATACTTACCATTTTGTTTTAAAAAAACAATTTAAATATTGTTAAAATTACCATATAAGTATGGTATTGTTTATGACTGCTCTATATGGTCAAAATTGTAGCCATTATTTCCTGTATACTAATAATAAATGCACGTGTATGTTTGCGTGACTGTTACCTTTTTTGGTGCCTTATACACCACGCTGTATACAGTTTTTTTATTATAATAACATGGAGGATCGAGATATATACTAGAGGTGCAAACTCCATGCATCTGACATGAAAAAAGCGTAAGCCGTTGTTGCCGTCAAGTCAAATACTAACTACAGAGCCTAAAGGTGACTGCGGTCATCTTTTCTCTCGCGTCACATTGGGAGCGTTATTGCACATCTAGTTGTATATATCAATGCTAATAGGTTATTAATTTAGGTCCTACGAGATATCAAGGTCTATCTCCCTCTATATTGTTTTAATAATATAAAAAATATTTTTATTGGCAACACATTGCCTATCTCCTTTGCCTACTTTCTTTGCCTACCTATTGTGTGTAAGATGTGTAAAAAAAGAAAATGAAATGAAGAAGAAAAAGATGATGTTGAAAAGACCTGGCTACCATGGATGAACCTAATCACCCATAAATGTAGAGCATACGGGTGATTAAAGAGTAGTACGGAGACAGATGCTGGTTATTAGCCCAGTCTGCCGTCCTGGAGCAGTACCACAACATTCGAATGTAACAGGTATAACGAAAAGAGAACATTATCAACCTGGATGTGCTCTCCTCAAGCCGGCTTAGCTGACTGCAGAAATTTTGCTGTAGTAGCAATTGTTTCCGTTCATGGATCGCACTCTAGCTTTACATCAAATGGAGTATTATCAAATGTTGAACTACAATAAAAGAATAGAAGAGCTCACCACTTAAATCTGCGTCTTCGATAGAATTCTGGCTATGCAATGAATATCTATGATTAACCACACTCTTAGCGCCCGAAGGAGACCCCTGTGTCGAACCAGCAACCACGCCCAAACTCCTGTACCCCTCATCCGACACCTCAGATCCATTATCAGATGCACTCTCGACAGCAGGCGGAGTTATAGGCCTCGGACTCCTGTTTCTACTGGCATGAGGAGTGGGAACCAAATGGCTCGACGCGACCACCCCCTTAGTTCTTCTGTCTGGAGAAGCAGACTGTCTCCCGGGACTCGGAGTCAGGTATTTCCTGTTTGGAGAGACAGCGCGGTCTGTTGTGCCTGTAATGTAGAAATTCTGGATTATTATTTTAAGTTTTTTAAACTTCGCGGCTAGAATAATATTGTCTGGTTGGTGGGAGAGTTCTTACTTTACACCATGACGCCGTAAATTTCATACTTGGCCCTTTTATTAGAGTTCTGCTTGACGCGGACGGGGCGCTACAATAGAGGCCGTAAATGGTGACATTAATATTAACTTTAAATTGGCGAGTTGGAGTAACGAATCACCTAAGCGTCTCGTTATAGACGCGTACTGTATTGTACCATCTCAATAGATTGTTACACTAAGCAAAAACGAAGCATTTTTGCCGGTACTAAACCGAGTAGTGCTCGTCTGTGGTACCGATCAGAATTCAGCGAAATAAGAACACGGGCAAGATCTCTCCACAAATAGGATTGCTTTATAAAAGCACATGTAACATCGATTGCTTGGCTTGGTCTTTTGACAACTCTTAGGGTCGTTTGCACCAGAAGGCCGGTTAAAGTAACTTTAACTATTACTTACGTTACGTTTACTTTAACCGTTACGTTTACAATATGGTGTATATTTGCTCTACATGAGTTGCACCATCGTCGCGCCTGTCATTTTTGATTGTTACTTTAATTTTAACCGTAACCAGCGAATCTTGGTTAAAGTTATAGTAATCGTCAAACCAATGTCACTAACGTTAAATGTATGAAAAGGAGCCAAATAAGTTTTTCTATTATTTTTCGAGATCAGCCACCCTTTTAACGATAACAATATGAATTTACACGATATTGCAACGCGTGTGGAGTAAATGTAAACGTTTAACGGTCGTCGTCGCCGTTAAAGTTACTTTAACCGGCCTTCTGGTGCACACGACCCTTAGATGCATACCTAAATAAGGTAAACTTGTTGGTTGATCCAATCTGGAATTTGAAGCATACTGATCATTGTAAAACTTGTTCTGGTAGTAAGGCAATGACGCCGGTGCTGGATCAGCTCGTTCGTAAGTGACAGTGGCTCCGACCAGGTTTTGTTTCGGTCTTGCCAACCTGGCTGAGAGGGTCGAGCGGTGTTGCGAACGACACCTGCACGGATCATGCTTGTCTAGGTAATGTGCCAATGTGTCCCAGCCACCACCGACACGGACCATCACGTGCGATCGCAGAATCTGTGAAAAAGTGTAATTTAAATTAATAAAAAGAAACCGGCATAGCGGAGGCGACTACTGTCTGCCGAAATTTATTAACGATAGCAGTTGTTTCCGTAGACGCTGTTACGCCTATAATTTTGGATTTCCTCATACTGTCCTAGTTAAAAAAAACACACTCTGTATATGGGAAGTAGCAATTTGCTAAAACGTGCCCTTGTCGTTAACAACTCAAAATGGATTTGATACCCTATTGTGTAAGAAGGACGGTCCATTTTAGGTTATCACGCTTGAGATCTTGATGATTTGCACAGTTTTTTTTTGTCTCAACTATCATTGCAATCTTTTACTATTACTTTACGACCTATATGTTTTTTGAAGTCAGATGTTAGGCTGGAGTGCTGTCACCTCCGCTATGGAGACGATTGTGCACCATCCATTGACAATTTCCAATATGAGCTGCCGTCTTGGAGTAATACCACCACTTACGAATGTAACACCCGTGAAGTGACCTTGTCGCGTTTCGGGAGTAGTTTGAAAGTAGCCAGGTATAACGAGAGGAGTGTGCACTGTCAATCTGGATGGTACATACTTTCCTCGGGCCGGCATAGCGGAGGCGACTGCTGTCCGTAGAGACTTCTCTGTAGCAGCAGTTGTTTCCGTTCATGGACCGTTCACTCTAGCTTTACATCACATGTCGGGCTACAATAAAAAAATATCACAAAACTAGTTCATTTCTTGAAATTTAAAGTGGTGGTATTACCCCAGAATAACCGTCACCAGTCCGCCTTCCACTCCTCAAACGTTTCAACTAAAATACTAATTAGTCATTCAGATCAGTGTGGGAAAATAGAATATGGCCAGCGATACCATTCTGCTCTTAAAAGACTGCCCGTAACAAATCATTGAATATATACAAAAGCTTCCTCAGCGAATGAGGTCGTCCAGTCTCCGAGGCTCTCTCACCCCATTTAGGGTTGACAAGGTTACCTAATATCCACATAACAAGGTCATGAGTTTAGACAAGGTTATGCAGCCCTTTTATAGGAAATATTGCAATCGTGGTACTGATTACTGTTTTTATTCTAGTGTAGAGTGCACACAAATGTATACAGCATCGTTTCTCCAAGCGTGGGGTCGAGTTTGATTTTAAAGGGGGTCGCAGTCAGTTGAAAAATAAATAAATACATATAGGTGCAAAAGATTCGTTTATTAAAGGAATGAATTTTAGTTTAGTGTTATAAAACTAAATATTAAGATGTTATAAATAACATGAAAAAATAAACTTATAGCTTATTTTATTTCAATGTACGTATTATTATAATTTTATAGTGACGGGGTCGCGAGACTTTTTATTTAACTTTTTCGTGGGTCGCGACATAAAAATGGTTGAGAAACGATGCTCTACGGGCAGCAGTTGGTACTACCCCAGGGCGGCAAACTGGGCTAATAACTTATTAAGATTCGCTCCACAGCAAATTCCTAGATCTAGAATAATTCAGTTGAAACTTACCCTAACAAAAATAAGAATTTTCGTATCACCAATCCTGTACTTCCCCTCCGAGACCCTGATCATCGGGAACTGCGTCGGACAGGAGCACCTCTCGACCAAATCCCTCACTCTCTCGTCCAAACTCCTCAAATCGTTCGTGACCAACTGCGGCTGAGGACCGTGAGGTACCAGACCCAACGCATCATCATCTGGCCTTAATTCCTCGCCGGCCAACTCCCTCTCAATCTGCTTCTCCATTTGTACGAGCAGCGGGGCCGGCATTCCCAACACCGAGCCCTTTCTAGCCACTTCCAGGAGACACAGAACTACGTGCCTCTCGTTTTTGCGTAGACAAAGATCGTCACTCTCAAAAAGCAGGCATTCCAGAATACCTAACGAACACCTGCACCATGTTATGAAATTGGATACGTTGTCACGCGCGAAGAAGGTGCCGGCTTTTGCCGCTGAGAGCATGTTGACTGGGGATTTCGATCTGAGCGCACGCGCCAGTGTCACGGCTTCGTCCGACTCTGTGCTGGATTCTAAGATGTGTTGTGCTGATTCACGTACTGCGTTGGCGTGCTGTAACAATTAACAAAAACAAGTTTAATTTATGATATTTACTATTTAGTTTAGCCTACTAAACCTAGGCTACCCAATATATTCCTATATAGAGTGCGTCAGGTTGACAGTGCACACTCCTCTTGTTATACCTAGCTACTTCCGGTTTGATCCTAAAACGCGACAAGTTCACTTCACGGGTGTTACATTCGAAAGTGGTGGTACTGCCCCAGGACGGCAGACTGGACAAATAACCATCATCAGTCTGCCTACCACTCTTTATTAGTGCCTATAAGCAGTGAGCGACCAAAGTACATATAAATAAGTTACATTGGTCAGAATTAGCGAGGTTCGAACACGGGTCTCATCGATCGTGAGTCCACGGGTCTTACCGCTAGTCCACGGCCGCTCACATTACCCCAGTAGTGAGCGCGCTAGAATTTTACAAAGTGAAAGATGTATCCATAAAATGTATAATTTACACAAGTTTTGACAACACTATTACACGGGGTAATATAATATGCAAAAATATGAAACTTATGTCACAACACTAGGTCTTAGGTCATAACGAGTGAACTATGGGTCAGTGCTTAGAGTTTTACTGTGTTATTTATGCTAATAATAATCTACATTTATGATGCTAAATGATGCTTTAAGATACTTTTATATAATTAAATCATTGAGACGCAAACTAGAGGTGAAAACTTTATACATCTGCATAAAAAAAAGCGTAGGCCGCTTCAAACGATTTGACAATGCTGTCGTCAAGCCTACCTCAAGTCAAGCCTACGTCAAGAGAACCTAAAAGTGACTGCGGTCATCTTTTCTTCACATTGAGAGCGTTATTGCACGTCTAGTTGTATATTGTATATGCCATGGCTGTAAAGATTTACAACAGTTTGCCTGGCCATATAAAAGAAGAGTCAAATTATAATAAGTTTGTTACTATATTAAAGACATTTTTAGTAAAGAATAGTTTTTATAATTTAAGTGAATTTTTATATAATAATAAGTAAGGTATATCTATAAGTTTTTTTCAGTGCCCCAACGGGGTTCTTGCAGAACATCTGGCAGGAAGGAAAATAAATATTTTGATTTTGATTTATATCAATGAATTAAATAAACAGAAACATCAATATTCAATATAACTGCTGAAAAAAGTTTAATTTCTAGATGCAGCAGTCGCTCCTACTATGCCGGCTTGAGGAGACGAATGTGCAGCATCCTGTAGACAGGGCTCTCTCCTCTCGTTATATGGCTACTTTCATGTTTCAAATCACTTCACAACAATCATCAGTCTGCCTATCATTCTCTAAATGTATGCAAATTAGAAAATTAATTATAATAATGGCAAAGTATTGTCCTATAACGCACAATTGTCCGTGAAACCGGTCGTTATATTCATCGAGTTCAAGGCTGTACGTTGTCCTCAATATCACCCAAATTATTTTGCGGATGTCTCCATTACATGTCAAGTTTAAATAACAAGTGAACATTTTAACAGTTGAGTTTTTTATATAGTTCGGTATACACCACTTCGCCTGTTGTATTGCTATTAGTTACTACAGATAAATGGCCGCTATGCCGACCTGAGGAGACGAGTATGCACCATATAGATTGACAGTGCACACTCCTCTCGTTATACGTGGCTACTTTCAAACTGTTCCCGAAACGCGACAAGGTCACTTCACGGGTGTGTAATTCGAAAGTGGTAGTACTACCCCTAACATGGCAGACTGTACAAATAACGATCATCCGTCTGCCTACCACTCTTTAGGGCTTAAAAGAAATACACAATATACTATTTAAAAAAATTATATTATATTTTTAACTATTTAGCTTTTGTTACACATTGAATGTTGTGCATATTTGTAATTGGTCGCATATCAGAAAGAATAAAAAAAATTAACTGTATTGTTTAGAGCGTGAAATATGTTAACTGGTAATATGCCATTAAAAAAATAAACAAATATCTTTAAAACAAAAGGTTGTGGCGAAAAAAGTTTCAAGTAAAAGTTCTTCAGCGGATTATTTTACGTAGGGATTAAGTGTTTTTTGTGATCGAAAATATCTGCAATAATTTTAAAAGTTGGTATATTTGACTTAAAATTTTATTCATTTATTTAAAACATTATAATTTATACGTTAGATTTTATTAAGTTTTGTTTAAGGTATGATGGGACTAACTGGGTTAAAAGCCCCTAAAAAAAATGAAATAAAAAAATTGCATTTTGTGCATCGCAATGATGTACTTTTTAAACATATAAAACAAAAAATATTATATTATTAATTTATTCCAAGTGAACGAAGGTTTTTTTGGGATGTGTGGAATGGGCAAGGTCCAAAAAAACTAACCCATGGTGAATCGAAAACGCATTTCGAGATATCACTTCAATTAGAAGAAGTTTTTGATTCTCGTCTGAATTTTAAAAATTAATAAAAAAAGAACAAAGCAATTACAAAAGTTTTCCAGAAACACGTGTCGACTAAATTAATCTATATTATCTAAAAAATATGTAAAAAAGATAGCTGTCACCAGATACACCTCCCCAATTGTAGATTACCTCCTATTCACATATATTATGTACTAATAAGCACTTATTACTTATTTTTTATTAATATTGTCATTTAATGAGTGGATGTGGGTGTATCTTATAGGCATAACCTTGATCCAATTTGTTTAAAATCGATTAAGATCTGTTACATAATAGCCACAATGTTACAGCTATTGTACTTACCCGATTGTATATGAATCATCTTTATATACTCGGGGAGACGACATTCAATTTATATTATTTCAAATTAAGGTCGCAATATACATAATCTCTAAAATTAATACAACTGCATACTTATTGTCCGATTGTTTGCAATACCATACCAACCACCATACAAAAAAACCGGACTGTCTGTCAGTCAAAAAGCGGACATCTGGCAATCAGAAAAATCCGTTCAGAATTCCACAAAACTAACACAAAATCTTAAAATTGTTGAGATATTACGTTGTTATACTTTTGGTCTACCGGTAAGACGCGTAAACTCACGATCGATGAGACCCGTGTTCGAACCTCGCTAATTCTGACCGGTACCAATGTAACTTTGTTATATGTACTTTGGTCGCTCAGTGCCTATAGGCACTATTAAAGAGTGGTAGGCAGACTGATGATAGTTATTTGTCCAGTCTGCCGTCCTGGGGTAGTACCACCACTTTCGAATGTAACACCCGTGAAGTGACTTTGTCGCGTTTCGGGAATAGTTTGAAAGTAGTATATAACGGTATAACGAGAGGAGTGTGCACTGTCAATCTAAGATGGTACATGCTCGTCTCCTCAAGCCGGCATAGTGGAGGCGACTGCTACCCACACAGGTTTCTCTGTAGTAGCAGTCGTTTCCATTCATGGACCGCACTCTAGCTTTACATCAGGCGGAGTGTTGTCACATGCCGAGCTACAATAAAAAAATAATAATAATAATTCCCACTTTGGGCATAACAAGGAGCCTTGTCAACTCGGCTAAGTGCTAATTGATGGGTTAATTCATTTAGCGCATTGTCTCGGCCAAACACTCGTTAAATGAATGGTTTATCACATCTAAACATCGACAGAAAACTACCAATAATTGATTACATCTCCCAGACTATATATAAAGAACCTTTCAACTTAATAATCAATTTTGATCTTTTTCCTTAACTATTTAGAGTTTAATTCATCTCGTAGACACTGCTTGGATTTATGTCTCCCTTGATACAGACACGCTCGTACACAGCCTTGTCTGTTATTATGTTATTTTATACATTATTTGTACCTCAATTTAATATTATCAAAGTGTTTGAAATATTGACAAATATTATATTACTAATACAAATTTATTGCCTATTATGATAGATTTGATTACATATTTTGTACATTTTAAATAATAAAAAAGAGCCAGGTGCGAAGGGGAACAAACGATGCTGGGAGAGAAGAGAACAATAGAGAAAGAGAGGATGACAGAGACACAGATAAGGTAGAATTAATGAAAGAAGAAGGAGGGGTGCCGATGACAAAAACTTGATAACGTTGCAAGGACAGAACTAACGAAGCGTGTTGATGTATTTTTTATGAAAGCAAACGGAATCCCAAAATGCCGCTACTACAGTTTCAGTATTCACCTCCTCTATGCCGGTCAATTCCTCTCGATTCCTGGCTACTTCTAAACTGATCCCGAAACACGACAATGTCACGTATATTACATTCGTACAAAGTGGTGGTACTGCCCCAGGACGGCAGACTGGGCTAATAACCATCATCAGTCTACCTTCCACTTTTTACTTATAAAATATATTTTCTATAGACATTGGTCTATGGGTAAGTTATCACATCTTATTTCTCTAGCTTTGTTACTCTGTGAATGTTGTTTTACAGTCTTGAAACATATTTTATCTATGGTCCAGTAGCAGCGTTGTCAGACGTCCCGATTTTTAAATCAAAATTAAATGTTCCGCGCGGGACAGGCTCAGTCCCGCTTCTCGGACTTGTGTGTGTATTGTGACGTCGGATGAGTATAAAGCTTACTGTAAACTGTGTAAAAAGAATTACAATTTGTAACTCACTCTTCAGACTATTATTTGAAACACCACATTTTTCTAACGGACACATTCCCCATACATTTTGATATAACTATCGTTTACGATCTGTCAAATTTGTATGGTTATAACGGTTTGTTACGCTTACCGAAGAATTCAGAAACCGGCCATAAGAAGACTCAACTCCCTAACGATAGGGTAAATCTGATTTAAAATATCATATTTTTATTAAAGTACATTTTCTATGGCTATTTTGGCTATTTTTCACTCAAAAACTTCCGGAATCCCGACTTGGCAAAAAAAAGTCCAGTAGCCTCTGTAGTCACCGAACCCTTAGACGAAGAAACGAAGGCTTTTAATTTAATTAAAAATATTACCTAATAATATATAATTTTATTTGTTATTCGTGTATGTATCGAATTATCTCGCAGTTGTATGAAGCACGAAGGGCAAACGAAAATTGATGACTCCGACCTTTAATTACATCGAAAATAATCGATTCTCTCCGACACCATCATTAAGTCATTGCATCCGAATACTAATTACTCGATTATTTTGAATTACGCAACGAGATTAATTATTTTTTTAATTTTATAATTACTTTTAACCTACTTACCCCACCTGGTCGATAACAAAATGTAGGGGATTTGACGCTTCGTTATCACGTTAACACTCACAAGAGCGGCCGTGGTCTAGCGGTAAGACGCGTGAACTCACGATCGATGAGACCCGTGTTTGAACCTCGCTAATTCTGACCGGTACCAATGTAACTTTGTTATATGTACTTTGGTCGCTCAGTGCCTATGGGCACTATTAAAGAGTGGTGGGCAGACTGATGATGGTTATTTGTCCAGTCTGCCATCCTGGGGTAGTACCACCACTTTCGAATTACACACCCGTGAAGCGACCTTGTCGCGTTTCGGGTTTAGTTTGAAAGTAGCCAGGTATAACGAGAGGAGTGTGCACTGTCGATCTAGATGGTGCATGCTCGTCTCCTCAAGCCGACATAATGGAGGCGACTGCTACCCGCACAGGTTTCTCTGTAGTAGCAATTGTTTCCATTCATGGACCGCACTCTAGCTTTACATCTATTGCCTCAAATAACTTGATGTCCCGTTTTGAGGAAAAAAATAAATGCTCACTGCAACAAAACGTAAACAAAAGTGTTTTAATGAAGGCATTTCCTTATAAGATTGTATCAATTAATATATAGTGATATGTGGAGAGTTGGAGGTGCTAGATGTCGCCATATAAGGGCTGGTTGCCGCGAGGTCATTGGGCTGGTTCACAAGGTTGGCCCACCTTCCTGACAGGGGTCAATGACTCATTCCACTTTTGTTTCCTTGTTCGGACACTTTGCGATAATGCTATACCACTATTAAATAAATATATTAAATTTAAAGATGTCATGACAGCGGCCGTAGAAGGTGTGAACTCACGATCTAAGAGACCCGTGTTCGAACCTCACTAAATTCTGACCAATATGACTATCTATACATATATATAAAAATCAATTGCTGTACGTTAGTCTCGCTAAAACTCGAGAACGGCCGGACTGATTTGGCTAATTTTGGTTTGGAATTATTTGTGGAAGTCCAGAGAAGGTTTAACCCTTAAACCGCGTGGGGTATATTTTACCCCACGACACATTTAAAGCGCCATATCTCCAGCTGCCTAAATACCTCTCCCTATCACGGAACAGTCGCAGGCGCCGCTATGTAGCACATTGTTTTGTCAGAACAGTGCGTCTGAGGTATATATTACCCCACACAAGCGTTTGTATAACTTTGAGTACGCGAGTAATTAAGGTTTAAAAGGTGAGTAAATATGAAAAAAATGCTTGGAATATAGTAAAAACAACGATTTCGCTTTCCCTTAGAAACTATTCCTTTGGTTTTGAATGTCAAACATTTGATGTTCGTCCCGGCGTCGTTTAGAAATCAATTAAATTTAAAAGTCGTTCAGAAATGCCTTTTTTATTTATTGATTCTGAGGCGGTACGAAGTTTGCCGGGCCAGCTAGTGTTATTGTACTTTGGTCGCTTAGTGCCTGTGATACAAGCACTAGATTAATATAGGCAATAAACAAATCTAGAGTGGTAGGCAGATTGTGTGTCACCACTTTCGAATGTGGCACCAGTGAAGCGACCAGGAGATGGTTGCTGAAACTATAGACCGCACTCTAGCTAAAATCAGACGAAGTACGGTCACATGACGGACTATTAGAAAAAAAATGTATATATACAGCTGTTTATATATTTAGTTATGACGTCACATGGAAGTCATGTTACAGGTCAATGACTGCTATATCGACTTAGTATTTAGAGTGTAATTTCGAGCGGCTTTACAGATGCGTTGGTGGTGTAATGGTCAGCATAGTTGCCTTCCAAGCAGTTGATCCGGGTTCGATTCCCGGCCAACGCAGGTTTTTTTTTTATTAATTTTTATTTTTACTTTTTTACATACAAACCTGAACACGTGTTTTTCAATATTTTTTTTATTTAGACAAGACAATACGAAAAAGGCGCCATATTGACATAAAAATAAACATCCCACATCATTAGTCATTCAACAACAAACAAGTACATCAATTAATTCAATAAAACAATAAGTAGCTGCGTTTGAGAGGGACAGAAGTACCAAACGCGCTGTGGAGTGAAAGAGACACGCGTATACGAGATGGCGCGTCTTTACAACGACTTTGTAGATCGCCGGCGGGTTGATCGTGATTGTGGAATAGGAGCACCATTAATTAGATAAAAATTTAGAACTATAATGTAATAAGCATTTATAGTAAATGTTGAGAAGTTCCTTTTTTTTGTAAAGCTAGAGTGCGGTCCATGAATGGAAACAACTGCTACCACAGAGAAATCTCTACGGGCAGCAGTCGCCTCCACTATGCTGGCTTGAGGAGACGATTATGCACCATCTAGATTGACAGTGCACACTCCTCTCGTTATACCTGGCTACTTCCAAACTATTCCCGAAACGCGACAAGGTCACTTCACGGGTGTTACATTCGAAAGTGGCGGTACTGCCCCAGGACGACAGACGGGACAAATAACCATCATCAGTTTGCCTACCACTCTTTAAGAAAAAGACCTCTGGATAGACGGACACATTTTCATTAGTAAGACGTAAGAAAACAGTATTTTCCTCATCAAAATGGGTAGAGTACCTACAAACATGCAGCAATTAATTTAAACAATAAATATGATTGGTACCGCAAACTAATTTACGTAGTAAATAACTAAATTTAATCTATGCGATAACAAATTAATCATTTCATTCGATAATGATACTGATAATTATAATATTTGCATTAGCTATCTGTTATTTATTGATTTTTACTATCATTGCGGGGAAAATACTTCAATATGACTATTTAGTTTATAATCCACGCTATAAGTCACGTCTACAAGTATTCGAGTAATCAGTCACGACATTCAATTATCCTGGAAAGGAATTTCAGTATTTGTAATGCATAAAAAAGTTATATTGGTTCCAATACTACTGCTAGTCCGGTGGCGAAAAATGGAACTAACGACGCGACGGGCTATTTCGGGCATTATAACAATTTGCCACTGTCAAAATAAATATTTGCAAGTTATTGTGCAACACGAGTCATTAATTCATCACGCTAAAACAGGTCGAGTTCCATTCAGGTCAAAAATCAAGGAAAGTGGCAAAATCTCGACTAAAACTTCCTACGGAGTTTTGGAGAGAGAATTAAACACGTTATCTTCTTTTGTTTGCCCACACTCACGCATGTTCACGAACACTTAATAACAATTGGACTCAATAGGTGGCGCTACATTTTTTTTATTTTTAGATCTTCACGTATCAGAACTTAATAATACCCCAGAATTTTAACCCCACCACAACCTATATTTTTTCAAATATTTCAAATCTCCAATTTTAAGTGTACGGCTATTGTATTATCGAAAAACGTACCTGAGCCCGCTACAAGCTAACGTTCGGGCAAAACAAGGTTAGTCTGGTCCGTTAATAATAAATAAAAATTGTCCCAAAGCAACACAAAACCATGCGCACCGTACAGCCGCCAAGGATCGCGATAAACCTTTTAACTCGTCCCGTAATTGGCATAACGCACCGTCCACAATAGGACAGACTCGTCCCAAACGATCACGTTGACATTCACTGCCCTATTCACCCCACTTATGAACCGTGAACATATTCTACTATATTTTACTCACAACTACAACCTATTATTCATTTTGGTATATACATTTTTTTTTTTTTTTTTTGTTAATTCTCCCATTCTGGGAAGGCAAAGGGAACAAAGCCCATACAGCCATGTCTTCAGTAATATAATGTCTTCAGTAATATAATATATATCTCATTTGTAGTAAATTCTTGAAGTTTTTACATCAAATTGCAATGGTGTTTTACAATTTGACGCTTTCTTGGAGTATTTGGCGGCAATTCACCCGGTCACGTCACAATATGAGCGTTTTCACGGCGTGGGATAACCACAAAAAAAAACCGCTTCTGTTGCCTCATATAGAGTGAATTTTAATGTTTCCACAATTACTCACATGCGCAGCATAAAATTACGCAAAATAACACCAATATTACACAATAATAACCACTAAACTAATTAAGGAAAGGGATAAAAAAACACCTCAACCTTCCCGGGCAAAAGCGCGCCAAACACTCTTGGTATATACATTGTTTTTTTTAATAATTTCTTTTTTGTTCTGTTTTATATGGCATTATAACAATTTGCCAGTGTCAAAGTAAATATTTTTGCATCAAGTTAATAATATTGTGTATCACGAGTCATTCATTCATCACACTAAACAGTTAGCAGGTCAAGTCTCATTCAAGTCAAAAATTGTTCCAGTGAAGTGGTAGAATCTTTACTGAAACTTCCTACAGAGTTTTGGAGGGAAAATGGAAACACAGGTTCTCCTCTTTTGAATTGTTTGCCCACACTCACGCACGTTCACAATTAATGGTTAATAATCCACCATTATTACACATTAACACTCGAAGAAACACAAGTTTAGGAAAATAATTCAAGACAGATAACCTATGTCTCAAGATGGCCGCCAAAACTCCTAATATTAAGTTGATGCAAATATTTACTTTGACAATGGCAAATTGTTATAATGCCATAAAAAAACTAAAATTAAAAAGTATGTGTTTAGTGTAATAGTTATAATTGTGTGTGTGTGAGTGTGTGTGATGAATAAACACAGAAACGATTAAAATAAAATATGTATTTTTATTCTAATAAGAGTTACTTAATTATAAACAAAATATGTAAATGATATAATGGGTGGGGGCATTATTACATATTATGACAATTAAACGTTACACTTCTCACGTATATTTACGTTTATTTAACGTGAAAACCAACACCTGAGCGTCCATACATTTTGTTTTACAACATTGTTCGAATCACAGCAGATTTATGTTGAAATTAAGTAATTTGATAACTTTTTCAGCACTAATTATTATCGCAAATCACTATAATAAACAAATAGCTACAGCACAGAATATATAAAATGCTTGTGAAATATAACCAATATAAAATGTTTAAAATATCGCTCGCTCGGAGGCTCAGGTGATGGCTTTCACCTTAAGTAGGCAATTTAGTAAGTTTACTATTGTTTTAATCAATGCAAAATATAACAAAAAATAATTTAAGTTTTGTTCGTAATTTACCAATTCAACTTGAATTTTCGGACACTGTACTCCGTTAATGCTCTAGTATTAAAAAGATTGTAATTTGCTGAACATTAATTTCATCAGGCCGGCGTAGGGGAGGTGACCGCTAGAAGTAAATATTTCTCTGCAATCTTTCTTAGACCGAATGACACGACTACGATCCATTAACTGCTACTATAGATAAATATATATACAGGCAACAGTAACCTACATTATGCCGGTTTGAGGAGCAAGCACAAGATGACAGGGCACACTCGTCGCGTTAAACCCGACTACTTCCAAACCCCGAGACTGGGCTGCGTACCACTCGTAAAGTGGTCTCCGATCTTGGACTGCACAAAACCGTACAAAACTGCTGTAAATATTTCGCATAGTGGATTTATAGTGGAGCGACACAAAACAGGTGACAGGGCATATATTTGGATTAATTTATTACAAAACCGAAACTAAGGTAAAATATTCAAATAATTTAACTCTAGACTAATCTAACTCGTTTTTAGTGTTGGCCATTAAATAAATATTGAGTTTGCGCCCTGTTTTGAAGTTATTTTTTGACCTGTATTTTATTTATTATTTTATTGTAGCTCGGCATGTGACAACACTACGCCTGATGTCAAGTTAGAGTGCGGTCCATGAACGGAAACAACTGCTACTACTGAGAAATATCTCTACAAGCAGCAGTCGTCTACGATATGCCAGCTTGAGGAGACGAATATGCACCATCTAGATTGGCAGTGCACACTCCTCTCGCTATACCGGGCTACTTTCAAACGCGACAAGGTCACTTAACGGGTGTGTAATTCGAAAGTGGTGGTACTGCCCCAGGACGGCAGACTGGGCTAATAAACATCATCAGGCACTATTCAGAATTTAGTGAGGTTCGAACACAGGTCTTGTTCCGTATTAGAAAACATTATTTATTATTTAAAAAAATTATAATTAGTAATTTTGCTGACTGGCAACAACATCCCTGGCCCCTTCTATCCCTGCGCCATCTAGTGGCCACCTCTCTCGCCTCTCAACTACACGCTCGGACATCCGACAACGAGAAAAATCTACGAAAATTCAAACTAAACGATATACAATCAATCCAGCTTCCTTGCCTAAGCACCAAGTGATAAGGATACAGGAGGAAATAAATGCAGCCGTATCACAGCGCGAGTACCATTCTTTCTCCATCCAGCATACCTTCCGCCAGCCAGTGAATATACCATACAGGTCTCAAGCCAAGAAAGCTTTTGAAGGAATGATTTCCTTAAAAAATTTAAATCAAATCACCAATCGGTAACGAAACAAATAGATACTAACCCTAGTATACTTAGATACTACACAGGACAAGAATTAGCACTATAAATCCAGTGACAAGCATTTACACACCTTGTCACGGCTACCAGCTTAGGCGTGTGTTACAGATTTTAACTATTAACGCAACTGCCCACCGAATCCCGTCGCAAGTAGTACGCGTCTATGCCCAGACACCTGAATACTAAAAAATCCATGAGACTCATGTTCAAATCTTTTTTTTATTGTAGCTCGGCATGTGACAACTCTCCGCCTGATGTGAAGAGAAACCTGCCGGCTTGAGATGACGAGCATGTACCATCTAGATTGACAGTGCACACTCCTCTCGTTATATCTGGTTACTTTCAAACTATTCCCGAAGCGCGACAAGGTCACTTCACGGGTGTTACATTCGAAAGTGGTGGTACTACCCCAGGACGGCAGACTGGACAAATAACCATCAACAGTTTGCCTATAGGCACTGAACGACTAAAGTACGTATAACATAGTTACATCGGTCAGAATTAGCGAGGTTCGAACACGGGTCCCATCGATCGTGAGTTCACGCGTCTCACCGCTAGACCATGACCACTCTTAATCTCTAAATTCTGACAAATGTAACTACGTATGAACTTTGGTCGTCCAGTGCCTATGGGCACTATTAACTGCTCCCTGTAGAGATTTATCTGTAGTAGCAGTTGTTTTCATTCATGGACCGCACTCTAGCTACATCAGGCGATATGCCGAGCTACAATAAAAAAAATACTAAGTTCTTCTACGCTCAAAAAATCTTGTCGTCCTTTCCGCCGCGTGGTTATACAAGATTTTTAGGTAATTTAGAAATTTGTTCTTTAATTCCAAGGTCTCAAAATGGACCCAGATTTTTCCTATATACCATATTAAAAATAATGCTCTAAATTATATAAAAACATACTAACCACGCAAGTTGGGACATGTTTTTTAGCGTATCATTTCCTAAATTAAGTCCATATAACATAGTTACATTGGTCAGAATTAGCGAGGTTCGAACACGGGTCCCATCGATCGCGTCTTACCGCTAGACCACGGCTGCTCTTATAAACAATAAAACATAACAATTAAATTCTCTTCGTCTTATTTATAAACATGTAAATGACATGTTTTTATAAATATTTATCCTAGACATACCAACACATACTTTCAAGAGTGGTAGGCAGACTGATGATGGTTATTAGCCCAGTCTGCCGTGTTGGGGCAGTACTATCACTTTCGAATTACACACCCGTGAAGTGACCTTGTCGCGTTTCGGGAACAGTTTGAAAGTAGACAGGTATAGCGAGAGGAGTGTGCACTGTCAATATGGTGCAATTCGTCTCCTCAAGCCGGCATAGCGGAGGCGAATAGCTGTAGAAATTTCTGTGGTAGCAGTTGTTTCCGTTCATGGACCGTACTCTAGCTTAACATCAGGCAGTGTTGTCACTTATGTGGATCTACTACAAAAAAACTTCCTTTAGTAGGTAGTAAACTGAAACAAACCGTGATCATCACTATCACTGACAGCGTTCTTTCTCCCTCTACCATCACGTTTTCTCACTGTCTCGTCGTTCTAACGCTACGGCTTCTTTCGCCATTTTCATAACAATTGGGGAGGTGTATCTGGTGACAGCTATCTTTTTTACATATTTTTAACATATTTTTTAGATAATATAGATTAATTTAGTCGACACGTGTTTCTGGAAAACTTTTGTAATTGCTTTGTTCTTTTTTTATTAATTTTTAAAAATTGCGATCGTAATATAGTAAACCTGAGGTTTCGTTCGGAACTAAACCATTGCCAATGAACAAGAAATGAAACTTTTGATTTTTAAAAGTTCCTGTTAATTAAAACATCGTGTTTATAGTGTAGTTTTGTTTTAAAAATTACAATAGTTATTCGTATAAAACACTGTTATTGTTAGGAAACACAAACAAAAGATATTTGACAAACTTGTGAGGCGACAACCATAGACAACAAAATAATCTACAAAACTGTTAGGTTTGGTACTTTGTATTCCATCTTGTCAAACTGTACGACAGTCGAAGTGAAAGGTCGAAGACGGTCATTACAGTTTTTCAAATATCTCCTCGATTTTTAAGTATTTTCAGACGAGAATCAAAAAATTCTTCTAATTGAAGTAATATCTCGAAATGGTTTTCGATTCACCATGGGTTAGTTTTTTTGGACCTTGCCCATTTAAATAATTACAAGGAACTAAACAATCCACTATTACAATGTTATAATCATATTGTTCAAGATGTCGTGAAATATGCGAAAGGATGCACAAAGAGGTCATATTAAATAATAATGACAAAACGACCATCAAGGTTATATGACCACGGCCATATAGACCACATGTACACACTACTTATTGCGCGGGAAAAGGAGAATGCCCATTCACCTAAGAAAAATGGGCCCAGTTTTTTTCTCGAGTTTGTCGATGATTTTTAGTTAATTTTGTAGAAAAATAAATCTACATTCCTTATTAACAATCAGTTTTAATTTTTTCAGTAATTTTGAGTAATCAGATGTTTTCTGATGCAATATTTGAGGTTATTATTATATTAAATGCTTTAATAATAGAAAATATCTGTTTTTTATGTAATTAAACATTGTCTATTGATTGGTAAATTATGTGTTGGTATAATTAAAATGAATTAATAAAAACATAAGATATTATTTTAGAATATTGTTTTGTTACCAAACTATTAGGTATCAAGTGGGCCCAAAAATGGGCATTCTCCTTTGTAAATGATTCCCTGACCAATGGAGAAGTTTTTTTTTTTATTTTCTTTTATTGTAGCTCGGCACGTGACAACACTCCGCCTGATGTAAAGCTAGAGTGCGGTCCATGAATGGAAACAACTGCTACTACAGAGAAATATCTCTACAGGCAGCAGTCGCCTCCACTATGCCGGCTTGAAGAGACGAGCATGTACCATCCAGATTGACAGTTACATTAATTAGAATTTAACGAGGTTCGACCACGGCCGCTCTTGAAATTTGAAACATTTTTTTCATTAATATTAAACCGCAAAAATCAACTTTATTAATATAATAATTAGGTCTTAATCATCATAGATGACTGACAATTCTTATATTTAGGTTACTTGCTTACAAGTGGGTGGAAAAGAAACAGTTACAATTTCTATGTTATCCATAACCAAATATGGCGGAGAGAGATTTGGCGCCAAATTGAACTAGTACTGTTATTTTACTCATTGTTTTGCTTTTGTATGGAGATACTTGACATATTTACATACATTGATACCGGTCCATTAGAACTGAGCACTGTACTAACTCAAAGAAAGAAAGGACCAATGCCGGATTTAAGCATAGGCAACAATTAAAAAATTAAATTAAATTAAATCGATAAAGGCTCAGCAGAAACTTTGTGTTAGCCAACTTATTTAGTTGCTCTCTTCTTTACCTCGACCTTAATAGAAACTTTCAACAGTTAAGCACAAACGATTTGAGGGCCTCCACAACATGCTCTGCCTATGGGCCGCCGAAGTCCAAATCCGGCGCTGGAAAGGACTGCTAACTTTCATAGTAGCTTGCCTTATAGCAAACCAGAACGCTGAGACAACTGCTAGATGGAGACAAAACACGTCTCCGCTAAACTTGCCTCTCTAGTTTAAATAACCATAAACCAAGTCTGCCTACCACACTTTTATGTGCATTAGAATAAAATAGATTTTATTTGTCACAATTACAGAGGTTGTTAGGATTGTATAGATAGAGTGAGGTGAGGACAAAACAGCACCTGACAGATAGAGTGCTGGTTTTCAGCTGACACCGCGGGAAGTAACAAGGGGCAATGATAGCAGTGCGATAAAATGTATTTATTTATTCTTATTTATTGTAGCTCGGCATGTGACAACACTCCGCCTGATGTAAAGCTAGAGTGCGGTCCATGAATGGAAACAACTGCTACTGCAGAGAACCTGTGGGGGCAGCAGTCGCCTCCGCTATAGGCTTGAGGAAACAGGCATGTACTATCTACATTGACAGTGCACACTCCTCTCGTTATACCTGGCTACTTTCAAACTATTCCCGACACACGACAAGGTCACTTCACGGGTGTTACATTCGAAAGTGGTGGTACTACCCCAGGCCGACAGACTGGACAAATAACCATCATCAATCTGCCTATCACTCTTTAAGAGTAATGACCACTGTATAAATATAAAACAATATACAATACAATTGTCACGCCTTTTTCCTACAGGGATAGACTTACCACGATCCTGACACAACACCCTCGCTTCCCTCACATCCACAATTCTCTTCATGCACGCCCGACAAATAAATAATATAAAGAATAGCTTTGATAATGTATATGAACCCCTCAAGTGGACTTTCATGGCCAAATCTTAAACCAGAAGAGACAGCTAAAAGCGCTGAAACTAGTCTCGATAAAACTTGAATGGAATCAAACTTAGGATAAGTACAAAAAACATCAACAAGACTGTGTAAAGTATTAATTAAATTCGTGTACAAAAAAAGGGATGAGTCAACCACGTCCTTCTACATTGCCACTCGCTGTGCACACTTCAACACAGCGTTACCGTACTAAAAATTAAACAAAACTATTATTTAACTTTGTAACAAGAGCTGTAACGAATGTAACACCCGTGAAGTGACCTTGTCGCGTTTCTGGAATATTTTTCAAAGAAGCCAGGTATAGCGAGAGGTGTATGCATTTTCAGCCTGTTCATGGATAGCGCTCTATGAAATGAAATGAAAATCCTTTATTAACGTAGGCATGGACTTGGCATGCACTTGTTCATCGTCAGAATCTACTTTTGGCTTCGGAAACGCATATGACGAGAAGACAGCCATAAGAAACTCGTCAATTAAAGCCTGTGTTTACATGAGGCTAGTTGATCAATTGTGTTTTATAAATCTGTTAACTGGCAGCACTAGCAAGCTACAAAACGGACCGCACATCGCTAAATTACTTTAATAGTATCTTTTATTTGGTAATAATTAAAGTTAATTGTATCCGCTATACCTTATATGCTTTCATTGGGAATCACAAAACTGGAATGACGAATGGACCGGTGTAGACATTCTTTATTTATTTACATAGTTTATTTTGTAAATATTATAATTGATGAGTATTTTAATTAAACCGGCATAGTGGAGGCTATTTATATAGGCTGAGTGCACTGTCGACCTGCACATTGATGCAATCTACACATTAGAATAAAAAATAAAGGGAATATATGGTCGATATGGTCATTGCTGAAGCCTCATCAGCTGTGCCTGGTGGTCAGAGCACCCGTGTACAAAACGGAAGACGTGTGGTTCAACCCCATCTCAGACTGTTCTGAGTGCGAATATTTTTATATAAGAGTTTTATTTAAAGAGCGGCCGTGGTCTAGCGGTAAGACGCGTGAACTCACGATCGATGAGACCTGTGTTCGAACCTCGCTAATTCTGACCGGTACCAATGTAACTTTATATGTACTTTGGTCGCTTAGTGCCTATAGGCACTAATAAAGAGTGGTAGCCAGACTGATGATGGTTATTTGACCAGTCTGCGGTCCTGGGGTAGTACCACCACTTTCGAATGTAACACCCGTGAAGCGACCTTGTCGCGTTTCGGGAATAGTTTGAAAGTAGCCAGGTATAACGAGAGGAGTGTGCACTGTCAATCTAGGATGGTACATTCTCGTCTCTTCAAGCCGGCATAGTGGAGGCGACTGCTACCCACAGCACAGGTTTCTCTGTAGCAGCTTTACATCAGGCGGAGTGTTGTCACATGCCGAGCTACAATAAAAAAAAAATATCTTACATTACTTACATAATTATAAGGTCACCATTCTGAAACTTACCTGCAAAAAATAAAACAAAATTATTTATAAAGAATTGAATATTATATGTATAACCATTGAACCGCCATTTTGGTGAACTAAGCAGATTTATTTTCGTCACAAAAAAAAATTAGCTAAGGTAAATTAAGATCGGTCATCGAATAATTGCATTCGACTCTTAAGTCAACGTCTAAACTTTGTTAATAATTAACCATACAAAAATAGAAGATTACAAGAACACAAAAAAAACTTTAATTTAAAAAAAAAAACACAAATCAATTTCAATCTTTTTTTTTTTGCACAAACGAAAAAATAACTTAATAGCACCGAGTTAAGGTCGTCGGGTTCAGAATCGCGTGGGTTACCACCTCTGTCCATACCACTGTCAACACGTAGGCGTTATGTTGTAACTTGATATACATTACTACCTACTTGTAATAAAAAATAATGCTCCCATTTACAACTAAAGAGTTTATTTAAAATAGCTGAGCTGGCCGTGGTCTAGCGGTGAGACGCTTGAACTCACGATCGATGAGACCCGTGTTCGAACCTCGCTATTTCTGACCAATGTAACTTTGTTATATGTACTTTGGTCACTCATTAAAGAGTGGTAGACAGACTGGTGATGGCTACCTGTCCAGTCTGCCGTCCTGGGGTAGTACCACCGTCCACCGCTTCCAAATGTAACACCCGTGAAGTGACTTTGTCGCGTTTCGGGAATAGTTTGAAAGTAGTAAAACGAGAGGAGTTATGCACTGTCAATCTAGATGGTACATGCTCGTCCCCTCATCTGTTATCACTTGGGTGACAGTGAAACGTGAAATCCGATATATTTTGTCTTCGATTTCAATCAAGCAACAACTGTCGTGACTTCAGCCCCTGTTGTCTCTGCCTATCCTCGTAAGCGTGACAATTGAATTGAAAAATTATTTAGGCATACGCGCATTATATAAATTATAAAATTTTATCTGAAGATTAGATTACAAAGCTGTGGGAACTACAACAAAACACGCAAAACACTAAAAGAACTTTCATATTGATGACATTGTATTGATATCGATCGAAAGCATTGAAATATTGTTAATAATCGTCAATTACGCGGCGAATCTAATCGATTATCTCTCATGTATCTATTAACAAGATCGTCGAGTTAACGCTGCAAACACTTTCACTTATACAACACTATGCACTTTTTAAATGGAATTGTTATCTTGATTTATATGTAAAATTTATAATATTTTGTATGCTGTGGTTTGGTCATAACCTGGACCTCAACAGGGCGGAGTCTGGAATGTATGCTAACGAGTGCCCTAGAAACAGAGGGGTTTAGTAACCTACATAACCCCGGCGCTTCCCCGAAGGCTAGGGCATACACGATTGGGATTTCAAACGATGGATGACGGGAGATGAACAGAATGGAGTAGAAGGTACTGTCGGAAGGGGGCTTCTTGCCTTCTTGCTCGGACAGATTAGTCAACTGCACCCTGAACCGACGTGCATGCGTAAGACGAGGAATGGCTGGTCAAAGTTAAAGTAATAGTTAAACCAATGTCACTAACGTCAAGTGTATGTTTTTCTATTAATTTTTCGGGAATGTACTCCTAATTACATCAGCCACCCTTTTAACTATAACGAAATGAATTTACACGATAGTTCAAATGTAAACGTAACCGTTAAAGTCACCGAAAACGTAACAGCAGAGTAACTTTAACCGTCCTTTTTGCTGCAATTGAACCTTAATGTAGGTAATTTTACTCTAAGAATAAACGTTTTACATTCAATAAATGATATAATGATTCCCACCACTGGTCGCCCTTAAAAAATAAAAATATAAATATAAAATAAAAACAATTTTTTTAATGTAAGAATAATATAATATTTCCCGCCAAAGAGCAAATGCACCAAATATGAATAAACGAGTGTCGTCCTTGCCATTCGTGACGAATCAGAAAAATAATTATATATCTTCTTAAATAAAAATCACAATTACTTTAGTTATAATTCAAAAGGTCAACCATTAAGACGAATAATACAACCGAATATGGACAACAATTTGTGTGAAATTCAATTTTCATAAGACCTCATCATTTAACGAGCACAATTTAAAAAAAAATACACAAAAATTATATCTACACTAATTCCGTACAATAAACTTGGACTGGGAGTTTTCGCTGAGATATTTTATTAGCTTATTCTACAATTTTTCATACATGTTTCAAAAGAAATGAATCATCGATTAGATAAAAAAAATTCCGAAGTGAAAATCGAATATCGGCACCAGAAGGCCGGTTAAAGTAACTTTTACGGCGACGACGACCGTTAAACGTCTACATTTACATTTACTCCACACGCGTTGCAATATCGTGTAAATTCATACTGTTATCATTAAAAGGGTGGCTGATCCCGAAATAATAGAAAAACATATTTGGCTTCTTTTCATACATTTGACGTTAGCGACATTGGTTTGACGATTACCTTAACTTTAACCAAGCCAAGATTCGCTGGTTACGGTTAAGGTTAAAGTAACCGTCAAAAATGGCAGGCGCGGCGATGGTGCAACTCGTGTGGAGTAAATATACACCATAATATAAACGTAACGGTTAAAGTAAGCGTAAAAGTAATAGTTAAAGTTACTTTACCGGCCTCCTGGTGCAAACGACCCCTAATATGAGGAGTTAATAAATAAATGAAGAGTTTTTTTTTAATTTTAATAAAATTTGCTATTTTCAATATTTTATAATACTTTCCACCCACAGAAGCAGATTTTAGTCGCTTATACCAATATAACAAGAGTATTTCGACAGCGAATCGAATCGTACTTGAAGATAAAGCTCACTATCCACATAGACGTGTTATTCGGATCCAAGAATCGTTCGTTATTGACTCATGATTACTTATTATGTGCACAGTGTCACAATTTCACTTTCAATTCACATAGGAAATGAATACCGGACAAAAAATAAGCATATCCTTCCGCATGCAAAGACAAACGATTAACGCTACTCTTGCGCACGTTCACACGCCAATTTAAGATATTATATGATACTAATAACAACTTACACGCAATTTTTTTTTTATTGTAGCTCGGCATGTGACAGCACTCAGCCTGATGTAAAGCTAGAGTGCGGTCCATCAATAGAAACAACTGCTACTACAGAGAAACCTGTGAGGAGACGAGCATGTACCATCTTAGATTGACAGTGCACACTCCTCTCGTTATACCTGGCTACTTTCAAACTATTTCCGAAACGCGACAAGGTCACTTCACGGGTGTTACATTCGGAAGCGGTCGTACTACCCCAGGACGGCAGACTGGATCATCAGTTTGCCTACCACTCTTTAATAGGCCACTACCACTCTATAGGCAAACTGAGCGACCAAAGTGGTGTTGCGATTCCAGGACGGCAGACTGAGCTAATAACCATCATCAGTCTGCCTACAAAGTCTGTACCACTCTTTAAAATAGTTTTGTTTACTTTTCCCGTTAAATATTTATTACAATTTAATTAAAACGTCGTTTTTCGTTTTTTTTTTCTCAGCTAGTGCTTGTATTACAAATGAAGTGAAATGAAATTTATTTATTTGCGGGAGCATTATTCGCGTACCCTGTCTCTCGACATGCAAAGTTACTTATGAATATACACACAATTTATAAAATTAATAAGTCATACAAATAGAATCAAATTATTAAACAATCATTAGCGAAAAAATTTGTAAAATTATAATTATCATAAAATTTATAAAGAAAGGCAATATTAAAATTTATTTTTTATTTTTTTATTTCAGAAATGTCTGGGCACTGAGCTACCAAAATACATAAAACATAGTTACATTAATTGATATATACAACTAGATATGCAATAACGCTTTCCATGTGACACGAGAGAAAAGATGGCCGCAGTCACCTTTAGACTTTCTGTCAGTTAGTATTCAGCTTGAGGGCAACATTGTCAAATCGTTTGAAGCCTACGCTTTTTTCATGTCAGATGTATGAGGTTTGCTTTGCTTAAACCATACTTTATTATAAGTTTGCAAATAAGTAGGTTAGACACGTGATGAGTCACGGGAAGTGATCTGCCATTGTTTTTTGTCAATGTTTTGCGTCATTGTATTTACTTATGGATGACGATAATTAATTATTAATTTATGAATATTAATTTATCCAACTTTTTTTATGTTTTATCTGTGGGCTTAGTACACGTTGGGTCAAGACTTTGACCCAGTGGCTTGGTCTAACATCTTGTCCCAACGTCTCGTATAAGAGCCAGGTATAAAAAAGAAAATGGCGGCCATCTTGAGACGTCAGGTTATCTGTTTTGAATTATTTTCCTAAATTTGTGTTTCTTCGAGTGTTAATGGGTAATAATGGTGGATTATTAACCATTAAGTGTTCGTGAACGTGCCTAAGTGTGGGCAAACAATTCCAAAGAAGAGAACCTGTATTTCCATTTTCCCTCCAAAACTGCCTAGGAAGTTTCAGTAAAGTTCTTTTTTCTTTTTTTTTTTAATGCTTAATAGGCAAACGTTTGACCGCACCCTGCCTGATGTTAAGCAGTGATGCGGTCTAAGATGGAGCACGCTTGCCTATGAGGTACCTGTTTACCCTTAATTTGAAGAGGCCCATATTGTACTTCTCGGGAAACACAGACACCGGGAGAGAGTTCCACAGTTTCGCAGTACGCACGAGGAACGTGTTGTCAAAACGCCTCGTACGTACTTTTGGAACTTGGACCATAAATGGATGGTACCTCTCCGGGTGTCTGGACGTCCGATGGAAGAAAGGGGACGGTAGAACTAAGTTGTGTAGCTCTTGCGCACACTCTCCGAAATGTATCCGGTAAAAGTTTCTACCACTTTACTGGAATAATTTTTGACATGACTGAGACTTGACTTGACTGTTGGTGTGATGAATGAATGGCTCGTGATGCACAATGTTATTAACTCGATGCAAAAAATATTTATTTTGACACTGGCAAATTGTTAGAACGCCATATACAACAAAAAGAAAAAAAAAGAAAATAAATCTTTCACAGTATTTTAGAAAACGCCATTCTAATTGAAAGAAACATTTATAATTGACGACATTTACAAAGAAATAAAAGAAGAAAAGCAATTTAAACTAGAAACTAAAACAGATTGACAGTTAACATGTCAGCCATTATTCAAGATGGCGGAAAAGGCGGGAAAGTTAACAACGACATCGACTGGCGACAGAATACCAACTGTTTTTAGTTGTATATAATTAAACATACGGAATTTAATAATAGTACGAGTATTACATAAAACATAGATGTGCTCGGATTATAGTACATTGGTACCGAAGGAGATTTTTTTTTAAATTGTAAGTAACATAGTAGCTTTTCAAGATCACTTTAAAAGTAACCAAATATGCGGCCGTATTAATGTACTCTATCAATAGATGATGTACATTTGTCTGCTCAAGCCGGCATAGCGGAGACGACTGCTGCCTGTAGAAAATTGTCGTAGCAGTAGCAAAAAAAACTATAATTATTCAGCTATTGTTGTCAATATCACACAAGAAACTAGTGCCCTTTTGCACCCTCACAAAGGCTCTATGAAGGTAAGAAAACGCGCCAAAAAAATAACCCAATGATTTATTTACAAGTGACATTTCAATTCGTCAATGAACTTTACGCTTTCAGTCAAGAAAGGTCAATAAACTGCTTTTTTAAATTGTTCATAACATGCTATTATTAATAATTAAATTATACATACACAAAGTAAGAATATATCGGAAGACCAATATGAACTCGATGCAAATAGTAAAAAGTTTGACATTGGCAAATTCTTTTAATTCCATAAAAAAAGGTACAATTTAAAAAAACATATTTGAGCATACAAAGTCGATGCAATGAACAGATATTCAGCAAGCTTCTTCTTTATATAATTCCCATGCAAAATATAACAGTGCTTTGATTTAAAATAAGATATAATCTTTAACATTTCAAGAATAACAATCGTACAACGGCTCTTCGCAAATACTAATCAAATAAACACATCGTGTGAAAATAATTCAAATTCTGTTAGCGTTTGTGTACTCTACCTACATGCACTAGAATCTTAGCTTACGGGACTTTTAATACTAACATGCGACAACTAGGTATAATTTCACTTATGTTTTTTTTTAAAGTTTTATATGGCATTATAACAATTTGCCAGTGTCAAAGTAAGTAATTTTTGCATCAATTTAATTATATTGTGCATCACGAGTCATTCATTCATCACACTATACAGACAGGTCAAGTCTCAGTCAAGTCAAAAATTGCTTCAGTAAAGTGGTAGAATCTATACTAAAACTTCCAACGGAGTTTTGGAGGGAAAATGGAAACACAGGTTCTCTTCTTTTGAATTGTTTGCCCGCACTCACGCACGTTCACGAACACTTAATGGTTAATAATCCACCATTATTACACATCAACACTTGAAGAAACACAAGTTTAGGAAAATAATTCAGGATAGATAACCTAATGTCTCAAAATGGCCGCCAAAAGTCCAATGTCTGATATTAAGTTATAGTGCGATCCATAGAAATATCTTAGCAGCGTTCGCATCTGTTATGCCGGCTGGTCTCTACTTATACCAAGCTTATCTCGAAATGCGACAAGCAACGGGTGGTTACACTTGAAAGTGGTGGTACTACCCCAGGACAAAGAACTAAATAAAGATGTAGACTAGATTTTAACCATATACAGGGCGAATTTTCAAATACTATAAGAGATAGCGAAAAATACCCAAACGAGTCTGGAAGCTGATTTTGAAGAAAATGTTCAGTCTGCCGTGTTGTGGTAGTACCACCACTTTCGAATGTAACATCCGTGAAGTGACCTTGTCGAGTTTCGGGAACAGTTTGAAAGTAGCTAGGTATAACGAGAGGAGTGTGCACTGTCAATCTAAGATGGTACAGTGCTCGTCTCCTCAAGCCGGCATAGTGGAGGCGACTGCTGTCCGCACAGGTTTCTCTGTAGCAGCAGTTGTTTCCATTCATGGACCGCACTCTAGCTTTACATCAGGCGGAGTGTTGTCACATGCCGAACTACAATAAAAAAAATTAAAACTGCATCCATTTCCCAGCCAGGAATATATTGCAAATAGCAATAAAATCAATATGTAGATATAAACGAACGTCCTTGTTGCATCGGAAGGCATAGCAATTAACACTTTTATCTATAGCAACATTATTGTTGTGGAGGCGGGAACTGGCGCCGAGACGCACCTGCCTAAACCCACCTACCTACCTATTACAACAATTTGTTATATTCTATAGAGCCAATATTATATTACAAAGACCTCATTTAGTTAAAGAAAAACTTTTAAGATTTGATTTCTTTGCAGTAAATAAAAAAAAAAACTTGCCAAACACAAATGTACAAAAACAAAATTATAATACTAAAGATATGGCTGTATGGGATTTGTTCCCTTTGCTTTCCCAGAAAAGAAAACAGAACCAAAAGAGAGAGACATCTTGAAATAGTGGATTATAATGGACACAGGACACGTTGGGTTATGGTTTTTCCCGCCAAAACCTTAAAAATTATTCCAAGCAATAATCTAACTGTATGCCAAAAAATAAAATCTGTCGAGTCATTTAAGCATAGCGGTCTACTCCCGTGTGGCATGCTTCTCTCCTTACTGCTCGTCTGCAGGGTTTTTCTTTTTCAATTTTTTTTTTTCTATTAAATGTATATGTGTTAGTACCTTTGTGGTTGAATCGTGGGTTGCAATGATATTAATGTATAATTTTCTTCATTTTGGAGCCCCATATTGTGGTTTAGTTATGTTTGTTAAATTAGTTACAACTATTATTATTATATATATATATATTTTAAAAAAGTATATATATATATATATATATTATTATTTTTTTCTGGATTTATAATTCAGTTTTTTTTTTATGTTATTATAAACACAGGCTATAATTGACGAGTTTCTTATGGCTGTCTTCTCGTCATATGCCTTTCCGAAGCCAAAAGTAGATTCTGACGATGAACAAGTGCATGCCAAGTCCATGCCTACGTTAATAAAGGATTTTCATTTCATTTCATTTCATTTCATTTCATTTCATTTCATTTCATTTCATTTCATTCATTTCATTTCATTTCATTTCATAAATAAGAGACAAACAAACATAACTTTCACATTTATAATATAATTTTTTGACCATGTTTTTCGATCGAAACGGCATCCTTATCAAAGCTAAGGGTCGTTTGCACCAGAAGACCGATTAAAGTCACTTAAGATGCCTAGAATAGTGGAGGCGACTGCTGCCTGTAGAAATTAATCTGTAGTAGCAGTTGTCTCCGTTCATGGACCGCACTCTAGCTTTACATCAGGCGGACTGTTGTCACGTGCCGAGCTATATTAAAGGATATTGTGACAAGTCGTATTGTATTGTCCCTGTGGGGAAAAGGTGTTACGATTTAAACAAAATTGACTATAACAATTTCAGATTGTCTGCCTTCAATTGCCACGCGCCATTATTGAATACTCGATTCAAACAATATTATTGTGTAAATGCCACCTTCCTACAATTCGCAATAGTAAATTTTTCGCGGTCAAATTGCGTTATTTTGTTAAAACTAGCTACTAATGAAGTATTGCGGCAATATCCTACGAATCGACCGACGCGACCGACGCAATTCTCAAGGATACATTTATATTATTATAACGAGCCAATACCACAGAAAACTAATTGTTAAACTTAAGAAAAAAAGTGTTCTAGGCGGACTGATGATAGCTATTAACCCAGTCTGAGGTATGTTATGAATGTCTATAGTCTATGGCTCAACATCTTTGCCTCGTCGACTGTAGTCTATGCCAGTCAATGAGACTTGTCAAAATCTTGTATTAGAGGTCGGTTGAGAAAACATCGAATAAACTAAAATCCGGAAGCATCTGTTTTATTTCAACACGAACCCACCAAAATATGGTGTCAGAAGTTGGTCGCATCACAATGAAGATGCAAGGAAGCGGAATTTTGCCAATGAAGATGGACGGCGATTTAGCGTTCAATTGGAACAGGTGGCGTCAATCTTTTCAGTTATATATGAGGGCTAGCGGGCTCGATGATGAAAAAACTGAGCGGAAAGTCGCGTTGTTGCTTCATTATATTGGACAACAATGTGTTGATATATTCAATTCCAAAAATTTAGATGAAAATAAAATAACATATGAAGAAACATTACAGGTATTTCAAAAATTTTTCGTGCCTAAAAGAAATCTTACTTATCAGTCGCATAAATTCTTCACATATAGACAAGAAGAAGATCAGTCGATGGAAGATTATATTACAGTATTAAAGAATTTAGCTCTGACATGTGATTTTGGAGAAATCCAGGACAGATTAATTAAGGACATCTTTATCTGTAATATGCATCAAAAATATCATCATATTAGAGAAAAATTGCTAATGGAAACTGATTTAAAACTAGAAACAGCAATAGATATTACAAAAAATTGTCTGCTGTCATATAAGCAAGCCACATCGTTACAAGAAGCTTCCGGAAGTCAGTCATCAATCATGTTCAACAAAGTCTCAAGTCACAGAAACAACTCAAATAGATATAGAAGCAGAGAGAGGTCACAGTCAAGACAACCACATAGGTCTAATTCACAGTCAAGTCGCACAAATTGTGGTCGGTGTGGACAAATTCATAGAAATTCTTGTCCTGCAAAAGGTGTCACGTGCCATAAGTGCAAAGGAAGAAACCATTATATGTCAATGTGTAATTCAAAAAGTGTAAAACAAGTCAGCGTGGATGAAAATGTGAGTACAAGTGATGAACTTTCTCGACAAGTCGAAAACTTATTTGTAGGTCATGTCTTAAGTAATAGTAATAATTCAAATAATGATTGGACAATAATAATTAATATGAATAATGTAAATGTAAAATGTGTATTAGATACGGGTAGTGATGCAAATATTATGTCTATAAATGTTTTCAATAGTCTTAACCTACAATATTTAACAAATTGTAATTACAAAGTAACGTCTTATAGTGGAAATAATGTCCCAGTCTTAGGTGTATGTAATATTAAATGTGTCTTACTTCATAATCATAATAAATTGTCTTGTGATATGAAGTATATTATAGTCAATATTAATTCTCCGACAATAATTGGTCGTGAAACATGCACAGCCCTAGGTCTTGTTAAACGTATCTATTCTATACAGTCAGATAGTAATAATTAAAAATCGTCTCCTTAAGCCGGCATAGTGGAGGTGACTGCTGCCTGCACAAGTCTTTTCGTAGTAGCAGTTGTTTCCATTCGTGGACCGCACTCTAGCTTTACATCAGACGGAGTGTTGTCACATGCCATGCCATGCCATTAATAATTAATAAAAAGTCAAAATTCTACTATGATAGAAAGTCGAAGTCCTTACCTGAGCTAAAAATAGGGCAAGAGGTAATGTATAAAAAGTTACCACAAAGTAATTGGTCTTTGGGTAAAGTCACAAAACAATGTAAAGAGCCGAGGTCATATTTGATTGAGTCGCCAGAAGGTCAAGTCTACAGGAGAAATCGTCAACACATAAATATATGTGCAAGTCCAGGTAAATATTTTAATCCTTATATTACCCCTACAGTGTCCTCCACCTCTGAGCTAACACCACCTCAAACAAACAGTCTACATGAGTCTAATATGTCTAATAATAATGATAGTCATAAATATTATACTAGGAGTGGTAGAGAAGTCAAAATGCCATCAAAGTATGATGTTTATTGTAAATATTAAGTTTTCTTATTTGTCAAATACTTTAAATAATAATTACAGTTAATTTATGTTTAATGTCATAGTTTACTCATTATAGTAAATTGTCACATAGATTTTGTTAAATGTAATTGTAATTTATATGTCAATATATTAAGTTAGTCTAATATTTTAAGAAAAATTTATTATTTAAGTTGATGTTGAGTAGTCATAATTTCAGGTCTGAAAAATATTATATAGAATATTTTTGTTTTCTTTATTGTCATGTCATATGTCTTAAGTTTCAATTTTTATATTGTTTAAATATTTTATTATTTTTATTTTTTTAAAAAAAAGGAACATGTTATGAATGTCTATAGTCTATGGCTCAACATCTTTGCCTCGTCGACTGTAGTCTATGCCAGTCAATGAGACTTGTCAAAATCTTGTATTAGAGGTCGGTTGAGAAAACATCGAATAAACTAAAATCCGGAAGCATCTGTTTTATTTCAACACGAACCCACCAAAATAAGGTAGTACTCGAGATACTCGTTCTCTTTTTTTCGTTCTTTTATCGGACGTCCAGACACCCGGAGAGGTACCATCCATTTATGGTCCAAGTTCCAAAAGTACGTACGAGGCGTTTTGACAACACGTTCCTCGTGCGTACTGCGAAACTGTGGAACTCTCTTCCGGTGTCTGTGTTTCCCGAGAAGTACATCACGGGCCTCTTCAAATTAAGGGTAAACAGGTACCTCATAGGCAAGCGTGCTCCATCTTAGACCGCATCACTGCCTAACATCAGGCAGGGTGCGGTCAAACGTTTGCCTATTAAGCATAAAAAAAAGAAAAACTCGTCTCTTCGAGCCGGCATAATGGAGGAGACTGCTGCTAGAGATTTCTCTGTAGCAGCAGTTGTCACATGCCGAGCTACAATAAAAAAAGTACGACCACTTTAGGATGTAACTAACACCCGTAAAGTGTTTTGTCGCGTTTCGGGATCGGCTTGAAAGCACCCAGGTATAGCGAGAGTGTGCACTGTCAATATAGATGACTGCTGCCCGTAGAGATCAAGCAGAGTGTTATGCCGAGTTACAATTTAAAAAGAAAAAAAAAGTACGTACGTACATTTTGATAACACATTCTTCACACGTACTGCAAAACTGTGGAACTTCCGAGGTCTATGTTTCTTCCCGGTTAAGTACAACACGAGTATTTTTAAACGAATGGAGGGGGAAGTTATTATTGTCAATCAATAACTGCATCTAATTTCACTATTTGACAGGTAACAAATCGACTGTCAGATTAAAATAACACACTTGTTAGTTGACAACCCGGTTCCAGCTCACCAATTGATTTCAAATTATTATACTTAAACATATTATTATGTTCTAGATATTATCTAGCATTAAATATTAAACATTATGGTTAATGGTTAACGCGCCCCAGTGTGTTACACGGAGGTCCCTGGATCGATTAGAGGCTTCGGATGAAAAGGGCAATTTTTTTTTTAATTTTAAAATTTGCTATGTGCTAATCAAAATTATAATTATCTATATAGAATATTCAAATGGAATTTGTTATAATTAAATTTTGATCTAAATATTATAGAGCAAAAAATCAACACACACAACTAGTTGGGATTCTTGAATTTTTTTTTTCTTTTTTTTTTATTATAGCACGGCATGTGGCAACGCTCCGCCTGATGTAAAGCTAGAGTGCGGTCCATTAAAACAACAGCTACTACAGAGAAATCTCTACGGGCAGCAGTCGTTTTCACTGTGCCGGCTTGAGGAGACGAGCCTGTACCATCTAGATTGACAGTGCAACCTCCTCTCGTTATACCTGGCTACTTTCAAACTATTCCCGAAACGCGACAAGGTTACATTCGAAAGTGGTGGTACTGCCCCAGGACGGCAGACTGGACAAATAACCATCATCAGTCTGCCCTTTCATGATATTTAAAACTATTTTCTTTTATAATCTAATTAAACGCGCACTTAAAGGCCGGTCGCGATTAAACTTTATTTGAGAAAAAAAAATTGAGATCATTATCATCTAAAATGAAACGTAATTAGAAACCTGTCAATGTCAATTAGAAATAACTTTGTTACAGTTGACAACTTTCTACCTGTCAATGTGAATGTCAAATGTATGACATTGAATACGGTTTTGGCGGCCATCTTGAGACGTCAGGTTGTCTGTTTTGAATTATTTTCCTAAAATTGTGTTTCTTCGAGTGTTAATGTGTAATAATGGTGGATTATTAACCATTAAGTGTTCGTGAACGTGCGTGAGTGTGGGCAAACAATTCAAAACCTGTGTTTCCATTTTCCCTCCAAAACTCCGTTGGAAGTTTCAGTAAAGATTCTGTCACTATACTGAAACAATTTTTGACTTGACTGAGCCTTGACCTGACCGTTTGGTGTGATGAATGAATGACTCGTGATGCATAATATTATTTATTAATGCAAAACAATGTTTACTTTGACACTGGCAAATTGTTATAATGCCATATAAAACAATAAGAAAAAAGACATTGAATACTACGAGTATTCGCGCCATTCCAGCTCGACATGGGAGAATCTTCTCACTCAGCCAACCCTGAGCTATGACTACCTAGGTGCGAGGTGCAATAGACAATACTGGACGTGGTCAAAAACATACCCATGGTAGGCAGCTTCAAACGATTTGACAATGCTGCCGTCAAGTCAAATACTGACTGAGAACCTAAAGGTGGCTGCGGTCATCTTTTCTATCGCGTCACATTGAGAGCATTATTGCACATCTAGTTGTAAAAATATCAATAATAAATAAATTTTAAAAAAATTACACGACGAATTGATAACCTCCTCCGTTTGAAGTCTGTTAAAATTTAGCTTGGAAGTACAACGCGAGAAAAGTGACCCGTTAATGGATAGTGCGCATGCGTTTCCCCAAACCGACATAGCGGAGGGGACTGCTGTTTGCACATTTATCTGTGGTAGGCAGTAGCAGTTTTTTTACTCAGTGGTGTGTGTATATGTAGGACTACTGTAAAAAAGTATATGTAAGCATTACGCCTGCGTGAACTATCGGTGTATTGACCTAAAAATTCGTCATTTATCGTAGTTGGTAATAAATGAGTATTTCTGTTGCCTCACGCATCCCACTCCATGTGTGTAGATATCGCACAGAATGGAGATAACCTAATTTTACAACATCGTTCATCGGTTCGAGTGACTTTTTATCTTACTATGTTTTATCAATAAATTTCAGTTCAAATTACATAATAACTAATTGATTGTTTTTGTTTTATATGGCATTATAACAATTTGCCAGTGTCAAAATAAATATTTTTGTATTAAGTTAACAATATTTGTGCATCACACTAAACAGTCAGGTCAAGTCTTGCTCCAGTAAAATGGTAGAATCTTTACTGAAACTTCCAACAGAGTTTTGGAGTGAAAATGGAAACACAGGTTCTCTTCTTTTGAATGGGCAAGGTCCAAAAAAACTAACCCATGGTGAATCGAAAACCATTTCGAGATATCACTTCAATTAGAAGAATTTTTTGATTCTCGTCTGAAATTACTTAAAAATCGAGGAGATATTTGAAAAACTGTAATGACCGTCTTCGACCTTTCACTTCGACTTTCGTACCGTTTGACAAGATAGAATACAAAGTACCAACCTAACAGTTTTGTAGATTATTATGTTGTCTATGGTTGTCGCCTCACAAGTTTGTCAAATATCTTTTGTTTGTGTTTCCTAACAATAACAGTGTTTTATACGAATAACTATTGTAATTTTTAAAACAAAACTACACTATAAACACGATGTTTTAATTAACAGGAACTTTTAAAAATCAAAAGTTTTGTTTGAACTTTTGACAAACGATTTTTTTTTTGTTCATTGGCAATGGTTTAGTTCCGAACGAATCCTCAGGTTTGCCAATATTACGATCGCAATTTTTAAAAATTAATAAAAACGAACAAAGCAATTACAAAAGTTTTCCAGAAACACGTGTCGACTAAATTAATCTATATTATCTAAAAAATATGTAAAAAAGATAGCTGTCACCAGAGACACCTCCCCAATTGTTTGCCCACACTCACGCACGTTCGCGAACACTTAATGGTTAATAATCCACCATTATTACACATTAACATAAACAAAGATAAACAGAGTACGACGGAGAAAATAATTGATTCACTAATGGAAGGAGAAATTTTACGATGACGGTGACGGTCTTTTTTTTTGTTCAGTTTACTCCCCAGCAGAAAGCATAAAATCCGTAATAAGAAAGCATCGCTTTAAAAATTGTAGATAGAAAAATAACTCACCCTACATAATACGACGCCAGTATCGAGTCTATCCAGGAAATTCTCTGCATTTATTCTCAATTCTGGATAGAGTACGTTCAACCACTCGGCCAAGTCCTCCTTCATGGCGTAGAGGTACTCCTCAGAGGACCTGAAAGGCCTGAAGGGGCGGGCTTCTAACAAAACAGCACCCACCGCCGCCATTTTCAAGAGTTTTCACAACTTGTTATCGAATAAACACTTTACATCACGTTTTTGAAACGGGATCTGAAACAAGCACAAGAAATAAGTTAAAACCATCTGAATTTTTCAAATCGGATTTAGTATTTTCTAAAGCCTAGTACAGACTTAGGAAACGTAACATGCGATGTAACGTAAAAGGAGCATTTCACGCTTGTGGACGCAGCGTGTGCACGAACCGAGCATGTACCTACTCTTTTTTTTTAATTGTAGCTCGGCATGTGACAACACTTCGCCTGATGCTAGAGTGTGGTCCATTAATGGAAACAACTGCTACTACAGAGAAATCTCTACAGGCAGCAGTCACCTCCACCATGCCGGCTTGAAGAGACGAGTATGCATTATCCAGATTGACAGTGCACACTCCTCTCGTTCTATCTGGCTACTTTCAAACTATTCCCGAAACGCGACAAGGTCACTTCACGGGTGTTACATTCGAAAGTGGTGTTACTGCCCCAGGACGGCAGACTGGATCATCAGTTTGCCTACCACTCTTTAATAGTGCCTATAGGCACTGAGCGACCAAAGTACATATAACAAAGTTACATTGGTCAGAATTTAGCGAGGTTCGAACACGGGACTCATCGATCGTGAGTTCACGCGTCTTACCGCTAGACCACGGCCGCTCTTAATCACGACTCGCATCTGTGTCCGGCATCGCGCAGCGTACATAGCTCAGTCTGCCGAGAACACGGCGAAGCCAATGTTCGCGCGCGTTCCGCGATCCACAGGCACACAACCCTAGATGGCGCTCCGAGCACACTGCGCGACCCTTCGTGTTTGCGTTAAAATCGACAAATGGCAGATCGCGGCGTGCACCAGTTGAAATGCTCTGTTTGTGCGCTCATGGCCTCCACACTATAGGAATTCTGTTACATTGCATGATACATCGCGACAATGTGGACGGCAAATTCTTTCATTGCAAGTTACATTGCATGTTACATTTCGTGCGTCTGTACTCGGCTTAAGATTAGCGCGTTCAGACATACAAACAAACACTACATCTTTATTATAATATACCGGCATGTGATTCCATTCCCCCTCTTTTTTTTAAGTAGTAAAATTCCAATTACGGATGCCCTTGGAGAAGGTGCCAGGGTTACGTCGTACTCTCCAGCCCAGACCTGGCATCCCGACTAAAACGCCACGGTGATTCACTCAACGCAAAGTGGACTCTGGGCACACGTCACCCCGCTGCAGAGGTCCAAAGTATAACGAGAGGAGTGTGCACTGTCAATCTAAGATGGTAGAAGCTCGTCTCCTCAAGCCGGCATAGTGGTGCTGTAGTAGCAGTTGTTTCCATTCATTACATCAGGCGGAGTATTGTCACATACCGAGCTACAATTTAAAAAAAAGTCGGAGAATCGAAACTCAACCCGCCGAACGCCTCAGTCTATAGAACAACAGATAAATGCCCTAGCCCCCCTGCGTTAAGCTAGAGTAAGTAATGCAGTCGCCTCCGCTATGCCGGCTACTTGCTACTTCTAAGCTTAACCCGAAACGCGACCAATTACAAACTAATGAGTTTTATAAGTTTAGTTAACTAAATAAATTTCTAGTTAGAAGTGGTCCGGCGCCAACATTTAAACTCATTTCCCCAGTGATAAACATTTCAGTGCCACGAGCCCAAAATAACCCACTGGGGAAATGTCAGCACATTCCTTCTAAATCAAAGCGCAGACGCACTCGCATGACGTTTTCATTATAATTCAGCTCTTAATTAATAACGTTGTCCTAAGTGGACTAATAATTGCGACATACTTTAGCATTAAATTGCTTAATAATAGATTATCACAACTATCTCATCTAGAGAGCAGGCAGCAATTAAAAAAAAAACGATTATTTTTTACAACTATCGGCCGTCGGTTGCAACTTTAAAATTCTGCGCCAAAGCAAGCTTCGGGGACACCGGGACGGAGTAACCAAAAACGTATGGACGTATGGTCTTAGATATACCAGGCCTATACAATTTTAAGCAATATATTGTCGTGTCGTTGTCGCAATAAACCGTACACGTAGGACGCATGTCTTCCCAGTGGCAATAGATATCAATGTTAATTTGTGTAATTGTTGAACAATTAACATGTCTTAACAATGAGAATTAATTATTATTTCCATTAATTCATCGTTATTTTTGGAGGCAATTTTTCCTATTAGGTAAGTACTTCGGCCACATAGCGCGCAAGGATGGCGATAATCTGGAAAGGCTTGTGGTGACAGGGAAGGTTGATGGCAGAAGACCGCGCGGTAGAAGCCCGAGCCGCTGGACAGACCAGGTTTCCATTTGTCTGGAGATGCCGGTCCATAAAGCTCTCCATCAGGCGAACAGTCGCAGCCGATGGAGACATCTAATTGAGCGAGCCACCAGGAGTCACGATCCTCAACAATGAGGGACCGACGAGGAGAGAGAGAAGTACTTTACGAGTTCTACAATTATCACCAAAGGGAAGCGTCTACGGGTAAGATCCACTGTCCAGGCTGACAGGGCATATGTATCACCCAGAATTAAGTAAATTACAATAATTTTGACCAAACACGAAACCGGAGTTATCGTATTTACGTACTTTATTATAAATAACTTTGTAAATCATAATTACTCATAAATGAGATATAAATTCTTAAATTACTCAGTTTATATTGCGTTAGTATAGTTTCAGGAATTCTTCAGACACGTCACTGATGATGTGTTATTGAGAAGTCAAACGTGAATTTTTTACATTTTCTTGCTAATTGTAATGAAAGGACCCATTTTTGGGCCCACTTGATACCTAATAGTTTGGTAACAAAACAATATTCTAAAATAATATCCTATTTTTTTATTAATTAATTTTAATTATATCAACACATCGTTTACCAATTAATAGACAATGTTTAATTACATAAAAAAAGATATCTTCAATTATTAAGGCATTTAAATAATAATAACCTCAAATATTGCATCAGAAAACATCTAATAACTCAATAACTCGGGTGAAAAAATTAAAACTTATCGGTAATAAGGAAGTAGATTTATTTTTCTACAAAATTAACTGAAAATCTTGAGAGAAAATAAAGACAAGACAAACTTGAGAAAAAAATTGTGGGCCTATTTTCCTTAGGCGAATGGGCATTCTCCTTTAATCTACTATTATTTGATCATATTCCGCCTGATGTTAGTTAAGCTGGCAGAAGTCGGCATCCCTTGTTAGTGAAAAAAGTCGGTCAAGATTTAAAAAAAAAAAAAAAATATATATATATATATATATATATATAAATTTTTAAATTTTAAGTTAATCATTAGCTTAGTATAAGCATAAATAAAATGGACGGAATTGTTTTTTCCAAACACTACTTCGAATAATCAAATAAAGAATAATAATAATCAGATTAAAAAAACAACGAATTTCCGCTAATCAATGTTAGTGAGGGTAGGTACACAGTCACATCAGCTGTCAATGTCAGACCCTTCACCAGCATGCAAAAACCGTTTCGACACTCCACGTGGCATCCTCAGGAGACGTGTGGTAGCTTCGACTCCGCTCCGACATGACGTCAAGCCGATGTGACTGTGGAAAAAAATACCACAGCGAAAAGCTTACAAGCAGCAGTCGCCACCACTATGCCGGTTTGAAGAGACGACTTCTCTCATTATACTGAAACTTTGCTCAATAATATTTTGAACTTTGTCGAGTTGTAATAATTTGTAAGTTTAAAAAAAACCGTGTATTAATATGATATGTTACGCCATAACAATATGAAAACAATGCGATACTAATAGCATAGAAAGCCTCGCAAATCAGTGTCGCCAATCGGTTCATTAACTTTGAACAATAATTATGAGCGGTGAAGCATAGCTTTACGGGTAACGACCTGTGCCACCTTTACTACACTGTTATTATAAAATATAGTTACGGAATTGTAATTGCCTTTGCCTTATTATGAGTCAATTCAAAGAATATATACTGTTATATATACCCACGGGTTTTGGCGGGAAACAAACTCAATTAACGTGAGATCCCGTATGTACTAAAGCGTAGAAGAGCGGCGTGGCTGGTGCAGGCAGTTTCCACTGAAGCAGAGTCGAGATGTGACAGTTTACGATTGGTTGTGACCCGCTGCGCCCGTATCCATGTAAAACCAATGCATCTCCGCTCTTCTCCGGTTGCACCGTGTCCAGCTAAGCGGAGAGGAGATGTGAAAATAACGTAATCTTATTGGTTGTTTATAACTGTTCTTCTCTCCACCCTTCTAGATATCGGGCCTAAGGGTCGTTTGCACCAGAAGGCCGGTTAAAGTAACTTTAACTATTACTTTTACGGCGACGACGACCGTTAAACGTTTACATTTACTCCACACGCGTTGCAATATCGTGTTAATTCATATTGTTATCGTTAAAAGGGTGGCTGATCTCGAAAAAATAATAGAAAAACATATTTGGTTTCTTTTCATACATTTGACGTTAGTGACATTGGTTTGACGATTACTTTAACTTTAACCAAGCCATGATTCGTTGGTTACGGTTAAGGTTAAAGTAACCGTCAAAATGAGAGGCGCGACGATGGTGCAACTCGTGTGGAGTAAATATAAACCATAATGTAAACGTAACGGTTAAAGTAATAGTTAAAGTTACTTTAACCGACCTTCTGGTGCAAACGATCCTAAGAATAAAGGTGAAGTGAAGTGGTTTAGTGGTGAATCTTTTGAAGTAGACGGAATTTATGAGAAGAGTGAACTGTCAACCTGTGTACCGTCGTCTTTACAAACTAGTATAGAAGCAGTTCCGTTCATGGACCGTACTCTAGGTTAATATGGACGGAAACCAATGTACATAACTCGTATGTATGTACTCACATCGATAGTTACGTATGTATATACTAATAATCATAATACATAATAGTAAATAAACAATAGGGCTATGCAATAACTAACTACGTACCTATATGAAATAATATTATATAATTTATGGGAGCTACTGCGCGATGGCGATGTGACGGCAGGCCCGCTTCCGTTGACAAACACTACTATGGTCAGCAAAATAATAAGAATTCTACACACGAACTCCATGGAGAGGACACTTTAGAATCACTACTAAAAAATTAATCACAAAGCCAAATTATTTGTTTTTATACATCGACTGGCCTGATATACGCACAGTGGAGGTCCACGAGCGCCCGTAGCACACAGTAACCCAGCCACCGCCCCTATGCGCTTGAGAATTCAAGCTTTAAAAGAGTGGGAGAACTTGTGATCCATCGATTAACTCGTGAATGGTGCACATTTGTCTTCTTAGTGCGGCATAGGGGAGGCGACAGTTCCCTGTATATATTTGTCTATGGTAATAGTAGTTTCAGTTCATAGACTGCGATCTATAGCTTAATATATGCCGAGCTACAATGAACTAACTTCATTTGTAATAATGATCTTGTACTTAGAGCGGCCGTGGTCTAGCGGTAAGACGCGTGAACTCACGGTCGATGAGACCCGTGTTCGAACCTCGCTAAATTTGACCAATGTAACTACGTTATTTGTACTGTGGTCGCTCATTAAAGAGTAGAAGGCAGACTGATTATTATGATTATTATCCCAGTCTGCCGTGTTGGGGCAGTACCACCACTTTCGAATGCAACACCTTGTCGCGTTTCGGGAATAGTTTAAAAGTAGCCAGGTATAACGAGAGGAGTGTGCACCATCGATCTAGATGGTACATGCCCGTCTCTTCAAGTCGGCTACTGCTGCCCTTTCACAGGTTTCTCTGTTGTAGCAGTTGCCGTCCTAGGGTAGTACCACCACTTTCGAATGTAACACCCGTGAAGTGACCTTGTTTGATAGTAGCCAGGTATAACGAGAAGAGTGTGCACTGTTAATCTAGATGGTGCATATTCGTCTCCTCGTCCTCATGCCCATAGAGATTTCAGCAACAGTTGCTCATCGAGCGCACTCTAGCTTTACATCAGGCGGAGTGTTGTCACATGCCGAGCTACAGTAAAATATATATACTCGTAAGATTAGTTTGTTATGCTAACGTTACTTGTAAGCATGCGGTCGTGTTTGTAGGCTAATCTGTTTACAGCGCATCACCCGCAGCGTGACACACACACGCACGCTGCCTATTTTTATACATATTGTGTTGGTAACAAAAGCAAAATTATAATAAGACTGCCACACATTTCATTTTTTTTATTATTACTACGGTTTTTGTATAAATTCCACAAAAGACTATTAAGTAACCATTATAAATCTGGAGGTATGCATGTTTGTTTGTCTCCCAAGTAATGTTAAAACTTAGAACTCTTGTATTAGATTTTAATTTATTAGAGTGTTATAATATTATTAACCGACTTCCAAAAAAGGAGGAGGTTATATGTTCGTCGCGTATGTTTTTTTTTTTATGTATGTTCATCGATTTTTTGAAAACGGCTGGACCGATTTCAATGATTCAAATTGTATTGTGTTAAGCTGCATCCCATAGTGGTCCCATTTATTTTTCTAAGATGCACAGTGTTGCCGTTTTTTAATAAAGCGGAAAAAAAAGTCAGTTTGTAAAATTTTTTTGCTCCGATTTACTTGAAATTTGACATATATACTTTACAAAATAAATAATGAAACACGTGTTTCAGTATTTCTTGAAATTCAACCCCTAAGGGGGTGAAATGGGGCAAAATGGGCTGAATTTTTTTTAGTCAGAATTACTTGAAATTTGGCATACATACTTTATAACATAAATAATGAAAACATGTTTCAGTATTTCTTGAAATTCAACCCCTAAGAGGGTGAAATGGGGCAAAATGGGTTGAATTTTTTTAGTCAGAATTACTTGAAATTTGGCATTCATACTTTACAACATAAATAATGAAAACATGTTTCAGCATTTCTGAAAATTCAACCCCTAAGGGGATGAAATGGGGCAAAATGGGTTGAATTTTTTAGTCAGAATTACTTGAAATTTGGCATACATACTTTACAACATAAATAATGAAACACGTGTTTTCATGTAACCCCTAAAGAGATGAAACGGTTTCCCCGTTGGTTGAATTTTTTAAAATCAGATTTACCCGAAACAGCAGAATTGCTTTACCACGTTAATAATGAAACTTGCGTTTCAACCCCGAAGGGGGTGAAACGGCGTGATAATAATAAATATTTTTAGTGACAAAATACATAATAAATAATGCTCTATAATGTAATATAAACATTTGACATGCGTTTCACCCCGAAGGGGGTGAAACGGGTTAAAATGTGTTGAATATTTTTTGTCAGATTTACTTAATTTTTAGTATATTTGCTTTACACACAACATAGATAACGAAACGTGTATTTCAGCTTTTCTCGAAATTTAATCCGAAATGGGGTGAAATTGTACGAGTTTCTTTTTGCTAGATTAATTTCATTTGAACTACGATTAGTATTTGTACGTTTAATAGGGACTTTTTGCTGTTTTTTGTCCGCTACCCTAAAAATTGAAAAATAAAAAACCTTTTCAAAAAAAAAGTTGAACCGACTTCAATAAACGCTAAAAGCACTCAAAAGTGAAAAATAATTTTTAACAAGAGTATCTACACACAAAGTAATAAACATAAACACTAATAGGTGTTTATTATGTACAAATTAACTGTCTACATACCTGCCATATTTTTGGAGTAGGTGCCAAGCTATACCAATTCAAAATTTCAGAATAGGAATTACACTTGGATATCTTCCTAGATATCAAGTATATCTATGAACGTATGCTTGGCACCTACTCCAAAAATGTGGCAGGTATGTGGACAATTAATTTGTACATAATAAACACCTATTAGTGTTTATGTTTATTACTTTGTGTGTAGATACTCTTGTTAAAAATTATTTTTCACTTTTGAGTGCTTTTAGCGTTTATTGAAGTCGGTTCAACTTTTTTTTTGAAAAGGTTTTTTATTTTGTTATTGTTTTTGTTATTATTTTATAATATTTTGACGTACATAAGTGTTGAATACCTACTTGTCTAATAAAATTAATTTGAATAACTTTTTTTTTAAAATAAGATATATATAAACACTGTTTTTTTATTGTACCTAGACAACTCCGCCTGATGTCAAGCTAGAGAGAGATGAACAACTGTTACTGAAATCTCTACGGGCAGCAGTTGCCTCCACTATGCTGAACCGAGGAGACGAGTATGCACCATCTAGATTAACAGTGCACACTTCTCTCGCTATACCTGCCTACAAGGTAACTTCACGGACGTTAAATTCGAAAGTGGTGGTACTGCCCCAACACGGCAGACTGGGCTAATAACCATCAACAGTCTGCCTACCATTATTTACTTAATAAAACATAAGTACATTAGTCTAAAAGCAGGATTTGAACACGGGTCTCATTAATCGTGAGTTCACGCCGCTAGGCAACGAGACACTGTAAAATCAATTTAATTAAACCATTAATAAAACGCTAAACAATTTTTTTTTATTGTAGCTCGGCATGTGGCAACACTCCGCCTGATGTAAAGCTAGAGCGCGGTCCATGAACGGAAACAACTGCTACCACAGAGAAATCTCTGCGGGCTGCAGTCGCCTCCACTATGCCGGCTCGAGGAGACGAGCTTGTACCATCTAGATTGACAGTGCACACTCCTCTCTTATACCTGGCTACTTTCAAACTATCCCCGAAACGCGACAAGGTCACTTCACGGGTGTTACATTCGAAAGTGGTGGTACTACCCTAGGACGACAGACTGGACAAATAACCATCATCAGTCTACCTACCACTCTTTAATAGTGCCTATAAGTACATATAACAAAGTTACATTGGTACCGGTCTTTAGCGAGGTTCGAACACGGGTCTCATTGATCGTGAGTTCACGCGTTTTACCGCTAGACCACGGCCGCTCAATGCGCATGCGAAGTAAAAAAATCCATTTAAAAATGTGCAAGTTTAGAAAAAAAAGAACCGAGAGTTGTAGAGGCAGGCGTCCCATTCCTTTGAGTCAAAAATAACTACATCTTAGGCGGTCAACTAAGGGTTAACTCGCACTAACAAACTAAAATAACACTTATTGCCCTGGAATATAGATTAAAATCCCATAGCGAACGTTCTAAATTAGGGCATACAAAACATATGAGCCTTATTAAGTTAGTATTAAAGTTCATATTGCTTTGGTTATTTGGAATAAGGGCTTATAATCTAAAGTAGTTTTACTCTGTTGTTTTTTTTTTGTTTTATATGGCATTATAACAATTTGCCAGTGTCAAAGTAAATATTTTTGCATCAAGTTAATAATATTGTGCATCACGAGTCATTCATTCATCACACTAAAGAGTCAGGTCAAGTCTCAGTCAAGTCAAAAATTGCTTCAGTAAAGTGGTAGAATCTATACTAAAACTTCCTAGGGAGTTTTGGAGGGAAAATGGAAACACAGGTTCTCTTCTTTTGAATTGTTTGCCCACACTCACGCACGTTCACGAACACTTAATGGTTAATAATCCACCATTATTACACATTAACACTCGAAGACACACAAGTTTAAGAAAATAATTCAAGACAGATAACCTAAAGTCTCAAGATGGCCGCCAAAACTCCTAAATTGTGGTTATTATATTTTTTAAGTCTTTAGGACTGAGATTTAAATTATAGTTAGGTAGCTAAACGCAAAAAAAATTTAAAAAACTATTCTAGGCCATAATAATGTACCCATCTCTAAATTTAGTCAAGACCTCTTGAAAGAAGACGTTTGAACGTAAATTGGAGACAGACTAACACACGTACACGTTTATAATATTATTGTATATCTTAAGTAATTTTTTTTTTAAATTGAAGGTAAATTAATTAGAGAGGTTCTGAATTGTGATCTAGTGATTTAAACTGTTACAATTAAAAATTTTTTTTTTAAATTTTAGCTCGTCATATGACCGCACTCCGCCTGATGTTAAGCTAGAGTGCGATCCATGAACGGAGGTGACTGCTGTCAGTGAAGGGGATCTGCAGACAGCAGTCGCGTCCGCTATGCCGGCTTAATGAGATGCCTCTTCACACTGCGCTTGAAGGATCCCATGTTATATGAAGGGGGAAAGACGTGGCTGGGAAGGTCGTTCCACAATAAAACCATTTGCTTCCTATATACTTTTGCATTTATGTTTGTCCCATATTTGTACATGTTTTGATGTATTAATAAAAAAAATTACGTTATTATCATAGGAATATTTAAATAGCGGATAGAATGAGGAATAATGTTGTGCGCGATAGATGTGCTTTGAAAGATGATGTAGTGACGAGGATTGAGAAAGGAATGCTTCGATGGTTTGGGCACATGGAAAGGATGAATGAAAGGAATATATAAATCTGATGTGAATGGATGCGTTAAACAAGGCAGACCCAGAAGGGTGTTTTCCGAGCCTAGTGCCCATAACCGTCGGGCATGAATAAAGAGAATTGTGGATGTGAAGGAAGCGAGGGTCGTGGTAAGTGACGTTCCGTTGTCTCTGCGGGAAAAAGGCGTGACAATTGTATTGTATTGTATTGTATATTTAAATAGTCTAAAAAAAATTCGTCGACATAATTAAATAATTCTCGTTAGTTTTGCCATCTGTACTTCCTCTCAGGTGACGTGCCCCGCAGCCGTGCCTAACTCGAACAAATAATTTAATCCACCGGATATTATTGGAGACTTCATTGCAACAAGCATCCGATAGGCGCTTATCTGCCTATATGACTCGGTGCCAATCTAGATGGTGCATGCTCGTCTCCTCGAGTCAGCATAGCAGAGGCGACTGTTGCCAGTAGAGATCAGGCGGAGTGCAGGGAAAAAAACGCATCCGTGTTAACATACTTTCGGTAACTGCCGGCAATAAGTGCTCGAGTGACAGGATACATACATTCAATGTCTAATAAAGTTATTGTGAACATCCGGTACATTATTTAATGATTATTAACTATAAATAATTGATAACAATTGTCGAAAACAATCCAATAATTGTTTATCGTTTTATCTATATGATAAGATTGGGGTAAGCTATTTTATTTGGACACCCGCCCCACCAAAATGGCAACATTTCTAACTGATGATGGCAGTCCTGGGGTAGTACCACTTTCAAGTGTTACACCAGTGAGAAATGTCTGCAAGCAGCAGTCCCCTACGCTATGCTAACTCGAGGAGACGAATGTGCACCATCTCTTGACAGGGCACACAACTTTTAAACTTTTTTTTATTGTAGCTCGGCATATGACAACACTCCGCCTGATGTTAAGCTAGAATGCGGTCCATGAACGGAAACAACAGCCACTACAGAGAAATCTCTATGGGCCGGTAGTCGCCTCCGCTATGCCGGCCCCAGGAAACGAGTATGCACACTCCTGGCTACTTTCAACCTATACTACACTACAAACTACAAGATTTCACTTTACACTGTCATGGCGTTAATGTAACTCATACTAGGGCCTCAGAGCGCACTCCTCCCGATATAGTTGAGTACAATAATATAATTTTGTTCAGTCCCCTCCGTGGCAATAACGACTCGTAAATCAAATAATTTACTTTTCTTATCGCAGGCGTACACTTTTTTTATCGAAAATATTCAAGATAATGATTTTAATGTCCAGTCGTTGGTAATATATAATTAGAAATACGTACAACACGTGCTGTTTATTTTGGAGAAGAATATAACGCGCCGGAATAGTGGAGACGACTGCTGCAATTTCTCCCGTGGCAATTGTTTTGACGGACTGCAATGTATCTTGACAAAAATTAGGTTGTCATACGCAATACGCAGAGTTACAAAAAAAAACTACTTTTAAAGTATAAGTTAGTATTTAGACAGTTTCTATTATACATATTCCAAAAATATTATATCGAAATGAACTAGATGGTAGGCAGACTGATGATGGTTATTTGTCCAGTCTGCCGTGTTGGGGTAGTACCACCACTTTCGAATGTAACACCCGTGAAGTGAAGTGACCTTGTCGTGTTTCGGGGCAGTTTAAAAGTAGCTAAATATATCCGAGAAGAGGGCACACTGTCAATCTAGATGGTGCATACTCATCTACTCAGGCCGGCATAGCGGAGGCGACTGTTGCCCGCACAGGTTTCTCTGTAGTAGCAGTTGTGTCCATTCATGGACCGCACTCTAGCTTTACATCTAACGTAGTTGCCATAATATTCCGTGCAATTTATAAAACATCTAATCACTAAAGCCAGTTGCCAGTAACTTAAAAAAAAATGAAACAAACTGAAACCATCCACAATAAACCATTGAATTAACCTAACGTAGTACATAATAAACGGGCTAATATCATCAAGTTCCATTCAACCCGTTTGAGTGCGATTGGGGAGACAAACAAACATACTTTTACTATTGCAATATTACTATTTATTTATTAGTTCTAATGTGGTCGAAATAGCGTACCTTACTCAGGTAAATAATACGCAAATTCTAAATAATTTGACATTGATAAAGTAACTAAAAAAATATTTCGTTTTTTTTGCAAACCCTACTTCCAATTAGTTAGAATATAGCACGAAAACACCGCTATTTGACTAAAAAAAAAGCAAAAACGAGTTTTGCATTTCAACGCAATAGGTTCAATGCTTTTTGAGATTAGAATCGTAAAAGCCTTGACATTTTATAAAACTATACAACTTAACCAAAATCACAATTTGAATAAATATTATAACGCCTCTATTCACAACAGGGATAAGCAGACCATTACAAATCCAAACACATAGGTCACCAAGATACTATTTAGCGCAGTGGTTGTTTCGCGGTGGTCCCTGGTTCTTGTCCTGATACCCATTGTAACAAACATATATTTGTTTATTCTATTCTATTTTAATTTAAAACCTTTTAGTGTAAAATCATAAAAATGTAGTAAAATTTACATTAATATAAATACAAAAATTATTCAAATAAAACGGCAATTTTATCGCAATTATTATATCTAAATCACAACCCGCTGTTACAAATATTGCCCTTAGGGAACAAAAACATAAATTCAAAACTAAACTATGTTAAAAAAACTGTTTAAAAAAACATACCTAAACCCAAAAACGTTATTTCACAAAAACACATCACCAAATAACTACAATAAAAGTGTTTATTCGTACGATTTAGAGATAGTGCTGTTACACGGCGACACACCACGCGCCCGGTCCGCGGTCAAAGCTCAACTGAGTCGTATTCAGTAGTATTCACGCGAGAAGTGCGCGCGCGCATTGCACCGACTGCTGTCAACAAAAGGGGACTGCCTTGCGAAAAGTAGACACTTATCGTTTTAATTTCAATGACAGTTATTTTTCAATGTAATTATTGTTATTTTAACTTTGTGTATTTAATTTAATTAGAGCGGCCGTGGTCTAGTGGTAAATCGATTAGACCTGCGTTCGAACCTCGCTTTTTGGCCAATGTACTCAGATTCGCTCAGTGCAGACTAATTTTTTTTATTGTAGCTCGGCATGTGACAATACTCCGCCTGATGTAAAGCTAGAGTGCGGTCCATTAATAGATAAAACTGCTACTACAGAGAAATATCTATAGGCAGCAGTCGCCTCCACTATGCCGGCTTGAGGAGACGTGCACACTCTTCTTGTTTTACCTACTTTCAAACTGCTCCCGAAACGCGACAAGATCACTTCACGGGTCTTACATTCGAAATGATGATGGTTATTAGCCCAGTCTGCCGTCCTGGGGCAGTATCACAACTTTCGAAGGCAACACACGTGAAGGGTATAATGAGAGGAGTGTGCACTATCAACCTAATGGTGCAATGGTCTTATCCACATAGACCACACTCTTCAACATCAGCGGAATGTCATATGCCGAACTACAATAAATGTAGTACATGCTCGTCTCCTCAGCCCGGCATAGTGGAGGCGATTACTACCCGTAGAGATTTCTCTGTAGTAGCAGTTGTTTCCATTCATGGACCGCACTCTAGCTTTACATCGGGCGGAGTGTTGTCACATGCAGAGCTACAATAAAAAAAATGACAACTAATGAACTAATTCCTAGCACCTATCTCTGCTTATCCCTTAAGTAATCAATAATTGAATAATATTAAGTCGAGTATGGGAATATTTCCACGCTATTATTCATTATCACTCGAGTTTTCATTTACAGATCGAACAATGAGTAAAAGTTTGTAGAAACTACGTAATAGATAGATAATTATGGTGACTATGTTATAATAATGTGTACAATAGAAGTTTTTATTATTATTTTTTTTTTTATTGTAGCTCGGCATGTGACAACACTCCGCCTGATGTAAAGCTAGAGTGCGGTCCATGAATGGAAACAACTGCTACCACAGAGAAACCTTGAGGAGACGAACATGTACCATCTTAGATTGACAGTGCACACTCCTCTCGCTATACCTGGCTACTTTCAAACTATTCCCGAAACGCGACAAAGTCACTTCACGGGTGTTACATTCGAAAGTGGTGGTACTACCCCAGGACGACAGACTAGACTAATAACCATCATCAGTCTGCCTACCACTCTTTAATGAGCGACCAAAGTACATATAACAAAGTTACATTGGTCAGAATTAGCGAGGTTCGAACACGGGTCTCATCGATCGTGAGTTCACGCGTCTTACCGCTAGACCATGGCCGCTCATTATATCTTCGGTTGCTTTTTTTTTTAATAAATTTTCTAATTATTTTTATTAATTTAATTACACAAATCAACACATAATAACGTGAGCAACCCCTTTGTCGCCCAATAAATCAGTACGGGACGGGCAAGATCAACGGCCTATATCCAGCACTTAATACCGCAGATTTTACATACACTTAATAGCGCACCTAGCACAGGGGCCCCGGAAACCATATATATATATATATATTTATATAATAACGGAAACCATATATATATATATTTTTATATAATAAAGAAATTTTTAATTTTTTTTTTTAATTTTAATTTTATAAACCAAAATTGTCGCACAGCATACGCCCGAAGGACGGAGAGACATGACGACGACGATAACGATTTTTCTCAATTTACTCCCCAACAGCCGAACGCGTACCGTCCAAATAGACTAACCAGGAAATCTTCACTACCCATCTTCGTAGTCTCGCTAAAACTCGAGAACGGCGGGACTGATTTGGGTAATTTTGGTTTTGGATTATTTGTGGAAGTCCAGGGAAGGTTTAAAAGGTGAGTAAATATGAAAAAAATGCTTGGAATATAATAAAAACAACAATTTCGCTTTCCCTTAGAAACTATTCCTTTCGTTTTGAATGTCAAACATTTGATGTTCGTCCTGTCGTTCAGAAATCAATTAAATTTAAAAGTCGTTCAGAAATCAAATTCTGATGCGGTACGAAGTTAGCCGGGCCAGCTAGTAAAATAATAAAATCAGAATTAAAAGGCGCCTTTAATAATTCGTATTAAATCTGTACGATGTTGACAGGGCGTTACACCACTTGACATCATGTCGGAACACTCCACCAGTCAGCCACTGACAGTACATGCATAAGGTAAGCACCCGTCTGTCAACATATTTTGATAAATCGCACGCACATTCCCATTATTCAATGACGTACATTCACGCTATTATTGTTTAATCGGCTATGCAGGACTTTTGGAAAAGGTATGATGATGGTTATTAGTCCAGTCTCCCGTGTTAGGGTAGGTTTTTTTTTATTGTAGCTCGGCATGTGACAACACTCCGCCTGATGTAAAGCTAGAGTGCGGTCCATGAATGGAAACAACTGCTACCACAGAGAAATCTCTACAAGCAGCATCACCTCCACTATGTCGGCTTGAGGAGACGAGCGTGTACCATCTAGATTGACAGTGCACACTCCTCTCTTATACCTGGCTACTTTCAAACTATTCCCGAAACGCGACAAGGTCACTTCACGGGTGTTACATTCGAAAGTGGTGGTTCTGCCCCAGGACGACAGACTGGACTAATAACCATCATCAGTCAGTAACAAAGTTACATTGGTACCGGTCTTTTTAGCGTGGTTCGAACACGGGTCTCATCGATCGTGAGTTCACGCGTCTTACCGCTAGACCACGGCCGCTTAATACTAGTACTACCACTTTCGAATGTAACGCCTTGTCGCGTTTAGGAAACAGTTTATAAGTAGCACTGTCAATCTGGATGGTGTGCTTTCGTCTCCTCAAACCGGCATTGCGGAGGTAAGTGTTGACTGTAAAAGTTTATCTACAAAAAAAAATTAGCTAAAATATCTCTAATCTACATACTAATGCAGATTGAAACTGGACAGTGGTTCAATTTATTATATTTTTTGAACAAGTCAAAAAAAAACTCATTACAATATTTTTTAAACGAAAATCTTTAAAATCGTTCCGAAAAAAACAACAACAAATGAAATACAATATTAAATATATTGCAGAGAATCAATTTTAAAAAAATTAAAGATGATATCACAACTTAGTACATATCTATTTTTAATGTTATACTAGATAATAATACATTGAAAATGTTTTTTTAATTTTTTTTATTGTAGCTCGGCATGTGACAACACTCCGCCTAATGTAAAGCTAGAGTGCGGTCCATGAATGGAAACAACTGCCACTACAGATAAACCTGTGCGGGCAGCAGTCGCCTCCACTATGCCGGCTTGAGGAGACGAGCATGTACCATCTTAGATTGACAGTGCACACTCCTCCTACTTTCAAACTGTTCCCGAAAAGCTACAAGGTGTTACATTCGAAAGTGGTGGTACTACCCCAACACGGCAGACTGGACTAATAACCATCATCAGTCTGCCTACCACTCTTTAATGAGCGACCAAAGTACATATAACATAGTTACATTGGTCAGAATTAGCGAGGTTCGAACACGGGTCTCATCAATCGTGAGTTCACGCGTCTTACCGCTAAACCACGGCCGCTCTAAATGTTTATTTATTTCTTTGTTATTAGATGTTGATACGCAAACGAATTCCCATTTCCAGGGCCGACATTTCAATCCTCCCTAAACCCTTAATTGCCAATTAGACGGCCTTAGACTCAAATTATTGAATCGATAGACACAAGGATTTTTAGTGGCATTAATTTATTTCCAAGAACCCCACACGGGTGCCATCGTCTAAAGCCGTATTTCAAAGTCTCGGATTCGAATCCCAGTCGTGGAGTTTTGGCGGCCAACTTGAGACGTCAGGTTATTTGTCTTGAATTATTTTCCTTAACTTGTGTGTTCTTCGAGTGTTAATATGTAGTAATGGTGGATTATTAACCATTAAGTGTTCGTGAACGTGCGTGAGTGTGGGCAAACAATACAAAAGAAGAGAACATATGTTTCCATTTTCCCTCCAAAACTCCCTTGGAAGATTCTACCACTTTACTGGAACAATTTTTGACTTGACTGAGACTTGACCTGACTGTTTGGTGTGACGAATGAATGACTCGTGATGCACAATGTTATTAACTTGATGCAAAAATATTTACTTTGACACTGGCAAATTGTTATAATGCCATATAAAATTTAAAAAAAACTCCCAGTCGAAACAAATTTATTTATACTTCTATTACTGTATAAAGCAAGAAAGTAAGTTTGTCTGTTTTTTACCTTTTCACACCTCAACTGTTGAACAGATTTCGATATTTAGCAAAGGTTCTTGTGCAGTCCTTGTCCTGATACCCAAACTTGGGTATGTCCTAGTTTGGAGGTCGGGGGCATCGTATTTATGAGTATTTATATAAATAAATAAAAAAGTACGTAAGTTGTTACAAACACAGCATCCGGAAGTTCTCAGGCATCACTCGCGTGTCTCTGTAGTGAGTCAGCCGGGCATCGAATACCGGACCATATATAGATACGGGAGTGGTTAATTGATTGAAAAAAATAACTGGGTTACGTTTTATTTTTAACTCTAATTAGAGTGTTCGTAAATGGATACAAATGTCTCAATAATCTGTTATTTAGAACTCGCTTTAGAGACGTGAATTCCATCCACTTATTAGATACAGTGCCTAAAGTATCCAATCGAGTCGAAAACAAAATGTGGGATTTGACGTTTCACTGTCACCTAGGAGATAACGAACGTCAAATCCCATACATATTGTTGTGGATTCGATTCGACAACTGTAGACTGGCTTATCCCCTGAACATTAAATACTTTTGCTATATTATGAAGATGATAATAGACAAAAAATATGTATACAGTCAAGACAGTGAAAATTAAATTGAAAAAACAAATTATTAGCATAGACATGGGGCTTAGAATGCATTTGCTCATCCCCAGATTCGGCAAGGATATGGAGAGAATACTGGCCACAAGAAACTCGACAATTATAACCTGTGCATATAATAAATTAACAAAAAAACTAATTTTTAATTCAGAAAAAAAGTTAATAATTATCATCCACAAAACATTATACAATTGTCACGCCTTTTACCCACAGGGATAGGCAGAGACAACGGAACGCCACTTACCACGATCCTGACACAACACCCTCGCTTCCTTCACATCCACAATTCTCTTCATGCACGCCCGACGGTTATGGGCACTAGGCAGCCTAGCTTTCATGAGTATGTCTCCTATTTGATCGGAAAACACCCTTCTGGGTCTGCCTTGTTTAACGCATCCATTCACATCAGATTTATATATTCCTTTCGTCAATCTCCTTTCATTCATCCTTTCCATGTGCCCAAACCATCGAAGCATTCCTTTCTCAATCCTCGTCACTACATCATCTTTCAAAGCAACACTATTCCTCATACTATCCGCTATCGTGACTCCACATACAATTCTTAATGACCGCAAATGGACCACCAAAATAAGGGAATGCAAACCCACGTTGCTACCACAGAGGTACCAACACAGAAAATAAAAAGAAAAGTAAGACACGCAAGAAACTGAGAAAAATTCAACAATAAATAATTTGTTTCCGTGGGGTACTTTGCCAGAAGGCCCTGGAAAAGCCTTAAGTTATCGATATTCAACTGAGGATCCCCTTTATTTTACGTGGCGAAATCACAATGCCCTTTGGGGAAGATACCAGGGTTATGTCGGACTCTGCAGCCTAGCGCTGGCATACTCTGGGCACGCGTTACTATTCAATCAAACTCCCCATGAAAATAACATTTAAAAAAGTGAACATTTCCACTAGTTGTGTATATCGTTGACATTTGACATATAAAAATATTTGCACGTAAAAAGGACGCAGTGTTTTTCTTCCATAAAAAAGTAACAATTATGTCCAAAAATATAATGTTGCTACACCCACTGTGTTTTTGTAGGAGGCCTCACTGCGCGCGCATTCAACAATATTAAGGCCGGGCCTTTGACACATCGAAAACATAAAACATCTACTAAAATGCATAGAGATATACAAGGTGTCCCAAAACTCAACGATAAGCGGGCACCAGAGGGTGGTCCTGCTCATGACTACTCGAAAAAAAAATATAAGAAAAAATAATCTCCTATTTTTAAAAAAATACAACAAAAAATTAAAATCTTTCGAAAATTTACAACCCTTATGATATTTTTAACTACCATGACCACAATTTTCCAAATATTTAAATTTTTTTTTTTGTATCAGCAACCTAAGTAGCACTTCTATCCACCACAACTCTTAAAAATCCCAGATTACCTATAGTTTTTACACAAAAATCAATCTAAATTTCTTTTTACATTAAAATTTCAAAAGATTTTTACTTACAGTCCATTTTAACACATCGTTGTGTAAAAAAAAAGTATGGACACTACTATGGCAAGTTTTTTTAAAAATTGACGCAACTAACGAAGATTCTAAAATGGTATAATACTCTAGGAAAACTGGCCACAAAAAAAAAAAAAGCGTACTATTTCTAAACAAGAACCAACTTTCATAAATCGTTGTTTGTTGATAATAAACGCTTTTACCTACCAAAAATTGGTTTTTTTTTCTTGTTAAAAAATATTGGATGCGACAAAACAAATGGTACAACAAATGACATTAATTTTTTACCGGATACATTTCGGGGAGTGTGCGCAAGAGCTACACAACCTGGTTCTACCGTCCCCTTTCTTCTATCGGACGCCCAGGCACGATTTATGGTTCAAGTCCCTAAAGTGCGTACGAGGCGTTTCGACAACACGTTCCTCGTGCGTACTGCGAAACTGTGGAACTCCCTCCCGGTGTCTGTGTTTCCCGACACGTACAACATAGGTCTCTTCAAATCGAAGGTGAACAGGTACCTCATAGGCAGGCGTGCTCCACCTTAGACCGCATCACTGCTTAACACCAGGCAGGGTGTGGTCAAACGCTTGCTTATTAAGCATTAAAAAAATCAATTTATAATTTTATTAATATTACAGCAAATATTCGAATTATTCGCTACCGGCAATAATACAGGCACAACATCGACTAAAAAAAGATCGTTTTATTTGTCGTGCATATCTTCTACCATTGATATGTTCCGCAGCCTGAGTAATTTTTTGGCGAAGCTCGTCCAATGTTGCAATTGATTTTGAGTAGACCCTGTCTTTGAGACAACCCCAATAGAAGAAGTCCAGAGATAGGATATGACCAAGTCGCCCAATCCAACGCCCTGGATACTCTTGATTTAAGTATTCTCGCACAGGACGGGCATAGTGAGCAGGGCAACCATCATTTTGAAACCACATGTTTTGTAAATCTATTATGGGCACGTCTTCCAATAATTCTGGCAAGTCATTTTGTAAAAAGTTTAAATAACTATTGCCATCTAAGTTTCCTTCTAACTCAAAGGGCCCTATTGTTATTCAACAACGAATATCTACTATTTAACTTCTAAATTTTATTGCCTACGCACGTTTTCATGAAAATTCCAAGAAGTTGCAACAAAAAACCAATTTTTGTTAGGTAAAAGCGTTTATTATCAACAAACAACGATTTATGAAAGTTGGTTCTTGTTTAGAAATAGTACGCATGTTTTTTTTTTGTGGCCAGTTTTCCTAGAGTATTATACCATTTTAGAATCTTGGTTAGTTGCGTCAATTTTTAAAAAAACTTGCCATAGTAGTGTCCATACTTTTTTTTTACATAACGATGTGTTAAAATGGACTGTAAGTAAAAATCTTTTGAAATTTTAATGTAAAAAGTAGTTTTGATTGATTTTTGTGTAAAAACTACAGGTAATCTGGGATTTTTAAGGGTTGTGATGGATAGCAGTGCAACTTAGGTTGCCGATACAAAAAAAAAATTATAAATATTTGGAAAATTGTGGTCATGGTAGTTAAAAATATCATAAGAGTTGTCAATTTTCGAAAGATTTTAATTTTTTGTTGTATTTTTCTAAAAATAGGAGATAATTTTTTCTTATATTTTTTTCTCGAGTAGTCATGAGCAGGACCACCCTCTGGTGCCCGCTTATCGTTGAGTTTTGGGACACCTTGTATACTAGAGGAGCAGACTTCGTACATCTGACATGAAAAAAGCGCAGGCAGCTTCAAACGATCTGACAATGTTGCCGTCAAGACAAATACTAACTGACAGAGTACCTAAAGGTGACTGCGGTCATCTTTTCTCTCGCGTTACATAGGGAGCGTTATAGCACATCTATTTGTATATATCAATGCTAAAAAGAATAAACCCTTCACTCACTTTTAGAGTCAAACTGGGGCTGAAGTCAAAGCCAATCGATAAAATCTAAATACTTATATAAAATGTTAATGTTAGTACGTAAAGACAGGGTTTTCTCTATGACCACCAACTCCAATCTACTTCCCGTTGGGGTGGTAGATGCTCCTCGGTCTCCTGGTGAAAGTAAGGGAGTTTGGTCGCGGTGGGTGGAAGAGGGTGGTTGTGGGAGGCAAAAATCTCAAAAAATGTATATCTGTCCTTTTCTAACTTATGACATATTGACTACTAACTCTGTCTTCTAACTTATGACATTTTGAGTACTAAGTATAGAGTTCTAAATTTTTTTTAAATAATCTAGAAATGTGTGCAACTGTTACAATTGATCTAGAATGTTCTAAAACTTTCAAGAATGATCTAGAAAGTTCCAAAATGAGCTCTACCGTTAAAATCGATATGAAATGTTCCAGAAAGTTCTACAAATTTCTGTAATGATCTAGAAAGTTCCAAAATGTGCGCAACTGTTGAAATCGATCTAGAATGTTCTAGAAGGTTCTAAAAATTTCAAGAATGATCTAGAAAGTTCCAAAATGTTATCAACTGCTAAAATCGATATAGAATGTTCTAGAAAGCTCTACAAATTTCTGGAATGATCCAGAAAGTTCCGAAATGAGCGCAACCGTTAAAATCGATATGGAATGTCTAGAAAGTTCTAAAAACTTCTAGAATAATCTACAAACATTAAAAATGTGTATAGCTGCTAAAATCGATGTAGAATGTTCTAGAAATTTCTGTTTACACATTTATTTCTTTTTTTTTCATTTCTTATTTTCAATTCGTTAATTAATTTGATTTAACTCTATAAACACCGTATGTTTAATGGTCAAATAAGTCTCTCAATATCTAAGATAGAAATCTACAATATCTACGTTAAAATATTTTTTATACCATTAAACATACGATGTATTTTGACCCGAGCAACGCTGGGTTTCGTCGCTAGTAAATAAATAAAATTAAATATCAACGTATTTAAAAGTAACAACCACTATCCCGGCGAATTAGTTACACCTACGAAAAGTATTCATGGGCACAAACGACGTTCCTTCATCATTAAGGCTGAGCAACCCTTGTCTAGCATGAGAAGACAGACCTCACGATTACTATGAGACCCATGTTCGAACCTCAATAAATTCTGACCAATGTAACTGTCATATGTACTTTGGTCGCTTAGTGCCTTAGATACAAGCACTAAATTAGTACGGGAACTTAAATTTAAAAAAAAAACAGATAATGCAGGAAAAATGGACAGCGACAGCGACGATCACGTTTTTTCCTAATTAACTCTCCAACTTATAATGAGAATAAATTGTAAAATAGTTTTAGCTGAAGAGCGGTGATGCTTGGACTAGTGTTTTTTCGACAAAAAGATTCTAGATTCTAGACTATGCTGTTGAAATAAAAGTGGTACCTTAAGAGACAGTGTGGGCGAAACACGTTGACATTCCAATCATAAAAGGATATCAACCGAGCGTTACGATTAGCACATCAACCCACTGGACATCGGCATCGCCACTTCATTATTGGGAAAAAAAACTTATAAAAAATGATAAAAATATAAAATCTTAATACTAAATAACGAGAGGAGTGTGCACTGTCAATCTGGATGGTGCATACTCGGCCGGCATAGCGGAGGCGACTTATCTGTAGTAGCAGTTGTTTCCATTCAAGAACCGCACTCTAGCTTTACATCAGGCGGAGTCTTGTTAATTAATCTAAATATACCTAGTCAATACAAAATCTATAATTATCGTATAGATAGATAGCAGTGTGCCGTGCACATTCGTCCCCTCGAGCCAGCATAGTGGAGGCGACTACTGACTGCAGAAATTTTAGCTTAACACCAGGCGGAGTGCGGTCTCACTTGTTTCTACTAACACTTGCCTCTGCTATGCCGGCTTGGTAAATTGAATGTGCAACCGTAAAGCAGGCTTTTTTAAATGCTTGTTCTAAACCAGTACTCGTATCACAGGCACTAAGCGACCAAAGTACATATAACATAGTTACATTGGTTAGAATTTAGTGAGGTTCGAACCTGAGTCTCATCTATTGCTAAGTCTGTCCTTCTACTGCTAAACAGCGGCCGCTCAGAGACATATTTTATATTAGATAGTTGTTGATTCAATAGTTATATGTTGAACTTTTATTTAGTATAATAATGTTGACAGTTAGGTGATCGATTGACCCGGAAATATATTGCGATAATTAAATATAAAAAACTTTCAAAATAATTTTGCACTTTTTTTAGGTTATACACACACAGTTTTTTATAGTATAGGTAGCGTTAAACTTTATGGCGTCTCGGAAGTTAGCCACAAGTCGCTGTGCAGGTACACAAATTGAAATAGGGACACGATGAACGTGAGAGGGAAGTGCACAACCCCCACACTACCCGATATTTTTATATGTTACTAGCTGACCCGTACCGCCTCAGAATCAATAAATAAAAAAGCATTTCTGAACGACTTTTAAATTTAATTGATTTCTGAACGACAGGACGAACATCAAATGTTTGACGTTCAAAACCAAAGGAATAGTTTCTAAGGGAAAGCGAAATTATTGTTTTTACTATATTCCAAGCATTTTTTCATATTTACTCGCCTTTTAAACCTTCCCTGGACTTCCACAAATAATTCAAAACCAAAATTAGCCAAATCAGTCCAGCCGTTCTCGAGTTTTAGCGAGACTAACGAACAGCAATTGATTTTTACTATATAGATTTTTATATGTACCCGTTATTCATATTCAAAATTAACACTTAAAATTCCGCAACTAACTTCGAGACGCCATCAAGTTTGTCGCGACTTATAACTCAACATACGCCGTTCGTTGGAAACAACTGCTACCACAAATAAATACTGGATCGAAGAAACTAAAGTGTACCATCCATGCTCTACACACACACGGCAGACTGGGCTAATAACCATAATCAGTCTGCCTACCATTCTCTAATTAACGTCTATATTCTACACAAGTAACATTTTTAATAATATAAGGTGTTACTTTGCGGAAATCCATAACCAAAATTTACTTTTAAACACTACTTTTCAACTAATTTCCGCTAATCAATGTTAGTGAGGGTAGGTACACAGTCACATCAACTGTCAATGTTAGACCCTTCACCAACATGCAAAAACCTCTCGACGCGTTTCGCCACTCCACGTGGCATCCTCGGGAGACGTGTGGTCGCTTCGACTTCGCTCCGTCGTACCTATCCTCACTAACATTGATTAGCGGAAATTAGCTGTTTAAAAAACAAGTAACATTGGTCGTGATCGTGAGCCACGCCACACCACGACCACTTTTTTTGTAAAACATAAAAAAAGCGCCGGGATAATGGAAGCTACTTATAAAAATGTATATTTACGCGTACAACATCGCACATCGGCGTTCTCTACAATAAACAAGATGTTAACAACGTTTTAGATGCAGCTGCACAAAGTCTAATGTTTCTAATAATAGCAGCAGTCCCTCCGGTGCCCTCACAATGTACATTTTTATTATCTTTTCAAGAATAACAAACATTGCTGCTCCCTCTCTCTATCTATGTACATCGACGTACGGTCAATAAACTGCATAGGGGGGGCGTGATGCACTCACATACAAAACAAGACAAAGGACTATTGAATCGTGTCGGTTTTACGAATTAGATCGTGATTTATACCAAATAACGAAACCGTTATAATACGACAAGGAAATGTCTCCAAACAGCAGTGGCTTCCGCTATGCTTTCTATATAATAACTATAATCCCAGGCTAATTTCAAGCTGATCCCGAAACGCGATTGGGACACTTCCTTTTTTTATTGTAGCTCGGCATGTGACAACACTCCACCTGATGTAAAGCTAGAGTGCGGTCCATGAATGGAAACAACTGCTACTACAGAGAAACCTGTGCGGGCAGCAGTCGCCCCCACTATATCGGCTTGAGGAGACGAGCATGTACCATCTAGATTGACAGTGCACACTCCTCTCGTTATACCAGGCTACTTTCAAACTATTCCCGAAACGCGACAAGGTCACTTCACGGGTGTTACATTCGAAAGTGGTGGTACTACCCCAGGACGGCAGACTGGACAAATAACCATCATCAGTCTGCCTACCACTCTTTAATAGTGCCTACAGGCACTGAACGACCAAAGTACATATGACAAAGGTCAGAATTAGCGAGGTTCGAACACGGGTCTCACCGCTAAACCACGACCGTTCTAAAAACATTAACCATTATCTCTCTATATAAATATATAATTATAACTATACATGGTGGAAAGTTAGAGACGTACCAGGGCCTAACATCAAAAGCCAATCGAAAATTGTCACTTGATCGAATCGACAACAAAATGTATGGATGGCTGTATGGGTTCTGTTCCCTTTGCCTTCCCAGAATGGGAGAATTAACAAAAAAAAAAAAACGTATGGGATTTGACGTTCGTTATCACTCGGGTGACAGTGGAACGTCAAATCCCATATACCCAATGCCAATCTTACCCTTACACAATGTAATTATACAGACAATTTATAAAACACAATAAATTATATAATTTAATTGACATTTGTGCATAATAAATACAATTATATGTAGAAGTAGATGCATTAAACGTTTTAGATAACAGAATAATATAAACCCATTATTATTTACATAAATACTTGAATATATACTAACCTAACTAATCTTAATAGAAATAAATTATTTTTTTAATTTGTAGTTTGGCATGTGACAACACTCCGCCTGATGTAAAGCTAGAGTGCGGTCCATGAGTGGAAACAACTGCTACTAGAGAGAAATCTCTACAGGCAGCAGTCGCCTCCACTATGCCGGCTTGAAGAAACAAGCATGCACACTCCTCTCGTTCTAGATTTCTTTATTCTCTAAATAATAATAATAGGTTAAATCAGAGTAGAATATTAGCTGTAAGAACGTTACGCAGTACACACTCCGACTCCGTCTGCTCCGGCCGTCATAGCGGAGGCGAGTGCTACATGCAAAGATATCTCTGTGGTAGCAATAATTATTTCCGTCCATGGACCGCACTAATATGGAATATTATGCGAAGGGAGTACCTTTCCATAAAGTGCAAAGTGATAAGATAAATTAATTAAAGTGTAATAAACGACGACCGAGCACACAATTATTAGACAATTTATATTAATTGAAGATATTGTTGGGTCGTGTTTGTTTACGAAGGGACGATTCTAAACAACTATTAGATGCAATAAAAACGCCATATTACTCGTGTGCCCGGGCTAATCAACTTTTAAAAAAAAACAGCCATTCGTATCGACCAATTTATTTTCATTTACCGCGCATTTACTATAAATAATAATGTAATAATAAGTCTTTAATTCCCGTTTCAATTCTAGTTACACAACATTATAAATGACAATAGTACAAATAATTTTTCCTGGTGCAACCAGTCGTCTGTTTTCAATTAAAGTAATTTATACATAATATGTCAATATTGAAATTAGAAAAAATGTCATGAGACTTAAGTTGTTCGAGGCTTAAGAATAAAAGAAAACTAATGTCATAGTTGTCAAATATATCTTTGCTATACAAAGAAACACATTTTTATTTAATATTATCTCGTTATACCCCTACCGGTATTTAATATTATTGTAAGTGTATATAATCTCTAACAAATTGGTCCTTCGAGCCGGACTCCGACTCGATTCTTTGTATTGCTAAGATATATTTGACAGCTATGACATTAGTTTTCTTTTATTCTTATGTCTTGAACATAAGTAGTTATGACAACAAAATTGGAACACCCAGTGACGGGTGCAAGCCTCCTCCATCGATCTCCAGACGCGTATTTATACTATAAATAATATTAATTAAAACTCAAGATATGCAATTTTTTAAAAATATTATTTGCAATACATAACCACATTAACTCAAAAATAATGTAACAAATATGTATAATGTAACAATGAGCTTATTCTGTAACATCAATTTGAAACACTATTACAATACTATGTACTTGGAAGGCCTAGATCTAGGAAGGGTTGCGAGCCCCGAGCCCCAAATCCATATATTTGGACATTATTTTTTTAGCACATCATATGACCGCACGTCGCCTGATGTTAAGCTAGAGTGTGATCCGTGAAGACAGAGAAGGGGATCTGCAGACAGCCGTAGTGTCCGCTGTGCCGGTTTGATGCACTGCGCTTAAAGGATATTATATAGCTAGTGTCTACAAAAGAGACGCAAAGACGAAGCTAAGAGGTAGTTTAGTTTGTGACTTTGAGTAAGCAAAGTATATTGTTTAGGGGAGATTGGGGCAATGTCAAGCTACTGCCCCGCTTCCGGCTCTGCATATTTTGTGTGAAATTATAATTGTTTTATCAACACTAAATAAATATTATTATTGTGAACTTTTTTTACTATCCATACAGCCCCTATAAGTCCTAATAAAAAGAGAGTAAATCAAAATCACAGCGTTTCCCTTCATCAAATTAACACGAGCGCAAACATCCTGCATCTTTGTTATAAATAGTTTAATGAACTTATATGGTTTAAACATTGCGTAATAGCGGCTGCAGTCTGCCGCATGATGTACACCATTTGGTGGCAATATGTTTACATTTGAACCGCCCAAATATAACTGCAAGAAATGCATATTAAACGCGGCTACTTCCAAACTGCCACGAGGTCGCTTTCCTGGTGTTACACTTGAAAGTGGTGGTACTACTCCAGGACAAGAGACTGGGTTAATGTTAATAATAAAAAAAACATATTTTGAAAATTCTATTTGAATTAGATTGGTATCAATAGGGTTTTAGCCGTACTACTACGTATACTGGTTCGACTTCTTCCAACAAAATTTCTCTGTGATAGCATGAACTTTACATCAGGCGGAGTGTTGTCATATGCCGAGCTACAATAAGAAAATAACTTGAAACAACAATAATAGCATTAAAAATGTGTTATTTTAGTGTCGTGTTATTGACACAAATACTCTTTATACTCTGTCGTAATCTCTATCAAAAACCTGTATAATATTTAGAGCATTGTAATGAGAATTTGTGTGGGCGACGTCACTCACACCACTCACTAATACCTGTAATAACGGTTACAATCGACAGCCGGCATAGTGATAGTGTACGGGGCCCATTGACAATCCTGCAATCCATCGCGCTGTATATCGAAAAAATTGGTAAATGGGTTTACAGGCTTGCATGGCATCCGGCAAAGCAAGCAATGCATTAAGGCAGGATGCTTGTTGTGTACTGCTCGAGCTCTGCAAACTCCGACCACTATTTTCAGGACAGTGTGTGCGTGTTAATACCTGGGGTATTTCGCAAAGCGTAGCACAATAGTTTGTTAAGTAGGACTTTCACAGAAATAGTCAATATCAAACATAAAACAATCAGAAGGTATATAACAACACTATAAAAGCTTATAGTTCACAGGATATAATAATATAGTAACACTTTAAACATATTTTTGCACTTAACCGTCAAAGATGACTTTTTGACTAAACACGTCGCTAGGCAACTTCTGTCTCACGACGTTCCTAGCTGACATTGCTAGTTTTAATATCTTCTCTCGTTGTGGAGACCGATAAGTTGCATTAGCCTATGCAGCCCCGGTCTGGGAAGAGCTTTGGTAAACATATCAGCCAACTGTAAACTACTAGAAACTTTTCTTATTTCTAGTTCTCCATTGGTCACCATTTCTCTCACAAAGAAATGTCGTGTCCTGATATGTTTCGTCCGTTTGTGGAACTCTGGATTTTCAGCAAGCCTAATTGCTGCTTCATTATCAACCATCAGTACAGGCAGACCCTCAATGTGCGTCATATCCTTTAACAGGCGTGTCAGCCAAACACATTCTCTAGCGCCTTCGCTAGCTGCAACAATCTCTGCTTCTGTAGTAGAGATAGCAACGCTTGCTTGTCGCTGACTGAGCCAAGATACCGCCCCGCCTGAGTACATACACAGTACTCCTGAAGTCGATCTTCCAGTATTCACGCAGCCTCCATGGTCTGCGTCAGTATAACTTTCTATAACACCACTTTTGTGCTTGTGTTTATAGACTATACCAGTGTCAGGTGTATACTGCAGGTATCGCATGATCCGCTTTACTCTGCGGCAATCTTCCACCTTCGGGTTCTCCAGGTTTCTTGAAATTATACTTACTGCGAAAGCAATATCAGGTCTTGTTCCCACCATCAAATATGCTAAGGCCCCAACTACCTGTCTGTAGTTTTTAAGTATAAATTCATCATCCTTTTCAGCTCCAGGGTTTTCAATGTCTTTCACAATAGGAGTCATTACCGGTCTACAATTTTCCATTCCAAACCGTCGTAATATCTTCTTTGTGTATGATGTCTGATAAATCCTAATGTCGTTGTCACTCCTTTCTATCTCTATACCTAGGAAATATGAAGCTGGTTTTGTCGTAATTTTGAAGTAGCTCTCAAGTTCTTTGATAAATTTGTCTATGATGACTGGACTGGTACCCGCCACGAGACCATCATCCACATACAATGCCAAAATTATCTTCTCTTCTTTATTAGTATCCTTCAAAAACAGACAAGGATCTGCTTCACTATTTCTAAACCCTAGTTCCTTCAAAACATCAACCATACGCTTATTCCAGCATCTTGGCGCTTGTTTGAGACCATAAAGACTCTTTTGGAGCCAACAGACCCGATTTGATCCATCATTAAACCCTTCTGGCTGTTTCATGAATATGTCCTCATTCAGATCTCCATACAAAAATGCGGTAGACACATCAAATTGCAACAATGACAGGCCTTCATTAGCAGCTACACTCAACACTGCTCTTACCGTGCTCATTTTTGCCACTGGACTGAATGTCTGGTCATAATCCAACCCTCGTTTCTGAGAATATCCCTTTATCACAAGCCTGGCCTTATACTTGTCAACAGAGCCATCAGCATTAAGCTTTATTTTATATACCCATTTACATGGAATGGCTTTCCTGCCCTTTGGTAATTCAACCAGTTTCCAAGTCTTGTGCTCTATAAGAGAATCCATCTCACACTGCATTGCTTTCTTCCAAGCAACCCTATCCAAGCTTTGAATAGCTTCAGTGTACGAAGTAGGTTCTACTTCACATATGGTGTTGTGCATCACATAATCACTGAATTTTAATGGTGGCCTGAGTCGCGAGCGATCCCTCAGAACTCTTGCTCCTTGCTCTGAAATCTCATTATCATTCAATACATCTGTTGCCTCATCATGAACTACATTTTCATCAGCATCATGAAACTCGTCAACATCAATGTCATGATTTTCATCAACCTCATCAGCCATTATCCCCCCAAATTCATTGATAGTGTCCACATCATCATCTTCTCTGACATCAGACTCTCTGGATATGGAAGTTTCCTGCATTCTCCCAGGTATACCAATTGGACCGTTGTCAGAACGTCTCAATGGAATTTCATACTCCACAACATTCCCAACCCGTTCAATCTCAGTATTGTCCTGAATGTCTAAATTCCCATCTAAAGCCTTTTCATTAAAGACCACATCTCTTGATCTCACAAGAGTGCTCTTGGCTTTATTCCAAAGTCTGTAGCCCTCATCGTTGTCGTAGCCAATCAGGACGCATTTCAATGCCTTTTTCTGCATTTTGCTCCTCTTTTGCTTAGGTACATGCGCATAACAAAGCGTTCCTATTATCCTCAAGTGCTTTATCCTTGGCTTTTTCTTAAGCCAAAGCTCATATGGCGACTTGTCATCCGAACCAGGACCCGTTCTATTTAAAATATAGACAGCAGTGTTCACAAGTTCTGCCCATAAACATTGAGGTAACTCCTCATGTGCATGCATCATAGCCCTTGCGCACTCAACGACTGTACGATTATCCCTTTCACAACAACCATTTTGTTCAGGTGTGTAGGGCATCGTTAACCTTTGCTTTATTCCATTGTCATTCAAAATTTTCCTTATATTACCATTGTCAAATTCACCTCCGTTATCGCTCAAAAGCTCTTTCACAGTATATCCAGCCGCTTTACATTCCGCAAGCATCTGCTTTAGCTTTCCAATAACTTCCGATTTGTTGTGTAAAAAGTATACAAAACGAAATCCGGTAAAATCATCCTTAAACAATAAAAAATATTTAAATTTTGACACTGACATTGGAAACGGACCGCAAATATCCGCATGAAATGTCTCTGCAGGATGTTGTGCCCTGTTGCGAACTCCAAAACGCAACCTGTGTGCTTTACCAAACACGCATCCTTCGCATAGATCTCCATTTCCTTTAAGCTTAATCCCAAGCTCCCTGTATACAACAGCTTTAACGTGACGTTTGTTTTGGTGACCCAAACGTTCATGGTGCAACTGTAATAAATCCACTTTACCTTCTGCCAAATTGGTTACTGTGTTCTTACGAGGTATTTTAACGGCCCTGAAGTCCAGCTCATATAGCCCCCCATACCGCTCTCTCCTCCCTGTAATCACCTTGTGACCCATTTTAATTGTACAGGTCGTAACCGTTGACTTGAAAGTACTGTCTGGGTTAAGATCCTGCAGCGCAAGAACAGAGAATAAGTTTTTATTAATCGTTGGTACAAACCACACATCATTCAGCGTTGCATCCGCAATTTTCCCATTGATTGCAACCTTGATGAGGATATTTCCTTTCCCTATCGCAGGGACCACATTACCATCGGCTGTCATCACTGTATGAGGTTCCCGGAATTCTTCGAACGTCGAAAAAATATCTCTTCTCATTGTGACATGATGTGTAGCACCATTGTCAACATACCAAATTGTATCATCAACAGCTGTGGAACACATCAACAGTGCCAGATTGGTACTTGTATTATTA